>VBSM01000413.1:577732-596356 GCA_008086735.1 Cheirogaleus medius | reverse complement strand
CGTGGCATCAGCCTAGCTCACAGCAACCTCAAACTCCTGGGTTCAAGGGATCCTTCTGCATCAGCCTCCCGAGTAGCTGGGACTACAGGCTTGTGCCACCACACCCAGTTAATTTTTTCTATTCTTTAGTAGAGAAAACTGCAAGTAGTTTCAACCCAATCCCTGGAGTCCTCTTGAGCTATCAGGGGAAACACAGACGTGTTGAGTCTCTCTAGAGCAGGTCAAGTTTCCCTTCTGCGGACTAATGTTTGATAAGGGTGATCTGCAAACATCAGGGAAGCCCTACAAAGAAACAAGCAGAGAACACAAAAAGTGCTTTGGAAAAATCTTACTGGTCACAGTGAGATTGGGTGACTTTAGAAGAAATGTATTTGCTTTTCCTGGCATAAAATACCTAAGGATCAAATGAGTGTGACAGACACATAGAAATACAGTTGACCCTTGAACAACATGGGGCTTAGGGCACTGATCCTCCGCAGTCAAAAATCCACCTACAATTTTTGATGCCCCCAAAAACTTAATTACCAATAACCTATGGCTGACCAGAAGCCTCACCAATAACATAGTCAATTAACACATATTTTGTATGTCATATGCATTATATACTGTATTCTTACAATAAAGTAAGCTAGAGAAAAGAAAATGTTATTAAGAAATTATAAGGAAGAAAGAATACATTTAAAGTACTGTGTTTATCGATACCATAAGTTTACGTCATCTGTTTACAAGATGAACCGTCTGTCTGAAATGGGGACAGCAGCAGCTGCAGACCTCCACCTACGGTCCGTATTAAGCAATTCGACTTTTTCCTGTAATGTCATGACTTTGCTTCTCGAGAGCGCTTCCAGCATCACTAGTGGCACTTCAGATGGGTCCCGTGGTGTTATTCAAAGTTTATGGTATTGCACTAACTGCGATGAAAAATACGAGAGAACTTGGAGAGATCACTTTTTACTGCATTACAAAATTTATCAAAGTTAGTGTCAGTGCGTTTTAAGTGGATACTCACACTTGAGCTAGCCCCAAGAGCAACAGGAGGTGGCTACTAAATTATTACAGTAGTACAGTATGTACTATACTTAATTTTATACAGTTATGATTTAATGCTGCCTCTTTATGTTTGTTTACATTTCTCTCAACTGCAAATGGCACCATGTACAGTCTGTAAGTTTGTGTGTGTATGTGTAAGTTTTGAAGAATTTTAACTTTTTATAACAGATTTTTGTATATTTAATGGTAGTAAATGATAAAATAGTCTAGTGTCTACATATATTTTATGCATTTGTGACATACCTAATTTTGTTTTATTTTTTGGCATTTCTAGGCAACAGGGTTAATCTTTGAATTTTTTCAAATCATCTCAAGTCTTCAAAAATTTTTTCAATATGTTTACTGAAAAAAAAATTGCATGTAAGTAGACCCATGCAGTTCAAATTTGTGTTGTTCAAGAGTACTGTACCTATTTTAGAAATGAGTTAGAAATAATGGCCAACAAACATATGAAAAAATGCTCAACATCTCTAATCATCAGGGAAATGCAAATCAAAACCACAATAAGACATCACTTATCTCCAGTGAGAATGGCCTTTATTAACAAGTCCCAAAACAATAAATGTTGGCATGGATGTAGAAAGACTGGAACATTCCTGCACTACTGGTGGGACTGCAAACTAGTTCAACCTCTGTGGAAAGCAATATGGAGATAACTTAAAGCGATACACGTGGATCTACCATTTGATCCAGCAATTCCATTACTGGGCATCTACCCAAAAGAACAAAAGACACCTGCACTCGAATGTTTATAGCAGCACAGTTCACAATTGCAAAGATGTGGAAACAGCCCATCAATACATGAGTGGATTAATAAAATGTGGTATATGTATACCATGGAGTACTATTCAGCTATAAGAAACAACGGTGATATAGCACCTCTTGTATTTTCCTGGATAGAGCTGGAACCCATTCTACTAAGTGAAGTATCCCAAGAATGGAAAAATAAGCACCACATGTACTCACCAGCAAACTGGTTTCACTAATCAACACCAAAGTGAACATATAGGAATAACATTTATCGGGTATCGGGCAGGTGGGCGGGGGGAGGAGGGATGAGTAAATACATACATAATGAGTGAGATGTGCACCATCTGAGGGATGGTCACGCTTGAAACTCTGACCTGAGGGGGTAGGGGGAGCAAGGGCAATATACATAACCTTAACATTTGTACCCCCATAATATGCTGAAATAAAAAATAAAAATAAATAGAAATGAGTTAGAACATGATTAGGATTCCTTACTTACAACATACCTACTTTATTTCCTGATAATGAAAACAGCATTTGCATTAAGTTGAATTCATTTGTTCAGATGTCAATGTGTTACAAAATGATTCTTGCCCCAGAGAGAAGAATTTAAGAGCCCATCTCCTATCAGTTACATGAAAACCCAGGAAAAGGACCTAAGCAAACCACTGCTTACTGACATCTCTCATTGATCACTTAGAGACTACCTGCTACAGAATAATCCTGCCTCAAACTTCTGAACTATTTTCCTGCTCCCATGAATATATGTGACAGTGAGAAATACCAAAAGATTTTAGCAGATTTAGCAAAACCTAATTAAAAAGTTTAAATTTTTTTCTAAACATTAGGTGTTATCTTCCAATGCCAAATCAAAATCATTGCTTAATGTCTATTCCTCTGATGACTCTCCCACCAGTGTGTGTAATCTAGAGCCCACCAGATTTCTCTCCCATTTTCAACAGAACAGGTGAAATCTTTACTCAATTTCCCCACAATCATCTCTACCTAGCAGGCCTAACACATTGCCCTATTCCCTTAATTAATTCACACATTTAAACACCATATTTAATCAAATACAAACCCTTCAGCATACACTGCCTTCCTTGCAGATACTAAGGGCTCCATAAATTAGCTATTAATGGCTGAATGATTTGAGTGGTACCCTAGACCCCTCTACCTCTCTATGCTCATCTTCTCTTGCCCTCTCATGCACTCCTCTTGGGCCACACTGGCCTCCTGTTTCTCAAACACACTTAGCAGAATTCCTGCCTCAGAGCCTTTGCACTTTCTGTTCCACTGGGCTCAATGCTCTTCCCTATGATAATACATATGATTCATTCCCTGAGCTCCTTCAGGGCTGTTAGCATCTGACAATTTAACAGATGAGGTCTTTCCCACTAACCAGATTCAACACAGCATTCCCCAACCAGTCCACATCCCTGTAGTACCTAACTGCCTTTCCTGCTCTGTTGTTCTCCATGGCACTTATCCACATCTAATATTTGCATATGTCACGGTTTGTTTAGGCAATTGGCAGACTCCTCCACATAGACTCCATGAAAGCAAGCATTCTGCATGTTCTATTTACTGTGATGTGCACAATACGTAGGACAATGTACAGTACATGGGGGACCCTAGACTAATATTTCAGTGAATGAATGAATGTTCGCATGAGAAGAAAACTTGATATCAGAGTAAAACAAGAAATTACTAAGGTGTCTTGGTTAGAGTTTCTTGGGAGAATTCTCTCTTTCCGGGACCTGGCATGTGCACGTACACACAGCCAAGTAAATGCTATTGTGAAATTATACTTTCTTTCTTAGGTCTTCGGGTCATCCCATAAAGTATGTGAAACCCTAGGCCTTTAGCAATAAAGCCTGCTGATGTAACTTGATTATAATAGGGCAGGATGAATTTAGACACCAGTGATATGCTCGAAATGTAACCATGTGGTTGGTTTCTAAAGGATTAGTTAGCATATGGTGAAATAACTTTTTGTCCTTGATATGATAAGGCCACCTGCCCCTGTAATCTAGCCTTCTTGATAAGAATGAGGATTCCATCCAGCTGGTTTCTTTAAGGAGGCCCTCTGCCTATCTTCCTACAAAAGCCTAAGGCAACAGTACAAGCAGCCACCATTGCACCTGCTGGGACTGCTCCTAGAAATACCCTCTCTCCTCCCACAGGGCAATAAAGGACTCTGTTTTTCCAGGGTCTGCACCCAACCCTTATCTAGAGTGAAAAGAAACCATAACCCTTAACTCTCCTAGGGATTATGACACCTCCTCACCCTTTCCCCTGTGAGTCTCTGGGAAGACAGATTTGTTTTATTATGAAAGTCTTTGTCTCTGTGCAAAAGGTCTGTTCTCCCAAAAGAAAAGGTATTTGCTTTGGTTTCTCCTGGAACTAGAAAATTAGTCCTTTATTAAACTATGTGCAAAAGGATAAAGTCACAGTGGCCATAACCTCAAAATAACATCAGTAAATATTTACTGGGTGTAAGACACCGTGCTAGCTGCCAGGAGGGAAGAAAAATGAATTGCTTTCCAAAGACCTTAATAAACATAGACTCATCTATAAAAAAAATTAATTACCTACAGCACCCAGTTGAGCCCATTCTTTCATGCCCGTCTGGTAAACATTGGAATCCCAGGACAGGTTTCTGAGAGGATCCTAACATTCCTGAATGAAATGGTAAATGAGACTTCTAATTGATGGATAAATCCTGAGAAATCAGAATCAAATTTTACAACAAAAAGGAAGAAATGAATCCTGTTCTGGATCCCAAAGAGAGTAGGAATGGTGGGAGAATCAAGACTCACCCTAAAGTCCAGGGGAGTTTTGAGACATGCACCTCACTCTGTGGGAGGACACAGGTTTGTGTTTGGTGAAAAATATTTTGAGTAGGATGCCAGGTATTATCACTTAATTAAGCTCAAGCTTCTGGAAACTTCTGAACCTCTCACCTTCGTTTTCCACTCTTGAACCCTGATAAGGAAAGTGCCTTTTAATGGAATAAGACATTATAGTGTATGAGGTCATTTATATAACTGAGAGGCCTAGTTTTGTCTAGGAGACTCATGACTGCCCCAGAGGGTAAGGACTCTCATCATCATCATTTTGCAGATGAGCAAACTGAGGAGGGGATGAGTTAAGCAATCTGCCCATAGTTGGACACACAGCCAATAGGGGAGCAGGGCTTCAAACCACTCCAGGGCCATGACCTTGGCCACTATATTATTGTACTACTTGCCTCAAGAAATATGAAAATAAGCTTAACCAAAAATCTAATTAAGAAGTAAATTTTCATTAGTCATTCAACATTTAAGTACCTACTAAATGTTAACACCAAAGGCCAATATGGAAGGACAACATTAATTTTTTTATCTACATCAAGTAATCTATGATTTTTCAGATAAATATCTTGAGACCAAAAAAACCTGTAATTGTTAGTCATTTTCATTCTCTTATGGCCCTTTTTGGGAAATTTCATTTATTAGGTTAGGAAGTAGTTCTAAGTCATTTCTAACAAACTCAGTGGATTATTGTAAACCAGTGGTTTTCTTATTACGTCTGAAGTACACACAGTGAAACAAAGCAAGGCAACTACAATATTTTTCCACCTTTTATTTAACTATATTTGTCAAGATACTGGCAAAACCTTTGAGCTCCTAGGAACAGCATCTGGGCACCAGCAAGCTTGACATTCTTGCATTTCAAATTCTGCTGAGTCATTGGGGGCCTCCAAGTAGCAAGTCTTTCTTTGTTTATGGCTTTAAAAGATCAGTTAACAGTACAACTCATTCATGATATTTCAATTAAAAACTTCAAAGGAAAGCTTTTAAAATTAGAACCAAACTCCTAAAAGAGGAGGGAAACTGACTCTGCTCTGCTCCTAAGTTCTCTAAAGAATTAGACCTGAAAGTCTCCAACAATTCCACCAAAATATTTCCCTCTAGCATCAATCAATATTATAAGGCGGAGAAACTGTATTGTGGGGACTTTGATATCTATGTTTGGTTTTATAACAAATACAGTTTGAAAAAAGATTTTGAAAAGACATGAACTGACAGAGACTTCTAGTTTCTAGTCAGGCATGAAAGGAACTTAGAAGCCTTCACTCCATCCTAAAACAGGTAAAAAGCTGAACAAACAAAAAGTCAACACCTCTTCTTAGATCTGTCAGAGAAGGGAGGTCACAGAGTAAGCTGCTGACCCCAAAATTGGAGAGACCAACAAGCAGATACAGAGAATCACACTTTCCCAGAGCAGAAACCCACAAGCAGAAACCTCCTCATGATCCAGGGCTGAGGTAGGAAACTGACCTGTAATCGATGAATTGCTGGAGGCTCAGTGTGGACAAGTCTAACAGTTAAAATTCCAAGGGGTCCAGTCATAGGGAACCCTAGACTTTTGTGAGTTTAGTTCCAGGAGATTCACCAGGGGCTCACAATGAATATCAGAGAAAAATTCTCTCACATTTCTTGCAGGGAGAGGGGAAAAGGAACCTTTTTGAAATACACAAGAGCACTCCATTCTTAATAAGGCCTGCGCTCAGAAGAAACTATTTTATGAGAGTCTAATCTGCTGGAGTTTTATCAAAGCCTAACCTAGCTAGGGGAAGGAAAATGCTCAACTCTAGCTTTCTCCAGCCTTCCTAATTTACTCCACGAGGTCGGCATGACACTAATAACAAAATCAGACAAAGACATTACAAGAAAAGGAAAGTATGGACCATGAACATAGATGCAAATATCCTCAACAAAATATTAACAAATTGAATCCAACAATGTATAAAAAGAATTATATACTATGACCAAGTGGAATTTATCCCAGGTATGCAAGGCTGATTCAACATTCAAAAATCAATTAACATAATCCATCATATAAGCAGGTTAAAGAAAAAAATTCAGTGATCATATTAATAGATGCAGAAAAAATATTTGACAAAATCCAACACCCATTCATAATAAAAACTCTCAGAAAACTAGGAATAGAGGATAACTTCCTTAACTTGGTAAAGAACATCTACAAAAACCTACAGCTAATATCATAGTTAATGGTGAAAAACTTGAAGCTTTCCTACTTCAGGAACCTATACCATATCGGGAACAAGGCAAGAATGTCCCCTTCGCACCACCCCTTGTCAACTTCGTACTTGAAGTCCTAGCTAATGTGTTAAGACAAGAAAAAAAATAAATGATATACGAATTGGGAAGGAAAAAATAAAACTGTCTTTGCTTGCAGCTGACAAGATTATCTGCATAGAAAATCAGAAAGAATTGACAAAAAAAATCTCCTGGGACTATTAAGCAATTATAACAAGGTGGCAGGATATAAGGTTAATATACAAAAGTCAACCACTTTCCTAAATACCAGCAATGAACAAGTGGAATTTGAAATTACAAACACTACCAGCACCTAAATCTTACCCATTCCTTGCTGCTTCGTGCTGCTGTGGAGACAGATGGTGCTACAGTATGAGCAGAGGAAATCCAGAAAGGTTGCTTTTCATTTATCTTAGAGCCTGTCTCTAGAGCTCTGCCACATTTTCTCCTTAAAAAAACCTTTTTAAAAACACATTATCATTTACATTAATATCCAAAAACATGAGCTACTTAGTTATAATCTAACAAAACATGTGCAAGGTCTATATGAAGAAAACTACATAACTCAGATTAAAGATATCAAAGAAGAATTAAATGAATAGAAAGATAGCCCATATTCATGGATAAGAAGACTCAATATTGTCAAGATAGCAATTCTTTCCAACTTAATCTATAGATTCAATGTAATCCCAACCAGAATTCCAGCAAGTTATTTTGTGGATATCAATAAACTGATTCTAATGTTTATTGGAGAGACAAAAGACCCAGAATAGCCAACTTAATATTGAAGAACAAAATCAGTGGACTTCAAGATTTACTGTAAGGACACAATAATCAAGATGGAGTGATATTGGTGAAAAAATAGACAAATAGATCAAGGGAACAGAATAGAGAGCCCAAATATAAACCCACCTAAACATAGTGAACTGATCTTTGACAAAGAAGCAAAAGCAATACAATGGAACAAAGATAACCTTTTCAACAAACAGTCCTAGATGCAAAAAACTGAATCTAGACCCAGACTTTATACCTTTCACAAAATTAGCTCAAAATGGATCATAAACATAAATGTAAAATGCAAAACTATAAAACTCCTAAAAGATAACACAAGAGAAACCTAGATGACCTTAGGTACAGTGATGATGTTTTAAATACAATACCAAAGGTATGAGCCATGAAAGAAATAATTGATAAGTTAGTCTTCATTAAAATTAAAAATTTCTGCTCTGCAAAAGACAAGGTCAATAAAATGAGAAGATAAGCCACAGGCTAGGAGAGAATATTTACAAAACCCATGTCCTATAAAGGGATGTTATCCAAAATATATAAAAACCTATTAAAACTCAACAATAAGAAAATGAAAAACCTGACTTTAAAATGATTGAAAGACTTGAACAGATATATCATCGAAGAAGATATACAGATGTCAAGTAAGCACATTAAAAGATGTTTATGCTTATTAAAACATCATATGTCATTAAGGAATTGTAAATTCAAACAACGAGATGCCTCTATATACCTATTAGAATGGCCAGAATCCATAACACTGATAACACCAAATGCTGATGAGGACATGCAGTAACAGGTACCCTCATTCACTGCTGATAGAAATGCAAAGTGATACAGGCACTACAATGAAGACAGTCTGGAAATTCAATTTTTTACAAAACTAAACATACTCTGACCATATATTCTAGCAATTACTCTCCTTGATATTTATCCAAATAAAGTAAAAACTTATGTACACACAAAAACCTGCATATGGATATTTATAGCAGCTTTATAGTTGCCAAAACTTGGAAGCAACCAAGATGTTCTAAGGTAAGTGAATGGATAAATAAACTGGGGTACATCCAGACAGTGGAATATTATTTAGCACTAAAAAGAAATGAGCTCTCAAGCAATGAAAAGACATGGAGTAAACTATAATACGTATTACTAAGTGAAAGAAGCCAATCTGAAAACGCTGCATACTATATGATTCCAGCTATATGCTGTTCTGGAAAAGACAAAACTATGAAGATAACAAATAGGTTAGTAGTCTCCAGGAGTTATAGGGGAGAGAAGAATGAATTGGCAGGACACAGGATTTTTAGAGCAGTGACAGTATCTGGTACAGAATACTACAATGATGAATACTTACTAGTACACAGATGTCAAAGCCCATAAAATGTCCAACACCAAGAGTGAGCCCTAATATAAACTGTGGACTGTGGGTGCTGATGATGTGTCAATCAATGTGGGTTCATCCATTTTAACAAATGTACCCCTCTGATGGTGGTGAAGACTACGGGTATGTGGGGCCAACGGTATGTAGGAACTTAATGTACTTTCCAATCAATTTTTCAGTGAACCTAAAACTGCTCTTTAAAAAGGTTTTTAAGAATAATAATAATAAAATATGAACCAAAAACAAAACCATAAGGGAATCTTTAAAGAAGCCTTCTCCATATTAGCGTCCAATGAAAGCAGACCTAAGAGGCCATGCATTTTCATGGCCAGAATAGTGCATAGTACCCCCCAATACTACTAATTATTTTTAAAGGCATGGTTCTCCTGAAGTTCTGGATATTGATTAACACTGAATACTGAAAACATTGACACCTGGAATTGATTTGAGCTGCTTAGAAGAAGGAAATCTCAGCCCAGTTTTCAGGAAGTTTCCAGGTTTTACTCTCACCTCTGAGTTTGAGGTAACAGACAACGTTGAGATACGCACAAGACCAAAAGTTGTGTCTTTGGAGAGTCTGCTCTGCTAGCAAAATGTTTCTCACCAAGCCCTTTCTGGAGACAGAGTTCACTCATTTCAGAGTTCTTTGTTTCCTGCTGCAATTCTGGCTACATTCCATGCGGAAAATAAACCATCACTTCTAGAAAGTCTTTCAGGAGAAAACTAAATTCAGCATATTCTAAACGCAGAAAGCATTAGTCCTTTTAGATCATTTCTTTTCAAATCTAGTCTATATGCTAAAGACCAGAGTGCATTTTCTAAAAGAGAAAGAAAAATATCTTTACCACACATAATAATGACGATGTGGACTAAATTTATGGCGCTAGAATCACAGAAATACATCAGATTAGTTCTGCATTTGGGGACCTGGATTATAATGTGAGGAAGCTGCCTTCCCTGTCCTGTGTCTGCAAAGGCAAAGCTAAACGAGCAGAAAGGATGGAATTGGGAGTCGGGAGAGCGGCAGAGCCAGTGTCAATCCTGGTTGTTTCCAGAGCTGTTGTGATGCTAATTCACGTTTGCTTCTTCATTTGTGAACAGCACTGGTAATGGTTGCCCTACATGCCTCAAAAAACTATGTGAAAATAAGATGTTATAAATAAAAGTACTTTGAGAAAACACAAATGTAATACAGACATCATACCTAGGTTTATCCAAGATGGTCCTACACAAAGTAACATAGAGATGACATTTGCCTGAGCATGTTCACTTCCTCGCTAGTGTCTCTTTTAGAGACTGCCCTCCTTGGTTAAATATCACAGGACCAGGCCCAACCATGTTCCCTGTCTGTCCTGCTATCATTTTACCCATCACCCCATGACCTCTGAATGCTATTCATTCCCTTAAGGTTAGAACACCAGGGATTTCCACCTCTCCATGGAGACTGTGAGCCAGACGATGATCTCATGTCCATGTGATACTGGAGAAGGCTGGAAAAGACATTCCTTCTCACATCTCTTCAGAGATCTCACATTGAATATTTTTTTTTTTAACATTTACCAATGCTCCCAATTTTGTTCTATAGCCCAGAGAGGCGATTATCATAGTAGAAACTTTAGTCTACACTGGCTCACACCTGTAATCCCAGCACTTTGGGAGGCCAAGGAAGGAAGATTGCTTGAGGCCAGGAGTTTGAGACCAGCCTGAGCACAAGCAAGACCTCGTTTCTACAAAAAGTGGAAAAATTGGCCAGGCCTGGTGGTGTGTGCCTATAGTCCCGCCTACTCATGAGGCTGAGGCAGGGGGATCACTGGAGCCCAGGACTTTGAGGTTACAGTGAACTACAATGATGCCATTGCACTCTAGCCCGGGAGACAGAGGGGTACCTTGTCTCAAAAAAAGAAGAAAAAAAGAAAAAGAAAGAAAAGAAAAGAAAAAGAAACTTTAGTTTAAAAAGATTAAAATAATGACAATATGGTGACAAAATGAGGGTGGAATTTTAGAAGATCCAATGCCCAGTGTCTTAACTCATGTATTTTTGTCCACTCTGCCATCTTGAGACCCTGACCCTATAGCTACATTCCTTGAAAAGAATTTCCCAGAACCACGTGAGCATCATCAGAGCAAACAGGAAGCCAGGAATTTCCTTCCCACACACCCCCTTTGATGACCAGAGGTCCTGGGTGTGCCAGAGCAGCAGTGTGAAAGAGACGTCTGCTTCATGGAGACAGAGACTTGACCCATTTGTTCCATAGGCTGCTTACCAGTACAGGGATGTTCTCTGTACATTCTTACACACCTACATCGGTCCTCTCCTTCTCTGCCCCCAGAGAACAAATCACATCTCAGGACTTCAAGCCTAGAAGAAGAAACAAAGAGATCATCTCATTCAAATTTGAGACTGAACCTCAACAGAAATTAAAAGACTTGTCCAAGATCACATGGTTCCTCAATGGCAAAAGAAATAGAGCAAATTGGGCGAATTAAGGCAATTCTACAATCATCATTACCTTGATTGCTAATATCGATTAAGCACTTACTACAATATTTCATGGAATCTGAGATGCCATTAATCATAAGACTCACCATTATTTTGTGAACCACCAAGAGAGAAAAAAAATGCTACCAATTAAATCATGGCATCACTGATTGTAAGACATATTTCAGAGACATTAAAGTGTGAGTTTCAGAATCAATGAAAAATAGTATGTATTAAGTACTTTATGTACCTAATTGCATTTAATTCTCAAAGCAAACTTCTGAAGCAGTACTATGATTTGATTCATTTTCATTCAGATGAGGAAATAAAGGCTTACATTTTTCATAAGTGGCAGAGCCAAGTCAAATCCATGCCTATATCCCAGGTCTGAGCCTGTAACCATGATGCTTCTCTGAGGCTTATGAGTATCTTGGAACATAACATAAAAGGGACCATGGGACAAGATCCAAGTCAATGTCAGATATATCAGCTCTTACCTCTCCCACCTAAAGTTTTTCATTACAACAAGGAGTGCAATGATCTTTTCTCCCTCCCATATATTATATGCAAGGATGCACTTCCCTTTGCTTGTGCCCTGTTAATCTACTAGTAGTTCCCAGAGTACAAAATTCAATTCAAAATTGACCTATACCTTCCTCTTAGAGCATAATATTCTGAGAAACAGTCAAATTTTCTGGGACTTGGAGGTTTATTATTCTATTCTCTCCACTTTTTTGTGTTTGAAGTTTTTATAATAACACTTAAAAAAATTAGTTACAAGCCTGTCATCCCAGCTATTTAGGAGGCTGAGATAGGAGGATTGCTTGAGCCTGGGAGTTGGGATCCAGCCTGGACAACATAGCAAGACCTCATCTCTAAAAAAAAAAAAAAAAAAAATCAGTTACAATATTATATGACAGTTGTCAGCACTTATTAAAACTTTGCTATTTACCAAAGCACTAATCTTGCTTAAGATCACATATCTAATAAAAGGCTCAGTCCTAAAATTCATCTACAGGACACTGCATTTATAGCAAAGAGGGTAGCATACTCTTTCTGAGACTTCATAGAAGAAAAGGTTTGAAAAAAGCCTTGAGTGGAAATAAATGGTTTAATGTTAGAATGGAATGAGAAAGAAAACTACATGTCCAAAGACAAAAAGTACCAAAGAGTCTTTAGGAAAACACTTCAGAAAACCACAAGTGGCCATACCTAAGCAATATGTCACACATACTCTGCTCATAACGGAAGACCAGTGTTTCTCTGAGTTCCCCACCTTTCTAATCCATGAACTCAGCGTAGCTGTTAGACATTTTCAAGGAGCTCTCTTAAGAATTGACTCATCTGTGTTCACACGGAGAACGAGCGCCTTGTCTTGCCCACACTTGGAGTGCCTTTCTGGGAAATCTGTGTGCGTGCTCGCCTTCACACACCTGCTCAGAAAACAAATGAATCAGGCTTCACGGAATTCCTCTCCCACTCAACAGGCAGGGAGAACTTAGGGCTTAGCATGTCTGTCAAAAACAAAAACAAAACAAAACAAAAAAAAGTTTGAGGGGTTAGCATTTCCATAAAGGCTAAACATTTTTAACTAATTTGCTTAAATAAAAAATAAGGAAAGACGGCCTAATTATCACTAAAGCAGCAGAATCCTGACTTTTCCTTTGCAATGGGCAGGCGGTGCTGAGGCCGGACTCCATGCAGCCTGGAGTCCACACGCGGAGGCCCTGCCTGACAGCAGGAGGGAGAGCTGAGCCCAGGCAGGCCAGAGACAGGGAAGGGGATCAGAGCAACAAGACAAGGGAACAAGGAGAATGAGGACTGTAGAAGTGGACTCCGGGGAAAGCGAATATTCACCGAAAGGCCCACAGATGGGCAGGCCCTTGTGCTGGCTGAAGAGTTAAAGGCCAAAGTTTAGCTGAAAACTTGATGCTGGAATCTCCAAACGGACGCTCGGTCCATAGAAACCTGGACACATTGGTCTCCCTAAAAATATTTTTAACTATTATATTGAAATAGCGTTGAACAAATCACGCCATTTTCAAGACATTTGGCTTTATTTCATATGCGTTCACAGTTCTTCTCTCTCCCCAAATCACTTTTCTCCCCCACGTGAGAAAAATACATGTATAGTAACGTATTCAAGCTGTCGGCCTCTCTTTTTTTCCATTTGGAGGATGGATTGGATGGCCTGGGATATTTACATTGGACTATCCCTATTCATCTCCGTTGGTGATTTCAGTGACAGCTGAGGGAAGCCAGCCAGTCAACAGATATATCTAAAATACAAAGTTGATGAGAAGGGTGGAGTTTTCAAATGATAGTAATTAAACTCATTAGTCAAAAGCACAGAAAAAGAAAACCCAGCCAATAGTTCATTAGAATACAAAAGGCTTTTCTTAAGGAAGGATAGCCTGAAACTGACAGTTAAAAATGGAATTAATTTTTAAATCACACAAGAGGATACCTTTGTCCAGAGGGCGCCAATATACAGGTCAATTTCAAATTCTTGGTCATGTTACATTCTATAGTATCATGCGTATTTTCAGTGTATCCTTTATTTATCTGTTCACACTTGGTCTGTGCATTTTTTCACTGTGTTGAACTGATGGATATCTATAAACTATGTAGTATAAAGATGACTTTTTTCCTCTGGGCGAATAAAGTTTACAAAGTGTTCTGGAAACTCATTCTTTCAGGCTCAGAAACAAAATCTTAACTCTTCGGCTTTGAGGAATTTACACCTCCCTTAAGAATCAGTTTTGCCACTTTGCCCTGCTTAGCCCATGGGTGGGCTAACAAGCAGGCCAGAAACTGGGGGAGAGGGGGGCCGGTGGCAGCAGAAACCGCCTGTGCTGAGCAGGCACTTCTCACTCGATCTGCTTCATTTATTTCCTTTGTTCACTCGGTTCTCCTAAAACCATCATCCCAGGCTCCTTGCTGCAAAAATTGTCAAGTCATGAGTGTTAAGTCATAAAAAGTCGGATGCTCAACTTTTCTGGCTTTATAGGTGTGTTTGTTTGCAGACATGCAGCATTAAAGACAAGTTAGCTACCTGTCATTTCTTTGACCTCCAACTCCCAGGTTGTAAACCAGCCCCACACACACACTTGCCCAGCTCTTCTCTTACAACCACACTTGTTTCCCCAGGCACCTCTGAGTAAGGAGGCCGAGGGAGGAAGAGAAAGACAGAGACAGCGTGCACGCACAGGCGAACAAACACAAAATCCGGCTTCCACGGGGACTGCAGCCTGCCGCACAGTGGGAACCAAGAGACACACGGCTGCCCGTGTAACAGATGCAAGTTTCCCGTGCTCCAGTTCAGCTGGGAATGCAGTCTGTACAGCAGAAATAAATCACATGGAACTTGCTGTCATCTCTCTACCTTCCTGCTAAACCCTTCGACACTGCCGCTTGACTGGTTGGAGTCGCCGTAGTTTTTAAATGAAGGCTGGAAACTGGCATTGGCAGCACTGCCTAATTTTTAGCTAATACCTTTGTGGATTCTACGTTCGCATCTGGCCAGTGCCATCATGCTGGGTATGATTATAATAGGCTGCTGCTCTTTCCCAAGCAGGAAGCTGGAGTCCTGTAACCAACAGCCTAAACAGAGGCTTGTTCCAAACACAACAGCACATCACAGCCAGGGAAGGGTCTGCCATGCGGGACTTCTCCCAAGGCATAAAAAAAAGAAAGGGAGAGAGAGAGAGAGAGAAATGTGTTAACTGTGCGAACAGTGCCAAGTAATATGCTTCGTTAAAAATTTAATCACCTACAAGTGCAAAACAAGTGCAAAGCAATCATGGTGTAATTAGCACAGCAATTAACACCTCCCTTTTCGATAGCACATGCATCCTAGGAAGGGCAGGATTGCAAGTGTTTGTGCTGCTGACAGGCTCGGTTCCTATAGAGAGGGAAAAAATTGCTTAAATAGAATTTTTTGGTTTCTGGCATTTGGGCATGTGTTCATGAAACCTCAGAACCAGCTGCCATTTTGGTTTTGTGCGAAAGTTGTTCTGCTGTGTGGTGAAACTAACCAACTTCCACATTTTATGTGTTGTCTAAAGCTTCTTTTTAGTATCACCTTCCCCCTTTCTAACATTAAAACATAAATAAGTCAGTATTAGGGCCAAAGTTGTCATGCACATCAACACAATTTGCATGCTAAATGGTGCTTCCTACCAAAAGGAAAAAAAATAATAATAATTGTCTTCCTCAGTCCTTTATCAGAAACAAATGAAAACAAAATACTCAATGCCAGGATAAATGACTACTGGGAAAATTGCCCTAAAAGTATTTCTTTTGTCACTTCAGAAAACTTAGTCTCTTCTATACCACCAAGACCCATCTTAGAGACTAAGTGTCAGTTCTTTAACCACTTCGGTACCAGCGTCGACTATAGTCGACAGCCACAGATGAACACGCACAGCGACTTCAGTGGACAGCCGTGATAAGACTTTTCTAATTTTTCATTTATCAAAATAAAATTATGAACATTTAAAAATAACGTAATGAAAACATATATGTATATGTTACCTATTCTGATATTTACATTACAAGTAAAGCTGCCTGTAAGGTAAAACAAGCTTTCAGTGCTTTAAAGCTTTCCTCATCACACAAGAGCAAAACGGATGCGTGGTCAATGCGCAGCACACACTGCCGTGCGGACTGTGAGCGCCGGCTGCGGGCGAGGCTTCGCGCCGGTGAGCGCCGCACCGAAGTGGTTAAGGAAGTAGAGTAAGGAAGGACGGTGGACGGTCCTTCTGCACCACCCCATGTCAAGCCCAGCTCCAGTAACTTGTCTAGCTGGAACATGGCCCCGGAGCTGTCTAGCACAGCCTGGGAAGTACCTACGCCAGCATGTACTGCCTACTAACCTGATTTATAGGGACCCCAGAGCTCATCTCAGTACATGGAGATCTGTGGGTAAAACAGCTGGGAAGATTGAGCAAGTCATTTTCAGCACCCCACTGAAGAAAGAGAGTTAAGATGTATTTTCACTTTCCATTCTGTCTCATGTCTCTGGCCCAGACAGATGAAGGCATGTCAGAGTGGGCAGCCTGAGATGCCACTGATTGACAATTCATCCGAGGCCCCAAAGTCCTTGGCATAGTTTTAGAAATGACTCACTACGAGAATGGAAACTAGCTAGTGACTCTAAAACTTTAAATGTATTTGAAAAACGTTTTACAAGGAAATCAAAAAAACTTATGAAACATTCAAGGATTTAAGAATTTAAGAAATAGCATGAGGGAAAAGCAAATTACATCTTTAGGATGAATTTGTTTTACTCTCATTGGTTGTTGACAATGGAATGAATGTGTTTTAAGGAGCAGAGGACACATTCAAAGTGTAATGTCTGAGGAGCAGAAAAGCAGTTGCCCAAGCTTTACATTTCCATAGTTGACTTTGTAACAACATTGCAAAGATATGCGCAATGAAAAGCAAGAGTCTAGGAACTGACTAGCATTCCAACATTATGCAGTCTGCAGAAAGTGTAGGCATTCATAGAAGCCATTCACTTTCCTGGTTTGCTTTCTCCTTTTCCCAGCAATTCTTTTGTTCAAGCTCAGAAGCCCAACTTAAAAAGCTGAGAAAAGAAACCTCAGTGAGATAGAAGACACACTTTATAAGTGGAACAAACTATAGTGAAAAATTCACACTGGAAAACTCAGTAGGAAGTAAAATGCAATCCCTGTCTCAAATACAAAGAGAACAAATGTCTTATTATGCTGAAAAAGCCTCAAATTAAGTGTGTAGAGCTACTTGGAATAGACAGTTCCCATAATCATAGTTTTTATTCATTCCTACAAAAAAAAGTCTTTTGAGACTGATGTCCCTTAAATATTGCTATCATTCGTAAAACTGGTTGAAAATGTCTGGCATATCGTAGCCTTAATCCAAAGACCCAGATGACATAGTCTTGCATTTGCAATTTTTTCTAATAAATATTTTGTCTCTGCTACTCAATTTTTATTTTTTCTTCTATCAGAAAGGCTTAAATGCCAAAAAGTTTAAAAACAAAGTCATTGTGCAACTTTGGTAATCTTTTCACCTTACATACTTGCTAATTCATTAATTCATTTAATAAGAAATACTTACTGGCCGGGCACGGTGGCTCACACTCCTAGCACTCTGGGAGGCCGAGGTGGGTGGATCGCTCAAGGTCAGGAGTTCGAAACCAGCCTGAGCAAGAGTGAGACCCCACCTCTACTATAAATAGAAAGAAATTAATTGGCCAACTAAAAATATATATAGAAAAAATTAGCCAGGCATGGTGGTACATGCTTGTAGTTCCAGCTACTCAGGAGGCTGAGGCAGAAGGATTGCTTGAGCCCAGGAGTTTGAGGTTGCTGTGAGCTAGGCTGATGCCACAGCACTCTAGCCTGGGCAACAGAGTGAGACTCTGTCTAAAAAAACAGAAGTACTTACTATGTGCCAGGCCTTGATATAGGACTAGGCACTCTACATACTATAAAAACAGGTTAACGACAACAACAACAAAAAATAAGGACCCCAGGGCTCTGAGCTCCATCAGAAGCTTTTTTATCTACCCTATTCCCAGGGCCTCACACAGAGCCTAGTAAACCTCAGAAATCTATTAAATAAATGAATGAATCACTCAATCAATCAATAATCAACCAATCCCACCATAAGCCGACAGCCTAGAAGTTAAGTTAGTATATAAATACGTGTAACACAACTTCTAAGTTGATGGGTACCCTGAGAAATAGACACATTTAGTGCTAGAGGAGGTAGAGAAATACTTCCATTTTGGGTGCTGAAGGGAGAAGACAGAGTGAGGATGATAGGAGCAGCAGGTATCAGTTCAGTTCAGGGAGCATGGTGTCCCTCAGTGGGAACAATGTCGAACAATAATGGAAAGGTAGGTGGAGGCTGATCATAGAAACTTTGAATGCCTGCCAAAGAAAATGAAGTTCAGAAAGAGAAGCCAGTAAAGGGAGATTAATCTGGCCACAATGCGTAAAAGTGATTAGACTGGAAATAGACTGGCAGCAGGGAGACCAATTAGGGAATTACTGGGATAGTCTAGGCAAAAAAAAAAG
>VBSM01000413.1:547566-577632 GCA_008086735.1 Cheirogaleus medius | reverse complement strand
CCTGTAATCCTAGCACTCTGGGAGGCCAAGGTGGGAGGATTGCTCGAGCTCAGGTGTTCAAGATCAGCCTGAGCAAGAGTGAGACCCTGCCTCTACTAAAAAATAGAAAAATTAGCTGGGTGTAGTGATGTGCACCTATAATCCCATCTACTTGGGAGGCTGAGGTGGAAGAATCGCTTGAGCCCAGGAGTTTGAGGTGCTGTGAGCTAGGCTGATGCCACAGCACTCTAGCCCAGGTGACAGAGACTCCATCTCAAAAAATAAAATAAAAAAAGAAAAGAAATACTACCTAAAGGAATGGCTGGATATTTGTTAGCAAATGAAAGGCACCTAAAAATGTCAAGCTTAAGCTTAAGACAAAAGTCAAAACTGGAGGTAAAAACAAAAATTTAGGATCCTCTGCACATAGTTTTGGGATCAGCCATGTGGCTGAGGCCATGAAATTGAATGAGAGAGAAAAGAAAAGTGAGGATAGATCTTGATGACTAGCTAAATGCAGAAGGAAGAAAGGATGCCAGGGAGGGAAGAGGATAATTCAGAGCCATGAAATCCAAGAAGAAGAGAATTTCAGAAAGTTCATGGTGCCAAATACTGCAGAGAGATGAAAATAGATGTGAGCTGAGAAAAGGCCATGGGATTTGACCACCAAGCAGTGACTGGTGAACTTTGAGAATGCAATTTCAATAGACTGGCCCAGTCAGCAGATCAACTGCAAGGAATTAAGGGTGGAAAGGATGGAAAATCAGTGGAAGCACAGAATACAGATAATGCTTTCAAGAAGACTGACGTTTAGGAGAAGGAAAAAATAGGAGACTATCTTAGGAAAGCAAAGGTCAAAAGTCAGCTTCCTTAAGACTTGTGTGCCTCAAACTGAAGGAGGGTATTTATCAAATAAGACTGAAGATACAAGTAGGAAGGGATAATTGGTGGAACAAGTTTTCAGAACAAACAAGAGGAATGTGATGTCCCGGGAGCTACAAGGGTGACTGTAACCCCAGAGAACTAATGTAGAATTTCTTCTGCCAAGGCAATAGGAAATGAAGACAAACATAATGAAAGGAAATACTAAAGTGAAAAATAAGAAATTTTGAAGGAATCAACATTCTCCTTAAAACAGGAGGAACAGGAAGAGTCAATTAGGACTTCCACTTCTAGAAAACTGAAGAAGTAGACATACTTTTACCTATTCCTCCTGCTAAGTATAACAAAAGACCCTGGGCTTTATATATGAAATAAATATAAGAAGAGTCTGAAAGAAGGAGAAAGCAGATCAGCTAAGAACCTCAGGACCCAAGAAAAGATACAGTGTTGAATTCCATGGATTTTCTTTTTGCCTCCATATATGCCCAATTTGGAGCTAAGAAGTTAATCCAGAAATTCCAACAAACACAGAGAAACAAACAAATGCAAGTTGAGCACCAGGAAAAGAACAGCCTAGAAAGACAGAAAAACTTTCAAACAGTAACCATTCTAGTCCAATACAACACCACAAAACAGCTGAGGCTCTACCACACTCACACCAGCAAAGGCCAAGTGGAAAGCCTAGACTTCCACCCTTATGAGGCTGTGACAAGATTTCCAAACATACCCACAGGGATGGTAGACCTTGGAAAAGACCAAACAGGGAGGTGGAACTTTCATCCCCAGAGGAGGTTTAATATCAGGAGAGGCCACAAGCGGGACAGCAATAAGACACTCCTATGCTCCCAGCCACATAGCTAGCAGGGGAGGCCTAGTGGGGAGCTAAAACTCCCAGCCTCTTCCAGCACCAACAAGGACCCCCTGGGCTTCTACCCCTATCTAGCAGTAATGAAGAGTTATCCTCTCTTCTACTGTCATGGAGTATCAGAAGAAGGCAGCTAAAACAAGTTTAAATAAGATCCAGTGTCTCATACCATAATACCAAAATGTTTAGGTTTCAACTGAAAATCACTCATCATACCAAGAACTAGGAAGATCTCAAACTGAATGAAAAAAAAAAACAATCAATAGATATCAACATTAAGGTGACAGAGCTATTAGAACTATCTGACAAAGATTTTAAAGAAGCCATTATCAAAATGCTCTAATTAGCAATTACAAACACACTTTGAACAGATGAAAATATAGAAAATCTCAGATAAGAAATAGAAATTCTCAGCAAACAAATAGAAAATATAAATATAACCCAAATGGAAGTTTTAGAACTGAAAAACACAATAGCCAAATAGAAAACTCATTACATGGGCTCAATAACAAAATAAAGGAAACAAAGGAAATAATCAGAGAACTGAAACAGAACGATAGAAAGTACCCAAACCGAACAACTGGAAAAAAAAGTGAACAAAGACTAAGAGATTTGTGAGACTACAACCAAAGATTCAAGATTTGTGTTACAAGAGTCTCAGAAAGAAAGGAGAAAGAAGGAAGAGCTGAAAATGAAATAATGCTGAAAACTTCCCAAGTTTGGCAAAAAAATTAAACCTACAAATCTAAGTGGTGAAGCAATCGCAAACAGGACACACCCAAATAAATTCACACCAAAACACAACAAAGTCAAACTTCAGAAAACTAAAAGCAAATACAAATTCTTGAAAGCAGCAAGAGAGAAATGGCACCTTACTAATAGGTGGACAAAACAATTTAAAGACAGCAGCTTTCTCATCAGAAATCATGGAGACCAGAAGAAAGTGGCACAACATTATACAAGTGCTGAAAGAAAAGAACTGTCCATTAGAATCCTATAGCTAGCCAAGATGTTCTTCAGAAATGAAAGGAAAATCAAGGAATTCTCAAATGAAGGAAAATTAAGACAATTTGTCATTATCAGACCTACATTAACAGAATTGCTAAAGAAAGTCCTCCAAGCAAAAATGAAGCAAACAAGAAGGAAGAAAGAACACAGTGAATATTTTAGTATATGTGCTGCCAAAGCAAGCACAATAGTAAATAATAATATGGGTAAATACAGCAGCCTTTCTCTCTCCTCTGAGTTTTCTAAATTATGTCTGATGGTTGAAGCAAACATTATAACACTATGTGATGTAGTACTAAATGTACATAAAGGAAATATTTAAGACAATTATATTGTAAAGAGGGAAGGTAAAGAGATGTAAAGGGAGGCCAGTTTTTTACACTTCGCTCAAACTAGTACAATGACAACACCAGTGGGCTGCAATGAGTTTTACATATATAATTCAATACCAAGAGAAACCACTAAAAACATAAATACAAATAAATACCTTCAAAACACTATATCTCTGAGAATGGGGCTTTCAAGAACAAACAAAAACAAAAGAGATATCTATGGAGAAATCCACATGGAATTCTAAAAAATGTTCAAGTAACTCAGAGGAAGGCAGGAAAAAAAAAATAGAAAGAACCAAAAACAAAAAAATAAAATGGCAAACTTAAGCTCTTACATATCAATAATTACATTAAATATAAGTAGTCTAAATATAACAATTAAAAGACAAAGATTGGCAGAGTAGATTGAAAATATAACTCAACTATATGCTGTCTACAAAAACGTATGTCAAATATAACGATTTAGGTAGCTGAAAGTGAAGATGGAAAATGATATTCTAAGCAAATAGTCATCAAAAAAATCAAGAGTGACTTTATTTATACCAGATAGAGTAGACTTGACAGCAAAAAATAAATAAATAAGTTTATTAAAGACAAAGAAAAACATCATATAATGATAAAAAGGGTCAATCCACCAAGAAGACATAGCAATTCTAAATGCATATGTACCAAACAACAGAGTTGCCACATATGTGAAGCAAAAACTGATAAAACTGAAAGAAGAAATAGATAAATCCACAATTATAATTGGATACTTCAGCATCTTCTTTCAAAAATTGATAGGGCAACTAGACAAAAAAAAACATTAAGGATATAGAAAACTCAATAACACCATCAAACAATAGGATCTAATCAACATTGACAGAACACTATACCCAACAATAGCAGAATACAGGTTTTTCAAGTGATCAGGATATACACACCAAGCAGACCATATCCTGCGCCATAAAACACATTGCAACAGATTTTAAAAGAATTGAAATAATACCACATGCATTCTCTGCATAATGAAATCAAACTAGAAATCAGTAACAGAAAGATAACAAGAAAATTTCCAAACACTTAGAAACAAGGCACCTCTAAATAACCCATTAGTCAAAAAGGATGTTTTAAGAGAATTACAAAAACTTTAAAATACATTGAACTGAATGAAAATGAAAATAAAATATATCAAAATTTGTGGAAAATACCTAAAACAGTGCTGAGAAGGAAATTTATAGCACTAAAAATGCATACATTCAAAAGGGGAAATGCCTCAAGTGAATTTTCTAAGGCTCCCACCCCAAGAACCTAGAAAAAAATTAAAATAAAACCAAAGCAATAAATAAATAATAGAGATAAGAGCAGAAATCAGTGAAATTGAAAACAGAAAAACAGTAGGAAAAAAAATTAATAAAACAGCTGATTCTTTGAAAATATTGATAAAGTTGACAAAACTCTAGCAAGACTGACAAAGAAAAAAGCAAAGAAGACATAAATTACTGGTATCTGGGATGAAACAGGGGCTATCACAATAGACTGAGAAAGTCTATCTTCCTTGACCTAACTCTAATCAGGCTCCTCTATCAGGCCTCCTCCCCTTCCTCCTCGACGAGGCCCTAACTTTTGGGCTTCCATGTTCATCTCTATTTCGTCCAGTTTTAGCAAGAATCCAGCTGGGTCCGTTTAGTGAAAATCCCCCACCCATAATATCTGATCAAATTCCTTATTCCCTACCCTCAACATCTTATCATTCTGCATGCCTTCAACAATTATCCTGTCAAGTCAGTTTAACCAGAATCCCCCTTACCCTTCACATCTCCTCCTAGTAATTTTCCATCTACTGACCTCCACCCTGCTCCTTGGGCTATAAATCTCCACTTGTATTCAGAGTTGAGCCAGATGTCTCTCTTCTACTACAAAATACCATTGTAGTAGCCCCCACTAGAATAGTCTACCTTATTGTTCTTCAACAAGTATCAAGAATAATTTTTCCTTTGACAAGACACTATAGTCATCAAAGTATAAGAAAGGAATACTACCAACAACTTTACTCACATAAATTTAAGAACATAGGCGAAATGGACTAATTCGTTAAAAGTATAAACTACCACAAATCATTCAATATGAAATAGATAATTTGAATTGCCTTAAAACTATTAAGGACATTGAATTTGTGATTTAAACAATCCCGAGATAAAAACCTCCAGGCCCAAATGATTTTACTGGTGAATTTTACCAAATGTTTAAAAAATTAACACTAATTCTATAAATCACTTACAAAAAATAGAAGAAGAAACTCTTTCAAATTCATTTTATGAAGGTGATATTATTCTGATACCAAAACCAAACAAAGATAATTTTTTAAAAATGACAGACCAATAGCCCTCATGAATATAGACACAAAAATCTTTAACAAAATGTTAGCAAATAGAATTCAGCAATATTTTTTAAAAAATGATATACCATGACCAAGTAGGGTTGATTCCAAAGATGCAAGGCTGGATCAATATTTGAAAATCAATCAATGTAATCCACCAGGCTAAAGAAGAAAAATCACATTATCATATATATGAATGCAGAAAAACACCTTTGACAAAATTAAACACCCATCCCTGATAAAAAAATGCTCAGAAAAATAGGAATAGAGTGGAACTTCCTAAAGTTAATTCAAAGTGTATATCAAAAAACCCTACAGCTAACATTTACTTAGTGATGAAAGATAATGCTTCCCTCCTAAGAGCTAGAACAAAAAAAGGATGTCCACTTTGATCATTCTTATTTAACATAGTCTTGGAAGTTCCAGCCAGTGTAATAAGGCAAGAAAAGGAAATAAAGGCATGCATATCAAAAGGAAGAAATGAAACTGCAGAATAAAACTTGCAGAGGACATGATTGTCTACAGAGAAAATCCTAAGGAATCTACAAAAATCTCACGAAACTAATAAATGAGCCAGGTAGGTCCAGACTATAACATAAACACACAAAATCAATCATATTTCTACATACTAGCAATGAACATGTGGACATTGAAACTTAAAATATAAGACCATTTACAATTCCTAAAAAAAAGTAAAAAATAAAAAAATACATGTCAATCTAACACAGCAGCATGTACAGGACTTGTGTGCTGAAAACTACAAAACACTGATGAAAGAAAATGTAAACAAATGGAGAGACATGTGCTGGTCATAGATTGGAAGTCTCAACATAATAAAATGTCAATTCTTCCCAAATTGATATAAAAGTTTATATTAGTTTCCTAAGGTTGCTGTAACAAGTTACCACAAACCGGATAGTTTAAAACAGAATTTTTTCTGGAGGACAGAAGTTTAAAATAAAGAGGTCAGCAGGACTGCTTCCTTCTGCAGTCACTGAGGAAAATCTGTTCCATGCTTCTGGAGGCTGCCAGCAATCCTGGGCACTCCTTGGCTGGTGGCAGCATAACTCCATGCTCTGCCCCCATCTTCACATGGCTTTCTTCCCTCTATGCTTCTGTATCTCTTTGTATTCTCTCCTCTTGTAAGGACACCAGTCATTGAATTTAGGGTCACCCTAACCCAATATGACTTCATTTTAAGTCAATTAATTGCATCTACAAAGATGCAATTTCCAAATAAGATCACATTCTGATATTCTGGATGGACATGAATTTTGGAAAGATACTAGTCAACCCACCACCAAATTTAACACAATTCCTATCAAAATCACAGCAACATTTTTTGCAGATACAGACAAGAGTACCATAAAATCTATATGGAAAGGCAAAGGAACTAGAATAGTTTAAACAGTTTTGATAAAGAACAACGAAGTCAAAGGAATCATTTTGCCCAATTTCAAGACTACAGTAATCAACACCTTGTAGGATTTGGTGGAGGAACAGACTCACAGATCAATGGAACAGAATAGAGAACCCAGAAACAGACCCACACAAATATGTCCAAGTGATTTTTGACAAAAGCGCAAAAGCAACTCCATGGAGAAAAGTCAGCCTTTTCAACAAACAACACTGGAGCAAGTGGCTATCCATAGGAAAAAAACACACCTCAACCTGACCCTCACATCTTATACCAAAATTAACTCAAATGGATCATGGGCTTAAATGTAAAACTATAAAACTTTTAGGAAAAAAACAGGAGAAAATCTTCAGGAGCTAAGATTAGGCAAAGAGTTCTTAGGCTTAAAACCAAAACCCACAATCCATAAAAAGAAAAAAATAATAAATTAGACTTTACCAAAATTAAAACTTTTGCTTTGTAAGAGATCCTAATTAAGAGGATGAAAACACAAGCTACAAACTGGGAGAAAATATTTACAAACCACATATCCAACAAAAGCCTAGTATCTAGGTAATAAAGAACTCTCAAAACTCAACATTAAAAAAAATACAAACAATCTAATTAGAAAATGGGCAAAAGATATGCAGAGACATTTCACAAAAGAGGATATACAGATGGCAAATAAACTCATGAAAAGATGTTCACCATCATTAGCGATTAGGGAAATGCAATTTAAAGCCATAATGAGATATCATTACACACCTATTAAAATGGCTAAGATAAAAAATAGTGACAACACCAAATGCTGGTGAGGATGCAGAGAAACTGAATCACTCATGCATTGCTAGTGGGAATGCGAAATAGTACAGCCACTCTGGAAAGCAGTTTGGCAGTTTTTTTAAACATCAAATACCACACAATTGAACTCTGGACATTTATCCTAGAGAAATAAAGGGAAAAAACCTATGCACAAATGTTTAGAGCAGCTTTATTTATAATAGCCCAAAACTGGAAACAACCCAGATGTCCTTCAACAGGTTAATGATTAAACAAACTGCAACAAATCCACACCATGGGATATTACTCATATATGTAAACATGAGTATGTGCATTGCTACATGCAATAGCCTCAAGAGGATTATGCTGAGTAAGAAAAAAAAGTGCCAAGAGTTATATACTATATGATACAATTTATTATAATTTTGTCAAAATTATGCAAATGAAGAACAGTTTAGTGCATGCCAGGGGATAGAAGAGGGAGGGCTGGGAGGGAACTAGCTCTGGCTGTAAAAGGGCAATACGAGGGATCCTTTTGGTGATAGAAATGTTCTGTATCTTGCCTATATCATGTCAGTATTCCCATTGTGCTTCTGTACTATCTGTACAACATCACAAGATGTTGCTGTTAAGGGAAACTGAGGAAAGGGTGCATAGGATCTCTGCATTATTTCTTACAACTGCATGTGATCTACAATTATCTTAAAATAAAAAGTTTCATTAAAAAATCAGAACTATGGCTGCTACATAACAAGTGGCACACAGGAGTGCTTGTTAAGTAAAATTCATGAGTAGGCTAAAAAAATAAAATAGGAGGAGGCACTGGCAGGAGGTGAGAGTGGAAAGTCTTTGCACAGTTGCTGTATTTCTACTCAACAGGAAGTCAGAGAGATTAATTAGAATTGAGTCTCCCTCCATTTTCAGGTATCAGTCATAGAAATTGATCAAAATATCAAAATGCACACACATACACATACTCAAATACCCGTATGTCCCAAGAGCAAAGCAGAGTGTCACAAAAGACTAAAAAGGGGGGGAAAATGCAGAGGGAAAGGAAGGATGAACATGTACACTTTGGGGAAGTGGTAGTCGTCGCGAGGGCGGCAGCACTGACTGGTTACTGAACACCTACAACAGCTACCTGTGACGTGTTGTCCACGCATCATCTCATCACATCACTTTCAGGGAAATTTCATCACTAACCCAACTTTGCAGATGAAGGACGTGGGGCTTGCAGAAGTTAAAGCCACTCAGCTGGAAAATATCCAAGCCAGAGAACAAACCCTGATGAGAGAGCTAGCGGTCTCCCCCGCAGCACTGCCCAGCCACTCCTCTGGAACAGAAAATAACCCTGGCGTTGGCCACAAGGTGCCCTGACCCATGAAAACTGGTGAAGGGAGAGGAACTCGGAGAAACCAGGCCTGGAGCCAGGAATACCCACCTTCCTTTAGGGATTTAAACATACAAACATTTAAACTTCCCCGGGAGGATGGGAAAATCTCAAGCCCCATTCAGCCTTGGTTTCCACTATTTTTCTTAAAAGGTTTCCAAAATCCGTTTTAAGTCTGCTGCTATTTATATAAGGATGGGATTGCAATGAGAACATCCTTAAAGTGTTAATTTGTTAGGCTTTGTCATGACTGTTAGTGATGGTAATTATTTAAATGATACTGGTTAATTTGTTTTATTGTTTCACATAGTTTGATTTATTTGCTATTTATGGGTTCACTTACATAATGAGTAGGGTTAGATTAATAGATTTCCGAATGTAAATTCATTTCCACTAATGTTTATGAGCTACATTTGTAGATGTGGTTTAAATAAATACACAACCAGGAATCAGGATTACAGTATATTTTCAGAGTAATAAAGTGAGGATTCGAATATGTTGCAGAAATAAATAAGATATGCAGATCCACAGAGAAAACTGCCTACTAGGCATGGGAGGCATAGCCAAATTCTGTCACACAGTAAATACATCTCATTTTCTTCCAGATCTACCCAAAATGAAAACTGTGAAATAAGAATCCCAGAGTCTCAAATACTTATGTATGATGTCTCACGGAGAGACGCTTCCACTTGGAGCTGTCCTGCTGTCCCGCTGTCCCTCTGTCCTGCTGTCCCGCTGTCCCTCTGTCCTGCTGTCCTGTTGTCCCTCTGTCCCGCTGTCCTGCTTGGAGCTGCCATTCGGGGCATGCTGGCAGTCAGGGTGCATCTGAGACAGGCACTTTGAGGCAGCTTCTCTGTTGCCTCCACCAGCTCATGTCCCTCCACATCTAGCTGCTGCTCCTACTGAATACCACGCACGGGGAGAGTGAAGGCACAGAGGAGATGCCGGAGTTCCCTTGCAAAATCCTCTGCGTGCACTGGGCAATCTCCTGGAGCTGAGCATGGGTGAGTAGATGCCTGGAAACAAGGTGCTCCTTGACTCGGATGGATGAAGCCCTCCCAAGCACCAGGGTATCACTGAGCACACCACAGTCGGTTAAGTGCGGCCTTGTTGCCCTGGGACAACTGATTCGAGTCACATAAAGGAGCAGCAGAAGTATCTTTTTACTGACCAGAGAAACAGGCCAACACAGTGACGAGGTGGCTTGCTGGCCCGAACTAGCCAGTTGAGTCCTTAATATGTTCAGGTATACAAACCAGTTAGCTTTGTATAAAGGAACCATGTTGGTTACAGGGCAGGTTGAAGAGCAGAAAGGTTAAATAGACTGCCTAACTTTTCCAGATAGTAATGACTATTACAGGTTGAATTACATCCCCCAAAATTCAAATGCTGAAGTTTTAACTCCCAGGACCACAGAATGGACTGTATTTGGAGTTAGAGTCTTTAAAGAGGTGATCGAGTTAAAATGAGGTCATATGGCTGGACTGTGTCCTTGTAAGAAGAGGAGATGGGGACACAGACGCACACAGAGGGAAGAGCACGTGAGGACACAGGGAGAAGACGGCCGTCCGCAAGCCGAGGAGAGAGGCCTCAGGAGAAACCGACCCTGCCTGCACCTGCATCTGGGGTTTCAGAACTGTGAGGAAATAAAGCTCTGGTGTTTGAGTCACCCAGTCTGTGGCCCTTTGCTATGGTAGCCCCAGAAAGCTATACAACGACCAAACTGCAGTCTGCATCACAGTCCTACCATGAAAGTGGGGGCTCTCGGCTCCCTCATCACACTGACACGCTAATGGCGTGTTGCTGCAATTTAAGTATCAGAGGCTTGACTTTTCTTTTTTAAGTTTTAAACTAGAGGAGATCCTTGGTTATACCTATCACAATGTCATTCATTTTTGTCGTGCTGTTTCCTTGCGTGGAGAGAATCACCGCTAGCAAGCAAATTGTGCATGGCACAAAGCTCACTGTTTTGTTCCTCAGCTGTCACCCATGTGCATTAATAGCTCCGGCAAATCCAAACTATTGATGTGCTTACGACCTGTAATTTGTAGAGCTACTTCTGTTTTCTTTTACATTCCTTTCATCAATAAATGTTTAATAAGAAAATGGCAAGGATGGATAAGGAAACTCCCCACACATGAGGCATTGGGGGTGATGATCATCAAAATCTGAGTTTGCCCTTATAGGTGTATGTGAGCATCATTCATTCATGAAAAACTATTTAGAACTCAATAAGGTTAATCCAGCAAATCAATTACTGTTGGGGATGTAAGGGAAGGTGAAAGTGGCTCTGTGGATTCTAGCCTCATGTTATGGATCTATGATCTTAAGAGTCCGTGTTTTATGACTGTTAGAAGCACAGGCTGTGTCGGCTGCAGACCTCCACCACGGGCTGGTCCTGTGTTCTGTGAACCAACCGCTCCCCATACTCAGTCTGTTCCTCCATCAGTAAAATGGGAATAAAAGTAATACTTCAGGATGTTCACTTCTAGTCTTGATGAAGTGGTAAGAACTAGACTTTAAGGCAAGAAGGTATCTCATCTCCACTAAGAAACAAGACAAAATATATGAAACAGAAGATCTCAAACATGGGCCAACAGGAAGCACAGAACGGTGATCCCTGAGCAAAGAGGCCCTGCGACTGTCCCAGCAGACTACCTGGGCACAGTTCAAGGATGCACAGTCCAGAAGGAGCCAGCAGTTTCCCTGGGGTGAGAGTTGGGAGCTCAGGGAGGCCAACAAGGCAGATTCTACAGGGCCAAGTGCTGGAAAGGAGAGGGCTGCGCAGAGACAGCGCTCTGGAGGTCTGCAGAGGTTCCTCCTCGAAATTTCAGCTACGTACTGACCAGTCCATGGCTGTCGGGAAACTAGCAGAGGTCAGGAAAGAACCACCCCAAAGACATAGGCAGAACAATCCCTGGAGCTCACACAGTTCCTGGAATAGTCAAGTTCCCGCCCGCCAGAAAGGAAAAACTCCATAATACACAGAGCACCGAAGAGTGTGCGGGGCGGGCGCTACCTCAGTGGCGGGGCCAAGCTAGCCCTATGCTCGCGGCTACCCTGGTCCTGCCTACAAAGTTTGCAAGCAAGCTTCAAAGGGTCAAACCATTTCCAAGTATCTTAATTACATCCCAGCACAAAGCTCAAGAATGTTTAAAATAACAAAAGGGTATCCAGCATCCAACAAGGTAGAATCAAAATGTCAGGGATTCAATCAAAAATTACCAGGCATGTAAGGGAAGTAGAAACTGTATGACCCATAATAAGGAGAAAAATCCATTAAGCCTGGTCCAGAAATGATACGGAGGATAAAATTAGTAGACAATAGTCTTACTAAAGCAGTTGTTGACACTGTATCCTGTAGAGTACGCTCAGGAAGACAGAGGGAAACACAAGCATGCCACAGAGAAACGTGGCAAGAGAAACAACATTAAAAATTCCCAAATCAAACTTCTAGAGATGAAAAAATGTCTGAAAAAAATATATAAGATGAGATTAAAATAATGCCTCATAAAGTTGTTATAAGGATAAATAGTTGATAACTACTGATATTCAGATGGCTGTAATAATCATAATCGTGGCTAACATTTACTTAGCACCTACTTATGTCCTGCAGTACTAAGGTAAAGGTATAAGTAAGGTACTAAGTAAAAGGTATAAGTGACTTTTAGAAATCAATGAATATGGGGGGTTTTCTACCATTTATTAGTAAGAATTGATTTCCAAACTTAATGTTAGCCTTCTGGTTTCTCTATATATATCTCTATCTCTTTTTACATTTTGTTTTCCTCATTCTGCTTTTTTAGCCTATAAGCTTTGCTTTGGCAAAATTAAATTTTTTGAACTACCTTTATGTTTTGTGTTCTATTGATAATTCTTTCTTTCTTACTTTTTAACAGAGAGAAGTTAAAGAAGAAGAAACAACATTTTGATTAGTAGATGTGGTATTTGAAAATAATTCTAACAAACATATAGAAAAAATCAGACCCAGAAATAGCAAGAAAATACTGTTTAAACAAAGCTGATCCAGCAGCACCAACGTCTGTGGCAATATCGCTATTAATGAAGAGGATGCTGTCCCAAGACACCCTTTGCCTTATAAACCGCTCGGCCAGGCAGGGGTGGAGGTAATCTGGGCAGCAGAGGGGCATAGTGTAGGGTGTCAGCAACATGAATCCGTCATTAAATGCAAGCTGATACCAAATATGACAGGATCATAAAATATAAATCTGGGAATTTAGGGCATAGATAAAGATCCAAGACAGAGAAGGAAAGAGGAGGAAAGAGAAAGTGCTGGGCTGGCAGCTTTGGGGAGACTCGACAGCCCAGCCCATGGGTGTCACGGCAGGCAGGACAAGACATTCCGATGTAACCACACTGACCCACCCATCCCACATGGGGATGCAATCATATCAACCACCAATAAAATGTTTAACTGTTTTAAATTATCAAGTAATATATGAAATAGACTCCTCCTCTGTCCCCAGTCCCTGCCCCTCATTCCATTCCTGGACTTGTACACATCCCTGGTCCCTAGTCAGAGAGCTCTGCCCAGACAGTCACATCAAAAGCCCTGCTTGGGGCACACAGAATCCACAGCCGGAGAGGACAGAACATCATGCCCACCGGTCACCAGGCTGCTCACATCCGGTCAATTCCAGAGACCCCCAGGGCCACCGTCCTCTCCTCCCATTACACTCCCCTTTCCCCTCCTGCCCACCCCAGCCCTGCCAATCATTCAAAAATCACAAAGGCCCTATGTTTTCATCCTTGTGAAATAATCAATGTACAGGTGATTTCAAATGTATCCTACACACTCGTTCCTCAGAGTGTGGTCCACGGCCCAGAAGCACAAGCACCAGAAATGCAGACTCTCGGGCCCCACCCAGGCCTGCTGAATCAGAATCTGCACTGTAGCAAGATGCCCAGGGGATTCAGAGATCTTTTAACTTTAAACGTTAAAGTTTAAGAAGCACAGCATCGGCCTGGCATGGTGGCTCATGCCTGTAATCCTAGCATTCCAGGAGACCAGAACAGGACGATCGCTTGAGGAGGCTGAGGCAGGAAGACAGCTTGAGCCCAGGAGTTGGAGCTTGCAGTGAGCTATGACGATGCCACCGCACTCTAGGCCAGGTGACAGAGCAAGATTCTGTCTCAAAAAATAAAAATAAAAAAAAGCAGCACAATGTCACCATCATCCCCTAAAAGTTCTTACTGCGTACTCACAATAAAACCTTCAGTCTACAATTTTTAAAAAGGTGTCTGTAATGGATTGTAAAGCAAGAGCACACTGAGTGTTCAAAGGGGAGGGGGAATGAACAAGGGGGTTGACACAAAAAAGCCTGGGTGAGAAGTGTTGCTGCCGACAGTGCTGAAACTTCCTCCTAACTTCCTTAGCCTGTCAGCCCGTTTACTCCTCTCAGCAGCCTTTTGAGGTCCAGGCTCTTATTTCATTTTAAAGAGGAGGAAACTGGGGAAGAGAAGGTGAAGTCCCTTGGCCGAGCCATGAGTTGGTAGAGATGCAAATCCTGGAGGGCCCCGTCCCTCAGAGTCCTGGGTCCTCATCACAATGCCAGGCTACCTCTTCGAGCTGGAGGTCGTGAGCGTTTCCTTCTTTTTGCTTTTGTTTTTGTGCCTTGCATAGGTGACTTCTTCATAAAAAAAAACTCCATTCTCATTGCATATATTCCTCAAGGGAAATGCAATAGAGCAAAGACACTGTCTGGAAAATCATCCTTATTCAGAAAGGAAACCTAACATCAGCAGAAAATAAACTGAACAAAATAATTATGGGGGCATCCAGTATACATGTGAACTAGAGGTTAAATGTGTTCCCTATGACACCGTCCTTGGGGTACCTTCACCTACCTTTACAAATGCCCTCTCCCTCCCTTAGAAAATGCCCAAGATAAACCCACTTTAGCTCAACTTCCTTGAAACAGCAAGGAACACAATTTCCTTATGAAGAAATTCTAGTCATGAGTCTGAAAACAGAATCCTATTGTATAATATTTAGGTGATGGTGGTGGGCGTGGGGAAGGGCTGAAAGGGAGAAAAGACAGACAAGAGAGTTCCCTTGCACCCCTAGTGTTTAATCACTTCTTCCAAAGACTCTATCTTCCCTAGACATTTTCAGAAAAACAAGCTCCAATTTTATTTGCCCCAAGCATTTATTGAGCTAAAACCTAACCATGTACAACACTAATAAAATTACCACCTCCTCTGGACTGTAGTTGCGTAGACAGCTGTGAGTGTGACTAGTGTGTTCGGTGTTACTAAGACCACAGAAGCCATGGAAGTCTGTCTTAAAAGGTAAGTTTATAGTCGAATACCGAAAGTGCGAACGAATCTTCCAGTCTGCTGCAGATGTCCACAGAGGAAATTATGTTTGTATGAAAACTGTGTCCGATAGTCAACTGATGGAGAATCAAACGTGAAAGGACAGTTGAGTGAGCTTACATTGAGGTCGAAAACAGGATTGGGCCATGTGATACGTTTAGAGCCTTGCTGCGGCAAATGGAGCAAAGATGTCAAAAAGACTATTCCAGCACAGGACATTTAAGTTCCTTAAGGCATTAAAAAAAATCACATACAGAAGTGAAAATTTTACATAACTCTGTGTCTATGATAATATTAAGAACTAACACTCATATAGCACTTCTATTCGGCTAGCTTATTAAATACATCCCCTAATTTAATTATTAAAAGTGAAGTCTTTCACATTGTCATCATCATCATTATCCTTCTTTAACAGATGGGAAACTGAGGCATGGAAATATTAATAATCAGCCCAAGTTTACAGAACTAATGAGCATGGAGCTGGGATTCGAACCTGGGCCTCCTGCCAACTGTGGGATGAGCCACTGTACTGTCCTGCTTCCTAAATCCTCAAAGTCCAGCAGCCCAGGTGTATACAGGCCCACTCTCTAGTAGCAAGGAAAAATCAGACCCTATAAGAATCCTTTAACCCTTTGGCACCTCCATTCTTAAACTCAGACAGATAAACTATCTACGCTTGGCTTCCTCCTTCTGCAGATGGCTGGGTTTCAAGTCTCAGCTCTGCAGCTTAATGGCTATATGACCAAAGGCAAGTCACTCAATCTCTATGCCCCTCAGTTTCCCAATTTATAAAAGGAAGATAATAATACTTTTACCCATTTCCTAGGTTTATTTCAATGATCATATCCGTTAATCTCTTTATAACCATTTGAACCACACAGCCATATGGTTAATGGAGTAGATGTTCGCTACTATCACCCTTGGGTAGAGGACCCAGACCTGATTATCCCTGAGTCCCTCACAGAGCTGAGCACATATGGATGTCAGAAAATATCAGTGGAATGAATTCATGAACAAGCAAGGCTTTAGGAAGGAGAAGCCACAGAAGGAGGCCTCCGGCGAGGAGTGAGACTTGGAAACGCAGAGGGAAGAGAAGAAGGCATTTTAGGAGCAGGAATTGGTTGTAGTTACTGGAGCAAGAGGAACCAGGGTAGGCTGGAGGCACTGGAAGGACTGAAGCCGGCTGGAGTAGAGGATTCCACTGGGGAGCAACGGCAAATGACAAGGAAAAGCAGGAGGCAGTCAGAAGATGGGAACCTTGGGTCACCCAGGCAGCCCAGCTCTGACAGCACTCAAGTCTGCGTTCTGCTCTTCCTAATTCTATGTTGTTAAGAATTTTTGTAAATGCATTGCTTAATGTCTCTATACATTTATATTATAAAGTGGTGTTCCTTAACAATAAAAAAGTAATAATATCTTACTGTTACATAGTGCTTTAAACTTTTTGTGGCATTTATATATTTGTTATCTCATATATTAATAGAAAACATCTAGTAAGATACATAAAGAAATAATACACTAATACATAATGTATATGATATGTATATCATATATATATTTAATGCCTTATTTTCTGAGCATTCTTTCCAACACTGAAGACAGGCTAAGAAAGTACCTCCTAAGTCAGGCTTACACCTTACAGTGAAGAAAATCAATCAGTAAAGATTAACAGGTAGGTTTACTTGTGGGTGCCCTTTACTTTCAATCTAGTTCCTATCAATAAGATAGATGGAAATTGGTCCTGGACTGAATCTCTGGATCTGGCTATTTCTGATGAGTATTTGATGCATGGTGGAAAATTTCAGTCAGGAATATGTCAGCAAAGGGGTTTCCTTCTGTTACAGGTTAAAAGCTAACCAAAGACTCTGTTTGGTGTGTAGGAATACATATGGATGTTGGAGGACTGTAGCCCTGTACATCTCTCTGTCTCTCATACACACACACACACACACACACACACAGAGCCCAAGTGTCTGCCAGGCTAGAATGACTGGAATCGGTTCTGGCCAGCCCTAGACAAGCTTCCCAAAGGGAGGCAGAAGAGCCCAGGGTGAACACTAACTCTAGCCAAAACCTACTCAGCATTCCTAGCAGGGTGATAAGTTGCAATTAATGTGAGGCTCACACTCCTTTTCATGGATTTTTCTCAACAGGTAAGACAAGGGCAATTGTAAAGGGAGAGAATTTAGGAGACTTTCATACTGTGACACTTCTGGAAGGATGCTTTCAGAGACTTTTGACCTCAAAATCACTCTGAAATAGATCTGTGTCCATTTCACAGATGAACAATCTGTACTTGGGCTCTCACCCCAGCAGGGACAAAAAGATCCTGTTGTCCTGGTGTCTAGTCACATGCATCTTGAAAAATAAATTCAGGTAATCCCCAAGCCAGGTGTGGACAGCAAATGCATGTTTTGCTTTGTTTTTCTCATTGAGTGACAGTAACTTTTATTTATATCTCTTCAAGTTTCTTTTCAGAGTAAAAGATGCAATTACTCTGAATGATACCATTTCAGGGCCCACTGTAATGGGACTCTGTAATCTGTGGGCAGTTAGTGGAGCAGGACCAAGCCTCTGGACTGTCACCTCTGTAGGAGCACTGATGTCTCCTTACATGCTGCCTGCTGCTTATGGTCAAGTATTTCCACTCTGCCATACCACATGTGATATCCATTTCTGGGCAATTCTCCATTGCATATTCTTGATGAAAGGTGGCTGGCGGGCACCATACTGCAGACTGGAAACTCATTCTATGGACACACATCCTGCCCCGTTACTGCCACTTCATTGATTTAGGATTGGCACTTAGTAGAGCTCTCCTTCAAGATCCTGCAAACTGGGCACCGTTTCCCTCAACAATTGCCTTACCAGGGCTGGTCATTTCCAACTATCATTTTCCCTGTCAAGTTGGCATGAGAAGCATAAGCAGAGCAGAAAGTGGTGCAGTCTGTTATTTTGTTTTTATTGCCTTCTGCATATACAGAGGGGTCCCTGGTGTCCCTTTCCGTATCTAAGTTCAACATTTTATTCAGTAACGTGCAGTTATGGAATAAACAAGGAAATGAATCACAACAGCTTGGAAGAAGACAGAGCTCTGCAGCCAAGTAACCCACAGAGTGCCCATATTTATAGGCTGCATAGATGTTGCTGCTGATTTTATTTAAAGCTGGGGAATGCTGGACTCAGCCTGCAACAGAGAAGGACCATTTGAATGCAAATGGTTTGCAACTTAAGCTGGTGCTATTTGTAAGCCTGGGGTTGGTGAACTTCGTGTAAAAATACACACTTTCCAACCAGGCCCATAGTTCCTAACAACTGTTGTCTGATTGGGGCCACCAGCCAGGGCTACTTGCAAGAATTTTATGCCAGCTCCAATTTCTCGACATTGCAGCAGACCTGTGAAACCCCGAAGTGCAAACCTGAGCTGATGGAGGAAGAGAAGGGCAGCCTGGGAAGAATCATTTCCTCCCCTTCCAGCTATGCTGGATGCTCCTCTGCATATGGAGGCACACAAACTCCACTGCCCTGCCTCACACATTCAGGACACCAGCGTGCTTCCTTTCCTGATCAGTGAAATGCCCCAGATAGCCAAGCAATCTGCACTGTCACCATATGGCATCTGCCATATGAAAACACCAGTTCATCATTGGTCCCTTCTCATTCTGTCATTTCATTGGCAGAAATGCCATTAACTTTGTGGTGACGATTATTCGAGGACCAAGTAAACTGCGGAAATTTGTAAACTCTTGCATGGCTAAATTAAATGCTATTTTAACTAACAGTTAATAGTGTTTACTGCTGTGTAATAGTAATTTTCATTTTTTACTGTATCTAATGACATTCTGATGACTGGAATTCTCTGTAGGGATACCAAATCATTACATTAAGGATGAGTGATTTTAGTATGCAATGACTGATCAGTACAATAATATGTAGACTAATGCTTAAGCTAGTAAATTAAATCATTTGCACCACAGTGTTTGTCAACTAGAATAGGGATTCCATTATGTCGTTAAATTATAATGTAGAGCCTGCTTAAAGTAAAATAATAAATGAGGCATCTTAAATTGGTGACACATTGGTAGAATATTTTCTTAAGAGGTGTGGAAAAGACAGAAACACTCCTAGTGAGCCCAAACAGCTTATCAACTCCTTGTGGTAGGCAGCCATTGAACTAAGTTATAGAGGTAACCTTGTAGACACCATAAATTATGATAGGATTTGCGTGCTGGAGGGAGAGAAGAAAGGTAGGACCTCAGGGAAGGTTTGGATAATCGACCATGTGAAGAATTAGTTTTTTGTTAGCATGTGAGATCTAATGAAAAAACACAATTCAAAGGAGAAAGAAATGACTCCCTTCCAACTGGCGTTTGGCCATACTTGGGGACATGATAAAAACATAACAGCCACCTGGGTGAGACTCTTCTTTCCAGACTACAGCCAGAGACTCTCCTCCCTGGCCTGAAAGCCATCAAGGCTTCCCCAACTCCCAGACAGACCAGATCGAACTTCACAAACATGACATCCTTTTTAAGTCAGCCTCTCCAAGAAACTAAAGCAGGCCGAGCGCAGGGGCTCACACCAGTAGTCCTGGCACTCTGGGAAGCCAAGGTGAGAGGATTGCTTGAGGTCAGGAGTTCAAGAGCAGCCTGAGCAAGAGCAGGACTTCATCTCTACTAAAAATAGAAAAATTAGCTGGGCATTGTGGCATGCACCTGTAGTCCCAGCTACTCAGGAGACTGAGGCAGGAGGATCACTTGAGCCCAGGAGTTTGAGGTTGCAGTGAACTATGATGACATCACTGCACTCTAGCCTAGACAACAGAGTAAGACTGCCAAAGAAAGAAAGAAAGAAAGAAAGAAAGAAAGAAAGAAAGAAAGAAAGAAAGCTAAAGCAAATTCAATGTTTAAGATATGAGATCAATCAAACTCGGGAGACAGCAATATTCACCAAAAAAAAAGTCATCCAAGTTTTTAGATGTCCTTGGATCTCAGTGATCTCAATCATCAGATCACATGAAATAACCAGCATTGAGGACAGCTTTGAAGAACAGAATTGGTAAAGTAAAATACAGGAAGGAGCGAAGGAATATTATCCTCTTTTTCCTAAAATAGAGGCTGTAGAGTGGTATGAGAAGCCGAGTAAACTTCACTCAAAAAAGCTTAGTGTCTTCTGTAGAGGAACCTTCAGGAACAAAGTGTACTCCATTCAATTCAGTATGAAATCATTTAATTAAGCACTCTGTGGAGCACCCATTAGGACTCAGGCATGTAGATGGTTCCTGTGTTTGTGGAGATGAGTACTCTGAGTTGTTGACCTCAAAAAGCCCACAGTACAGATGAGACAACACGGAAACCAACAACTACCACTCAGCTCACTGAGTTTTAATGCAGGAATTCACAGAAGCCTGAGGCCCCCAGAGGAGAGGCCCTAACTCTGTAGGTGGAGTAGGGAAGGCCTCCCACAGACTTCACCCTTTATGTCAAGTAGGAGGAGAAAGGATAGGAGAAAGTGCTTTCCATAACATAAAAAGGTTCAGAGGCTTAAGAAAGTGTGGGGTATTAGCCCAGATTCAGGAGTGTAGCAGGGATAACCCTCAAATGTCAAGGAGCTACGTAAATCCTGGAGACCTGACTGTACAGCACTCCATAAGTCAGAACAGTATGAACGTGAATCGAAGTTGGATTCTGGAGATATCATTCTGGTGGCAACGTAGAGATGGTCTAAAGAGAGGGGAAGGGACACACCGAGATAACAGTGAGAAAATTATGCTAATAATTATCACAACAGATGACAAGAGCATGCTAATGGTAGCAAGACTAGAAAGGCAGGAACATACATACTAAGAAAGCATAATGATAAGACTATTGGCTGAGGCCGGATGCGGTGGTTCACGCCTGTAATCCTAGCACTCTGGGAGGCCGAGGCGGGAGGATCACTCAAGGTCAGGAGTTCGAGACCAGCCTGAGCAAGATCGAGACCCCGTCTCTACTAAAAATAGAAACAAATTAATTGGCCAACTAAAAATATATAGAAAAAATTAGCCAGGCATGGTGGCACATGCCTGTAGTCCCAGCTACTCGGGAGGCTGAGGCAGAAGGATTGCTTGAGCCCAGGAGTTTGAGGTTGCTGTGAGCTAGGCTGACGCCACGGCATTCTAGCCTGGGCAACAGAGTGAGACTCTGTCTTTAAAAAAAAAAAAAAAAAGACTATTGGCTGGGATGTGGAAGTGACGTAGAGTGAGGCGACTGAATTAGCACTAGGCATGACACAAGGAGGCCATTCAATGATGACATCTCTTCACTGTTGATCTGTGCACTAAAATGACCTCCCTCTGGTAAACAAAAACACTTTTCAGTTTCTTTGTCAAGGTATTGAAAGAGAAAATTCTGTATAATACTATTAGGTATTTTCCTATAAGTCTAGTCACTTTGGCCAAGATGTAAGTTAGAGCGAAATGTTGCTATTGCAGATTATATTGTCATGATGGGTTCAGTGGGCATATTCTCTCCTGGTGTTTGTGACACTCGTGCCCTGGACAAGGGTTGCTTGGTTCAGTAACCAGTTACTGACTCAGAGCTAACAAGCTGCCTGGCACATGATCTCTACTAACAGGTCACTTGCCAAACCTACCAAATTATCTTTCAGGGACTTTGAATTAAAGGCACCAAGACAGAATTACCAGATCCATGATGACAGGAGAGAAAAAAGTCAAGAGAGAGAAAGTAGCTGAGTCACCAAAGTAGAAAATCACCCAAACAAAGAGGAACCTATACCTGCTGCCGAGACAGAAACAAATTGTATGGTTTTGTTGGAGCAGTATCATGTCCTAAAAGATGGAATGTGCAGGTTGGGCACTGCACGAGCACCTCTGGCTGGGGAAACAAGTGGGAATGGACATGCAGTGCACGCATCGCCGACCAGGCCAAGCACGCTCGCTCAGAGCAGCGACCCCCAGAGGAGGGCTGCCTTTGCTAAGTGGCGCAGAGGCCCCAGAGAGCCTACCAGTGAGTCCAGAAGACAGGCAGCTTTCTGTGATGCCTGGCTGTGCAGACTCGAGACTATCTCATGTTCTCCTCTCAACAGCGAGAACTGCCATAAACAGCTGTCACAAACTCTAGCCTAACCCTGTCCAGCCACAGATGTGTTTTGGTTTAAACTACACAGAAGTTTTTTAAACTGGCAATGTGCAAGCTTTTAGTGGGAGCAAGCCTCCCCACTCCATCATCTTATCCAACTGATTTGCACATTTATGTCAACTGCTGTGACCAAAGACAATGGAGTTTTGTTCCTTGGTGGGTTTTTTGCTTTTTGTTTTGTTTTGTTTTGTTTTGTTTGAGACAGGGTCTTGCTCTGTCACCCCAACTAGAGCGCAGCAGCATCATCATAGCTCACTGCAACTTCAAACTCCTGGGCTCAAGTGATCCTCCTGCCTCAGCCTCCTGAGTAGCTGGGACTACAGGTGCGTGCCACCACGCCCAGCTAATTTTTCTATTTTTTGGAGAGACAGGGTCTCGCTCTTGCTCAGGCTGGTCTCGAACTCCTGGCCTCAAGTGATCGTCCCGCCTCAGTTTCCCTAAGTGCTAGGGCTGCACGCATGAGCCACTGTACCCTGACAACAGTTGGGTTTTCATCCCCTGCCTCAGGGTCACTAGTGCAATTCTTTTCCTTGCTACCTAGAAGACCCTACTAAGCACAAGGAAGAAAATGTGAGTAAGGGGAGAAAACAAAGTACAAAGGCAAAATAATAGCGATGCCTGGACTAGAGAAATGACCGACACTAAATAAGCTCACCAGCTCATTAAGTATTCATGCAGTCCTGTTCCTGAAAAGCCATTTTACTAGGCTCAGAGGCTGCAGCAATGAACAACAATAACCCTTAGTCTAGTCTGAACACCGCAGCCAGAGGAATCTTAAAAAATATGTAAGTGAGATCACGGAATCTCTGCACGGACCCTGCAGAGCGAAGGGCTTAGTGTAGCTTAGGAGGCCATATCTACTGCTCTCCTCCTGGCTCACTCAGATCCAATCTGGGACTATGCAGTCAGGATATGGGATAGACGTAGAAGGTGACTAATTACTTGCTGGTACTCAAACATCTGGCATCAGCGCCTTCGCATTGGCTGCCACCCCTGCCTGCAACAACCTCTTCCCAGATACCCATGTGATTAAACCCCTCCGTCACATCTTTGCCCAAACATCACCCCTCTCTGAAGTCTTCCATCTTAACGCTATTTAAAAATTGTTCCAGAGCAGGGGCGCACACCTGTAGTCCCAGCTACTCAGGAGGCTGAGGAGGGAGGATCACTTGAGCCTAGGAGTTCTGGGCTGTCATGTGCTATGCCAATGGGGGTGTCCACAGTAAGTTTGGCATCAATATGGTGACCTCCAGGAAGCAGGGGACCACCAGGTTGCCTAGAGAGGGGTGAACCAGCCCAGGTTGGACAGAGCAGGTAAAAACTCCTGTGCTCATCAGTAGTGAGATCATACCTGTGACTAGCCACCATACTCCAGCCTGGGCAACGTGGAGAGACCCTGTCTCTTAAAAAAGAAAGAAACAAAGAAAGAAAAAATACATACAAAAATAAAAATTGCAACCTGCACCCAGGCACTCTGGCTCTCCATCACCCCTTTACCTGCTCAACATTTGTACCCATTGCTCTTACCACCTGCTAACGTACTGCATATTGTGTTCACTGTTTATGGTCTAACTTCCCCCATTTGGAATGTCAGCTCCACAGCGGCAGGAATCTTCATCTCTGTCACTCACCGCAGGGTCCCAAGTGTCCCCGAACAGTGCCTGACATCTAGTAGCCTCTTAATAAATATTTATTGATCAAATGACTGGAGGATTACTCTGGCTAGATGTTGACATCTGAGCCTTAAACACAGTAACAATCCTATGCAGTCAGAGCCATTCCTATGCCCATTTTGCAGATGAAAGAACCGAGACACAGAGAAATTTGGAACTCTGTAGTCACATTGTTGATAAACGGTAGCATCTACATTCAAACTTAGCCAATCTTTACTCTAGAGCGCATAACTGGCTAGCTCTCAATGATTTTATAATTCAGGGGGAACAAAATTAATGTATGCATTTTTCAAGTCACTGGTTTACCTGAATGTCCCCAACCTACAATTTTTCTGGACTGTGTCATCCTAATCAAAGACAGAAGAAATTGAAGTAGGCAAAAAACTATAGGGAAGAAAGTCAGCTGTTAAATGTATTGGGAAGAAGGGCAGATGCTAAGGGACACAGTTTACCCCCAAAAAAGGTTGGCCATAAAAAAAATTGAGGGACATTTTAAGTACCTTGAAAGTAAGTGTGCACTATTTCTTAACCCATACCCCAAATATGCATCAGGTAAGATAAGCAGGATTTTGAATGTCTTTGAGTATAATTTTACAGAAACATCAGTTCATGAAAGGTGGCCAAGATTTGGTTGCCCTTTTGTTCTCAGAAGCTACTACTCTGCTCTGCTGGATGAGAAAGGAGAGTATTGACAAATATTGCATAAAACAGAGGAAAAGATGAGAACTGAAGTTTTTTGTGGTGTTGCATGATAAAAATCTACTTACATGTATATTGCTATATAGTGATGGTAACAATACACATTGAATTGGATATTAAATGATATACTTTCAAATACTACTGAATAAAAAATATGTTCAAAAATAAAGTTTATTTTTCTATTTCATACACTTAGATGATCTTTCAAGATATCAAGAAAAGGCAGCTTCTCTTTTAAAAAAAAATCTAGGTATGTTTTTGCCATACAATTCATTAAAAAATCTCTTATATAAATGCAAAATTGCCAAGTGCAGAATAATGTTTTATTGATACATTTAAATTTAGTTTGATTTTATTAATTTAGGTTCAGTTTCCATTGGCATTGTAATTTCTAAAAATGTTAACCAGTTTTTTCTTAAACTGATCCAAAACATGTTATTTACATCTTCTGACTCTACTGGCAAAATGTTACCAGTATCTCCTTAGATTTCTTTTGCTCTTAAAAGTAATTTTGTAACTACATTTCCTCCGCTAGGAACTGTTTCCTGCTAATGACATCACAATGCTGATATTTTACCTTCCAACTTTGACAGGCAAATGAGGCCTTGACTAGATTACTTCAAGTAAATAAATGTGTTTAAAGAGAATACCTAGTATTGTACTTTATTTTATTCCTTAGTATATGGACCCAGTATTTTTAAAGGATCAAGAATCTCACTATTTACCTGAAATAAAAGCCCTTTGCCATGTGGCACACTTGCACAACGTGTTTAACATGATCATATTTGATTTTGGAAAGGAAGTTGAGTGACATTACGATAATTTTTTTTAACTTACCCCAAGATATTTTTAAAATTCAGGGTATTTTCTGAGCTATCTGATTATCTAAAAGAAGTTATTAAAATATACAATTCTTAAAAATTGAATTTAATAGCTCTGTAGGAACCAGGAACTCTGCATTTCATACAGACACTCTCTTGGTGCTTAGTATACAAAAAGCAGATGAGAAGAAGAGTGCATTTTCTTTGCCCACCAATTTCACTAATTTGTGTTATTGGGTGATCAAATATCCTTACTTAAGGGATTAGCCACTGCTATACCGTTTTATTTCAATGTTCCAAGAATTCCTTTGGAGATTAAAAACAAATCCTTGGAATAAAGATCCAATTTTTTTAGCCCAAAATTACTTCTTGGGACACCAGTGCAAAATATCAGAAATGAGCTAATCCCTTAAGAAAGGGATATTTGATAACTCAATAGCACAAATTAATTGTGAGAATGCTCAGGGAATCCAAATGCATTATAATTAATTTAATTCTTAAGAAATACATTGAATAATGTACCTAGTTAATCCCCATAAATGTAACCTAGTGGAGGAAGGGTGGGAGTTGGCGTTCTTGCCCTTCTTTGATTTTATGAGCCAATAATCAGCTTGAAGTTCCAAGAAGCAGCTCTACAGTCTACGCATACTCACATGTAAAAGGCTGTGTAAGTATGCAAACTATGCTGCAAAAAGACAAATAGCATTTTCAGTTTACAAATATATGGAAACAGGTATGGACTTATAGCTTCTACTATCCAACGTAATAAAGTCTTCTGCAATAGAATGATTATGTTCTTCTATAAAGAAAAGAGTCACATCATAGAGAAAAGAGCCTATTAGGTGAACACATTTAAAGCTGAACGCATATATTGTGTTTCACGGACTTAATGACTCATTTTATTTTTCCCCCAAGAGGTCCAGAGTTACAAAAGCATTATATTTTAAGTTGTGAATTCCTCATTACAGAAATGTTTTATGTACTACTGCATTCAGATTAAGCTTCTCTATTGATATCAAAACTAAAATTTAGTTATCATGTCTAATTTATGGCCCACTTGGCATGCTTCAATAAGAGACACTTAGCAAATAGCATTGGTAAGTTGTCAACCACCTTAAATAATATCTTAGCTACTTACAGCATGCAGCTTCTTTTTCAGCAAAGACTGTCAACGTCCTCAAGCCCTTTTTATTAAAACCATTGGCAGTCCAAAGCAGCAGTCCAAAGCTAAGTGGCAAGAAGTCTAGAAAAGGGGTGTAAGTGAGACATTGCTCCTCCACTAAAGTTAAATACAGATAACCAAAACCATAAAACCCGATATACATCTAGCCAACAGCTGAGTATTCCAGGTAGGTAGCTTCAGAGGACATGGCCAACTCATACGATTTTTCCATTTAATGATAACCTCAAAAAGAGCATGAAGCACCATTCCTTGCCACTGTCTTCGTGCCAGCTCGGTCATGCTTTCTCCTGGGGCAGGTACGAAGGGACACTGGCTAGGAAAAGCAAAGCCTTGCTGTCCATCTTGCTCCCACCTCTGTCTGTGTGACTTTGTGTGACTAAGTTCAGGTCGTTGTCCCTCCATTTGTCCTCCAATGAACAGCCATTGCTTACTGAGTGCAAATGTCCTGAATGGCCACCTTGTGCAAAGTTACACAAATGCGTTACTGGCACTTCTGTCCAGTCCCAGAGGAAGTAACCATGCAACTGAGGGAGCAACAGTAAATCACAAGAGGTTAAAAAATAAAAAAGAATGAAATAACCACCAAAGGCAACTACAAATGACAGCCATAGCAAGCAGATGACTCAGTGAAGGAGGAGCGAGTCAGACAAGAGGTTTTATGGAGGAGGTGACTTGGAGGTGACCGGATTGAAGCAGACAGAAAGGAGAAAGAACTATTCTTATGCTTCCATACTCGTGTGCCCACATACTACTCATGTGCAAAAGGAAGGCACTGGATTAAGCACTCTTATTGCTCTTTCATATCTTTTATAATTGTTCCCTTTTTTGTTTTCCTAAAAGGAAGGGAGAAGATAAAGATGCTGTGGTCACAGCCTGGAACAGAGAGGAGACCAACAGGGCTAGCCAGCCCAGAGCATCAGTGTGGAAAAGGGTCAAGCTGAGGCTGGTTCCTACTGGCGGTGCCGTGAGAACCCGGGCAAGGCCTCCCCAGAAGCACCGCCCCCTACAGGAAGGGGAGTAGAGCAGCACACTGGCTGGCCACACCTGGGCGGCAGCGGGAAGGCGGGCAGAGAAGGGCTGATTAGAGGAGAGGGCCTGGTAGGCATCAGATCATTCTACAGTCAGTCTCCTTGCCTTGCCACACCTTTTAGGCTAATTCATTATTGATTTTCCATCAACAAACAGGAAGCACCTACTATGTGCCAGACACAAGGTTTTCTTTTTTTTTCTTAGCTCTAATAAGAGAAACTATGGCTAAAACAGCAGATGTGACAAGTGAGAGACAAAAGAAGTATCCTCCCAGGCCTCTCTTTGTCTTTTTTTAGGTATCTTTTAATTTTGCTAATATATACCATCCTTGTTTGCCAAACAGGCAAAGCGACTTGTGCTTCACAATCTAGTATTTGATTGTGAACCCAAATGAGCTATTTTGGGGGGTTTTGTTTGGGTTTTTGTTTTTTTTTTCGAGACAGAGTCTCACTCTGTTGCCTGGGCTAGAGTGCCGTGGCGTCAGCCTAGCTCACAGCAACCTCAAACTCCTGGGCTCAAGCAATCCTCCTGCCTCAACCTCCCGAGTAGCTGGGGCTGTAGGCACACACCACCACGCCCAGCTAATTTTTTCTATTTTTAGTAATAGGTGTCTCACTCTTGTTCAGGCTGGTCTCCTAATCTCAAGCAATCTCAAATTCCTGATCTCAAGCAATCCTCCCTCCTTGGCCTCCCAGACCATTAAGATTACAGGCATGAGCCAACACGCCTGGCCTTTTTTTTAAGGTTTTATTTTTAATTAACACATAATAAATGTACTTATTTATGGAGTACAGTGTGATATTTCCATGCAAGTACACACTATATAATGATCAAATCGGAGTATCTAGCATATCCACTATTTCTGAAGCATTTTGAAGACTAACTAGCTAATTCCAAAAAGTCTTGGGGTTCCTGTGAGAAGCATGCTTCCTCTCCCTCCTCTCCATACATCATGTGCACTTAAGTCCTCAGGTTGTCTGTCTTTTACATCCACAGAAAACGTACAGTTAAGCATTATAAAAATGTCTGGTCTTAGCATGCATTTGTCATGCAGAGAACACAGAGTATATGCAACATGCAGATGCAAAATTCCACAAAGGAACACACTGAAGTTAATTGTCCTGTGTTTGTGACTTTAAGCTACTGAAGGCACAGAACTCACTAACATTCTTCCCGCTGTGGCCCGTGGCTTCAGCAGAAGAAAAGAAGACTTTGTCTCTGGGAATCAGTTATTTAATATCTTTCCAAATAAACACATCAAAAGCAAACAATAATGCCTATTAGGGAGGAGATATTTAAACCTGAGAGTTAAACATATGAACGAACAAGTTATAAAATAAATACACACAGCGCCTTAAAAAAGGAAGGAAATTCTGACACCTACTACAACATGAATAAACCTTGAGGACATGATGCTAAATGAAATAAGCTAGACACAAAAGGACAAATATTATATTATTCCACTCATATGAGTATTCTCATGATTTTTAGTAGTCAAAATCAGAGATAGAAAATAGAATGGAAGTTGCCAGGGGCTGGGGGGGAGAGGGAAATAAAAAGTTATCATTTAATGGGTATAATCAGTATAGAGTTCCAGTTTTGCAAGAGTTCTGGAGAGTTCTAGAGATAGATAATGGTAACAATTGTACAACAACATGAATGTACTTGATGCCACTGAACAATAGGAATGTACTTAATGAACCTTTAACTATATACTTAAAGATGGATAAAATGGCAAATTTTGTGCTATGTATATTTTATCAGAATTTTTTAAAAAAAACAATGCAATGAAAATGTGTGCAATGAAATGATGTGATATCTATGATTTGCCTCAAAATGATAGTGGGGGAAAGGGATGTTAGGTATAGATAAAATAAAGTTAGCCATGAGTTGTTAATTATTAAAGCTGAGTAATGAGTACAAGGGGGTTTTTTGTCTTCTTTTGTATATGTTTAAAATGTTCCATTATTTTAAAAAGTTAAGAAATAAAAGAAACTCCAAATGTAGAAATACGATCACAATTTTGTTTCCTCTGAAAGCTTATCTGCCTGTGTATGCATAGAACAGGACTGCACAAGTATGCATTGCTTTCGAAATAAAAATTAAAATAAATAATTAAATATTTCTTTAAAAATTATGAAATATGGGGGCGGAGCAAGATGGCGGACGAGAAACACCGCCAGTTAGAGCGT
>VBSM01000413.1:519438-547466 GCA_008086735.1 Cheirogaleus medius | reverse complement strand
AAAAAAAAATAAAAAAAAATAAATAAATAAAAATTATGAAATAAAATAAAATTTAGTATTTTATTTAATTAAATACAATGGAATTTTAAAAGAAAAAGACTTACACAAGTCACAGAATAACACTTGACAATTTCAGAAGGGACAGCCTGGGTTCTCCGGTCCTGAACCGAGTGTGGAGTCTTGCTTCTGGGGTTCTGGGTAGTGGCAGCCACGAGCTGCCTGAACCCTGAACTCACCGGGCTGGGCGCAGCTCCTGCTCCTTGCACTCCTGCGCTTCTAGAACAGACAGGCACAGACACGTTCTCCTATTCGCTCCCCTTCCCCAGGTTAGATTGATGAGGGGAAGCTACTGAGCCCGGTCGACCCCTGGGGGCGAGGCCAGTAGGGGCAATCAGCCGGGCTCTGCTCCAGGCAATCTCTCCGCAAGAGCCCAGACACTGAGGCTGGGCTGGGAACAGCCTGGTCCACCCAACCCAAGCCAGGCCCCTTGAAAAGCAGCGCAAGAAAAGGCCCCAGTCGTGCTTTTTGCATGACAATCAGCCCAAGGCAAAGAGCATGAAATGGGCTTGATGTGTAACTTTTGCGTTTTATAATGAATATTGCACACTAACATTTTATGTGTATACATACACACATACTTTTAGGTCTTCTGCCCTAGTATTTATGTATTTCATGGTGTCCCACAAAATAACAATGTGTACCCACTTGGTCATCCAAAAAGAATGCTAGGTTTTTTAAAAGGCTGTATTATATACCCTATATAGGAACTATTTCTCTCAACATTTATGTGTGGTTACCTCTGAGGCATAATACAACTGGGAGGTTGAATTACCACCATTGGCTAACAAGGAAGGGCAAAATTCCATTACCTTTCCTCTGACAAGGAAAAAAATAAGACTACACAATAAAGCATTTTAGAAGCCCCGTGTAAGATAATTACAACTGGAATTTGACCAAAACCCCCTGGCTCCCAGGGAACATCCAGGGTAGTCTGGGGCTTCTGAGTAGTCTGAGTCTTGGGTTCCAATCTCAAGTGGTGACCCAACCCAGCTTGGACAGAAACAAAGTGACCAGAGCGAGAAGTAACCATGAGACTATTTTCCCAAAGTATTGAGAGGCATTGCATGTGTTTCCTTTTACACACACATTCACTTTTTGCTATTCAGGGAAGGAAGGTGTGATGCTCTTGTCCCTGAGTGCTCCTCCATGACAGGTCCTGATGCAGAGTATGAAGGGCGCGGTGCATCGGGTAAGACAGCCACGCTGCACACAACATCCTCACGGAGTGGACGAACACGTACAGGTGCACAAAAGGCCTCTTGAAGAAGCCTCCTAGTGCCTGTAGTAACTTCCCCTCCACTGTCCCTTAGCAGTCTAAGTGCCTTGATGGGTGAATAAGATGAATAGGTGACCTCCAAGAAAATGCTGGAGAAAGTTAACACTTGGAAGCAAATTCTTACATCCCTGAATCTGGCCTATACTAAAAATCTTACATGACCCTAAAACCTAGAAAAATAGTTCAAATATAAAGCAAAAGATTGTAAATGTATCAAAGATTCCCCTCCCCCCTTTCTAGTCACATTTTAACAGGTTTATTGGATTATAAGACCTGCCTTAAATATCCCCAGGACAGATACAGTAATCAATGACACCTATTTTATGTCCGACGTTGATAGTAAATTTTCCAATCACTAACCACATTTCATTTGTTCTGGAGGTAAGTTCTGATGGACACAACCTTCTAGCACAGTAAGGGGCTGGTTTGGGTTCCACCTTTATTCAGAAGTCTACAGACCTGAGAGGGGTGTTCTTGGCAAAATCACTTCACCTTTCAGGATGAAATTTTCACTTCTGCAAAATAAAGGGGTTGATCACACAGTGTCTTTTCCAACTCCACCATTCTATGATTCTATAAATAAATACTAGATAACAAGTTAGAGTTGTTTTAATGATGGGAATTTGAGTCAACTATTTAGCCTACAGGGACAATGACCTGGGCATAGAGTCAGTCCTTGAAATGAAAAGTATGCAAAACTACAGGGGAAGATAGAACAAAAACCCTGGATGGCAGGAAGCTAAAAGGAGACCCTCTCTCTCCCACTGTGCATTCTGTCCCGGCCCTCCTCCCCCAGCTGAGACCCCACATTCTCGATACCCAGAAAGGAAACACACATTATTCATGCAACTAACAACCATGTGTCATTTTGCTGAATTTTCATTTTTTAATAAGCTTGCTTATCATTAAACCTCTCTCATTCCAGCTTCTTTGCATCCTTCCCACAACTGTGTAATGAGGATGCAGTAAAACCAAAGCACATAATAAGAGCAAATGACTCCTTTTAAAAAGCTGACCTGAAGTTCTAGTTTACTAACCAAAATGACTGGAGTCGGCATATTAGTCCTTTAACCTTTTTATTACGTATATACACGAAAACAATTAAAGCTGGGATTTTTTTTTTACCAGTGTATTATCATTTTCTCTTCCCCCTGGCCTTTTTCCATCCCATTTCAAAGAACCTACGTAATATCCACTGCAGAGTCTCTCGCGTTTCCGTTCTTTCCCCTCCTTTCCTCTTAACAACTGTCATCCTTTTAAGGTTAGCCAACGTGGGCTCTCGCTCCGCACAGCAGCGCAAGGTGGGCACGGCTGCCGCAGACAAGAAGGGAGAAAGAAAGAAACGAAAGGGAAAAACTTGGGGGTGGGGAGAGAGACATTTAAAGCTCCTCATAAAATTAAATCTTAGGTTTAAATTCTCCCTCATATTTTATTGTCTTTTCTTTTCTTTTCCTGTGGTAAATGGTAATTAGAGTCAATAATCTTTTGCTGAGAGAGCACCTTGTCTTCACAGTGTTTATATCATCATCATCAAAGATCTGCCTTAAGGCCCTGGCGTGTTAATAATTTAAGGTGTGCACAGCCTAGTTAGAGCAGGAAGCCTAGTTATTGAGTTTGTAAACCAGCCGATGATTTATGGGAACACCTTGCATGAGTCATGCTCATTAAATAAAATACTTCAGTTTAATAAGGAACATGGGGTAAACAGTTCTTCCCGTTACAGGGTGAGTATGCAATTGGAAATTGTTGAGTTTTGTCACCAGGTTCAGCAGCGCTATTTTGTCTTAATTGTGTTGGCAGGGCGAGGGAGGGAGGTCCCCGTGTCTGTGTGCATCTGCACATGTATGCACAGCATGTTGGCCTTCCTCCTCCCCAACAGGGGCTACGAGTCTAGAGTTTTCCCTCCCCTGGGTAGCTGTATCATGGAAGCCAAATCCTGTGATAGAGAGAATGTTAAATCTCTCTCTAAGAGGCTACTAATTAAGAAACCAGAAATGTTCATGGAAATAAAATTACAAGAAAAAATCAATATACGGTTGTTAAATGTAGCCTGCATTTAAGAGCCATAACCATATTTTACTGTTAAACGCTATGGTTTACTCATTAGGAATTCCTAAGCAGACTGAGACAGCAAAAGCCAAACATAGCATTCTGGTCTGTTTAAAAGAAAATTTGTAATGGTCTAAAGGCATGCTTTTTTCCCTTAATATCCCATATCTGGAGCTTTGAAAAAAATACTTGAACCGTTTTGTTGGATGTCAGTGCCGTACTCTTTCCTAACAAACACGATCTGGTGACCACTTGCATTTCTTTTACTCTGAATTAATTGATAGGTGCATAAAGTTGGCACCAAGATGAACAGCTAAGCTTGTTTGGTTTTGCAGATATCTATACAAAATAAGCTTTGATATTTGGTTGGGCTTATTGTTCTGTGATCTCTTGTGTACTTCAGAAAAACTTCAAAACAGGAAAACAAAGAGTAGGAGAAAGCAAACTAACTTCTGTTTCACGTGTTTGAAAAGCTCTCACCTCCATTTCCAGTTTTTTAACCTTTGGGGCATTTCTGAGCAATATTCAAGAATGTTCTAGAAGCAGAATCACTAAAACGAAAAAGTCAATCACATTCATTTCATAAGCTAAATCTAGTCACTGGTTTTTATCAGCTTTCTATAAATGTATCTTGAAAGGATGCTGCTGCTGCCAGGTGGTTTGCTGAGTGAGTAGGTGTGCTTTGTGGTCTCCGTTTCACCGCAGAGAAAATGGCTAATCTGAGTTTCAAATTACAGCGCTTCCTTCCTAGGAATCCTAGTCTGATACTCAGTTTGTGCTGTCAACACCATTTGTCAATGTGGCTTCCATAGTCAGAAACACTACATGCTGCATTTAACTTCGCAAGACAGAGAGCACCTAATAGCCTGTCCTGATTTTTAAATAAAATTTTGTTTCCATAGTATAGAATACTATTAATATATTCCATTTATGATGAAAAAGGAAGTACGGATACATGTAAAATCATTCATGATGAATACTTCTATTGGATAATTTCCTCACAATAATCGCAAAACCACAGAAGTATGTCAATAGATTTTTAGTCATGCTAGGTATCATAAATTACCCAAATTCCCAAATATAGTCCATTTTATCCAGCCACAAATTTTAGGAAGTACTACTTTACTCATTTCTCTTCTAAGGCCTATTTTATACCTTTCCTCTCCATGCACAGAAATCTTATACAAAAAAGTAATTTCAAGTTGAAACACTTCATTCAAAATATTTTAAGGCTCAGCAAAGTGGCTCACACCTGTAATCCTAGCACTCTGAGAGGCAGAGGCAGGAGGATCCTTCGAGCTCAGGAGTTTGAGACCAGCCTGAGCAAAGCACGAGACTCAATCTCTACTAAAAAAATAGAAAGAAATCAGCTGGACAACTAAAAAATATATATATAGAAAAAATTAGCTGGGCATGGTGGCGCATGCCTGTAGTCCCAGCTACTCCAGAGGCTGAGGCAGAAGGACCGCTTGAGCCTAGGAGTTTGAGGTTGCTGTGAGCTAGGCTGACGCCACGGCACTCTACCCCGGGCAACAGAGTGAGACTCTAACACAAAAAAAAAAAAGAAAAAAAATTTAAATTCCAAGTGGCCTCATGAGCTTTTTAATAAGTAACATTTATAAGATAAACCAGACTGTAAGCTTCTAGCCCAATACCTAGACCAAGAATAGGTATTTGTACTAGTTCCTATATTATTAGGCCATTAAATATGAAGTGTCCAATTTCTAATCAAAAGTATATTATACCTCAAACAAGAAGTGCAATTAATCAAAGTATGCACCTAAACTAATGACACAGTTTTGCCATCTCAACAGTAGCTTATTTATGCCAGTAGCAAAGAAGCCTGCAGAGTGAGTGAAGAAGAAATCGTGAAAGGCATTTTCCACAGATTGTTGAGAACTGAATATTTTTCCTTGCAAGAAGTCGTCCAAAGCCTGGAAGAAGTGGTCATCAGTTGGTGCAAGGTCTGGTGAATACAGTGGATGACAGAGAGTTTCCGAATCTAGCTTCTATAATTTGAGCAGTGTTGTTTGGGCGACACATAGTCCAGCATTGTCTTGCAAGAGGATTGGCCTGTCTCTGCTGACCAATCTCGGCTACTTAATACCAAGCATCCTCATCATTTCATCCCATTGGTTGCAGTAGACATCCACTGTCATTGATTGACCAGGTTTCACTAAGCTGTAGTGGATAATACCAGTGCTGGACCACCAAACAGACACCATTCGCTTTTTTGATGAATATTCAGTTTTGGACTGTGTTTTGGCATTTCATCTTTATCCAACCATTGTGCCAAATGCTTGCGATTGTCAAAAAGAATCCATTTTTTATCACACATAACAATACAGTGTAGAAATGGTTTGCCTTTATGTCATGACAGCAAAGAAAGGCAAGCTTCAAGATGATTTCTCTTCTGATGCTCCTTTAATTCATGTAGTACCCATCTATCCAGCTTCTTTACCTTGCTGATTTGTTTCAAATGATCCAATATTGTTGGAATAGTAACATCAAACCTTTCTGCTAATTCTTGTGTAGTTTGAGATGGATTCGCTTTCCCTACAGCTTTCAGCTCATCATTATCCACCTTGGTCTCAGGTCACCCACATGGCTCATTTTCAAGATTAAAATCACCAGAAGAGAATTTCTCAAACCATCAACATACTGTGTGTTCATTAGCCACATCCTTCTAAACACTTTGTTGATATTCCAAGCTGTCTGCGCCGTATTGGTTCCACGACAGAACTCCTATTTGAAAATAACACGAATGTTTTACTTATCCATGGTTTCACAAGAATTGCTCTAAAAAAATTTTTGAAATATAATCCCAAGCCAAAACATGGATTTGCAAGACTAAGGATGAACCTTCACAATGAAAATAAAACAAGAAATGTCAAAGTGAAATGTCAGACATATCAACTGTCAAACTTAGTACTTAAGGAAATCAGACATTTCATACTTAATAACCTAATATATTTAAGTGTTACATAATTAAGTTCTTACTTAATAATGATTGCATTAACAGGACCCATGCTATTATCTCATGCCTCTTTAGGTTTGGTAGTTTTCCTATAATGACATATAGATCTGATTGGCACATAATTTTTACAATATTGGCTTTGATTTCAGAAATGTATGTGTTCAAGAATAAATTAAATAGCAGCTGTAAATCCACAAAAAAAAAATCTCCATATGTGAGTGTGTTTGTGTTTGCATGTGTGTATGAGTGTGCGCTCTGATAAACTTACTTTAAGACAATGAGACCGAGACCATTTTGATTTGAATAAATATGTCCAGGGTCATATAACCGTCAGTTACTTTGGTTCTTGTAAGAATGAAAATATAACCATCATTCTTTATGTTCCTACAATACTTTTCCCTCTTTTTAGGGCCTCCAGGCACTTTTCCAAGCATGCTTCACCCCCGATTGTTCGCCCTCAGCCTCGGTGGAGGAGCAGATCCCTCAAAGTGGAGCACTGCGAAGCCACAGTGCCAGTGCAGCTCACAAGCCTGCAGTCCCTCAACCCCACTCCACGGGGGGCTCCTAAGGTACAGCCACCTCGCAGCAACCAGCCCTCTCCGTGGAATCTCAGGTCAGTGCCTGTGGCCATCAATTTCACTGTAAGGTAGATAATGTTTGGGTTCCTGGGAAAGTCTTCTCATCTTCTGTTCTTGCACTTCCACGGATAAGCATCTCAAAAGAAGGGCAAAACACGAACATTTTGGAAAACATTTGTTTCCCAACCTGCCAGCTGCATTTTCCAAGGCATTTGACGCGCACTCGGCCTGAGCCCGCACATTCCCCACAGGCCAACTGCCTTTGACGTCAATGGGAGCTCGGCCTTCTGGAGACAAAGATAATATTTGCCAAGTCAGCTTTGCAAAATTCAGCTTTCTCCCCTATGCCACAGATAAAATGATGAGCCTGGGGGCAGCGGAGATAATGTTTTCACAGGGGATTCCCTGGCTGGGCTCTTCTACCAAATCCTCGGAAATCAGTCTTTAAGAAAACCATCTTTTAAGAAAACCAGGCGAGCCACTCAGGAAGGCCTGTCCACCACACCTGTCTGATAGCATCTCAGCTACTCCCTTCAAAGACAACTTTGGGGTAGTAATTTTTTTAAATGCCTCTATTCCAATACAGTATATTTTACTCACAGTGCCAAAATGTCAGCACAATGGAAAACAGATTGTTTACCCATACACAAAGATAAATATTTACTAGCTAGCAAATACAAATCCTGTGGGAGTCGACTGGTCCAAAAGCAATCTTCCAGGAGAGGGGCCCATTTTATGAAGGGTGTGTCTTCAGTGCTTTCTGACCTCAGCCATTTTGCAAGGGGACACTTGGGGACACTGTTGTCAGGAAGAATCTGCCGTTTCACAGGCTACATAGCAGCTGCTGCTATGCCAGGGATCTTTTCTGCCATTCCTGAAACTCAAACAGATATTTTCCCTCTAGAAATGAAATCGGAGATAGTCTAAGGGAAAAACAGTGGTTGGAAGATAAAATCTTTAAAATGCTGTATTAGGAGTTCTCCTCTTTTCCCCCTTCACTTTGTGTAAGGACAGTGACGCTGAACCTCAGCCGCCCTGAACGTATAGCCGCCTCTAGCGCCCCGGGCCAGAGGAGATTTCTTTACTGGAGATGCAATCAGCTCTAACCAATCAGTAAGAAGGGTTAATCAGCTGATCGATTGGTCCCTGAGCAGCCAGGACCTGGCTCCTCTCTGACTGGCTCTAGCCTGGCCTTGGGGTAAGAGGTTGGGAACTTTTAATTATCTGCCACAGCTCCTGCTCTGATTGAATGGTCAATGGGTTTACTACTGAGGCGGCGCTGCTTGAATAATAATAGAAAACAATGTGAACGCTGGCGAGTGCAAACAGAGGGCCAGAAAAGGCACTTGGATATGTAGAATACACGTTAAGACGAGTTAATTGCCTGGCAGAAATCAAATTTCAAAGGTCTGAGAGGTGTTTTACCCAAGTGGGGTAGGTGCTGGGGGAACAGCAGCGAGATGGCTTTTTCTTTTGTTTCTCTTGGGTCTGTGGCCATTGCTGGCTGCACACTGTTGCCCCAGGACAAAGGATACCGTGCTTACCCCAGTGGTTAAAAAATGATCACTGGAGGAAATTCGTATTTTGACATTCACGGGCACTGTCAGGGTTTAATTATTTTTCTTTGTGAACTTCCTTGAAAAGGAGCAATCCCCCCTCCCCCCAGTTCCACCATGTAGGATGTGCTTATTCTGTGTGTGGGGGGTGGGGTGGGGGTGGAGGGTGAAATGGCGCGCCCCTCCCCCCAGATGCATGATTAAATGCTGCCAAAAAATATAGTGTGCACATCCAGGGGCTTTTAAAAGCTTTCTTCAACTGTGTGGTTCGGAGATCTTTCTTTCCACTTTACATTCCCCAAACAGAATAAATCATTAATCCAATAACTTGCTGATCTTTCCTTTCTCTGATAAAACAGCTCACTTGCCGTGGTTCCTTCCTCCCTTGAAGATAAAACCAACAAGTGCCTCAGAATAAAAATGGCATCTGTGTTCAAGTCCTCTGAGAGTATCACAGTGGCCACAAATGCCCCAAAAGGGCAAGATAGCCAGCCGGCAGCTCTGCGCTGGCAGGGAGGTTAGCGAAAGATGAGAGCCATTTCATAAGGCTGCTGAAAAGGATGTTTGGGTTTAATTTTTTTTAAAAAAAGGAAGAAAGAAAAGAACGGTCCATTTGGCACAGAGACCAGTGTTTGGAGGGATGTGGGGGGAAAAGTCAACTAGAACCCCTTTGGAAAGTGTCAGCCAGGATCCTGCTCAAGACCCTCAGATTGTCATAGATCAGAAATCATCCTATTTCAGCAGATTCCGTGTTAAAAATTTGCCTTTCTCCAGTGATTTCACATAAACACGGAGTGTTCATCAGGCTCCGCCAGAGTCATTACTATTTATATTACCATACCCTGGCTGTGTGCAGTCAATTCATAATTGTCCAGTTTTTCTAATTAATCACAAAAGATTTTTGTTTTGCCTGCAGCTAGTTCTGGGGTGACTCACGATGGCAAGCCAAAGCTCATACATCAAACACAGGCCCCTTCTCACTCCGGCCTTCTGCTGGGGAATGCTGCTCCTCGCTTCTCCGCCGGAAAGGCACGCACTGGGCATGTGCGGCCCCAGGCGGAGGAGAAGCCGGAGATCTGTCCTCTACTGTGTGACTTGTTATTTTTATCTGATGCTTGCATTCTCGGGCCAAATCAGATCCAGAGAGCCCAGCAAGGTTTCCAAATCCAGAGCCCTGCTGCTCTGGTTCCTTTTTCTCCCTCTCTCCTGTCTTCCTCCTCTTCGTCTTTTATCAAATTGTTAAAGACTATAGTGCTTCCAAAAGAGAGGTCATGGTATCATTTTTCATACTCTTCAGTCCTTTCAATGGTGACCTTTTATAGAGGCAACAAGAAAGCATGTCACCAGGAGAAGGAAAAAAACCCCACAGTTTCTGTATTTTATCCTAGCAAATCCACATCACGACAGGGCAACAGGAAATAGCTGAGTAATGTGCAGTTTATCTTATTAAAAGGTGTTTCAGCAAGTGACCAGTTGGAAAGGCGTCCGGTGCAAACAACCTCCAGGGATGCTAGGAAGGAGGCCAGGACCACCGCCGGCCTCCCCTTACAGAAATGAGCAGAGGGACACCTGGGAAGAGACTGTCCTGTGTAACCTGCATTGCGTGTGAAGAATTTCAAGGTGAGATCAATCTATTTGGAAGATCTCCTCGGATCACATGCCATCTGCATTGTCATTGGCATAAGGTCAGCACAGTGACAGGAGAAAGCACGCTGCTTACTCAACAGCTCTACGCAACCCTCAGGATTCAATCAGATGCTTGGGAGATGTCGGACAACTCCTAGCTGCTGATTTTATATATTGATTAACTGTACAGGCCTTGTGTATTCATTAATGTTCTTGATGTGTTGTTCTTGATATCTACATATTAACATAACAGATATATTCCATGCAGCACTAGATATGCACGTTTCCTTGTGTAAGACACTGTTCGAAAGGTTGCAAGGCTCCACCGGCCCATCTCGCCAAACCCCCTTTCTCCTTTAGGTCTCACTAGACATCCTCACCTCCTCTGAGAAGCCTCCCCTGACCACTTGCCCCCACGCCCATGCCCACCTGCTCCTGCCAGACGCTTAGGTACATCTTTTCTGCACTCCTCTAAAAGGCTGTGCTGCGTCTGTCACCGCGCACATCACACACTGTTGAGATTGTTGTCGTAGGCGCCTGGCTCCCGCGTGCCTGCGAGCTCTGTGAGCCCCAGATTGCCGTGTCTACCCTCAGCTCCGCACGCGGCTCCAGCAGAGACACGCCTCTGAGCGGAAGAGATTTATCATCGGATGGGAAGGTCGCGGTAAGTGTGAAGGAGGACGATGCCGAAACAACTTTCCACATTTATATCCCAAGTTATTTACCTTTTTAGGGTCATGTTGACCTACCACTCCCTCAGTGGTGATCTGTTGACTCCAGAGTGTTAAGTCTCCCAGGCCAGCCCTGCATTCCTTACGTGCCAGATCAAACCCTTGTTCATTTTGAATCATAATAACAATACAAATAAGCAGGGCTGTTATTATCTCCTGATTAGGGAAGACCAGACATACCTGGATTTGTGTTTTGGCTCTTGGCTTTTTCCCTTTCTGAAACCTATTTGCATATATGAGGAGCCAGAGCAGGGATGGGGGACATCAAAGGGACAGCTGCTTGCTTGATCTAATTAGTCTAATTTTCATTCTTTGTCAAAACACGGGGGAAGGGGAATTCCAGATAGTCCTTGGATCTCTGTGAGGTAAAATCATTTTTCAGATGGGAAGGTCTCGGTTTTCTTTAACACGATGGCTGAATAATTGACAAAGAACCTGAGATCATCAGCCCTTTGGACTTCATATCAATTCATAAATTTTTGCTGAGCACGTGCTGCTTTTCAGCACATACTGGGTGCTCGAAATGGGTAGCACAGGCGTGCACCCTACTCTGACTTACGACAGACAGGGAGCTTGCTCGTCGTCTAGGGAAGCAAACTACCCAGGCTGATGGTACTAAGAAAGGATGCTATGATCACACCACTGCGCTCCAGCCTGGGCACCACAGCAAGACCCCTCTTCACTAAAGGAAAAAAAAGTTTCTCCCTTGTTAAAATGGAGAATAGTAGAAATGATATTTATTCAATCCTCTACAAGTGGCATGAAAAAAAAAAACCTGTAATGATAGGATAAACCACATTGAACTATCAGAAGATCAACACCCTACAATCACAGAAAATTTTCCTCTCCCCCCACAACCCCCTGTCCCTATTCTCAGCTTCGTGAGGGCAACACTAGACATGTGGCTGGAGGAAATTACTGATTGCAGAGAACTGCTACCAGTGGCTACCAGTGGCAGTCACCCAGAAAGGGAATTTTGAATCTATTTGAAAATTCTAGAGGCAAAAATTCTATTATCTGAAACTAAAAGTAAGTTAGAAATTTAAAAATATCAACAGCAAGAACATTTCATATCAATAACAACTCTAGGCATAGTTAAGTATCCTATCAGGTTTCTAGTTGTATTTTTTCACTTATTTGTAGTATCCTAGACAGTCAATTTCTCCTTCCCCAGAAAAGGATTCTGAATTCTCAATATGAGCCTTTTTTCCCCCTAATAAAGAATAGCTACACAAGTGGTTTTAAATTCTCTAATGCTCATATAATAGGGATCTTGATACTAAAAATAGGCACTCTCCCAGGTAGCTGGATAAGAGCAAATTCCCTTCACACTCCTCTCAAGGAGTTTTCAAAAATGAAAAAGAATAGCTTTGTTTAAAAAAATACTATATGTAATGGGGGAAAAAAATCTCCGAGTAAGTAAAAGACTCCTAAACCCAATTCAACTCTTCCTTCATTTAACTGAGATAGTTATATGGAATAACAAAAAGTCCAAGCCAACAAAAGAATTTCCATGGCATCTTAGAGCCTACTGAAAAAAGAGTTGAATCCAGGGTGGACACAAACACCCACTCATGTGGCCGGGAAGGGAGGTGGTATAGGAAAATCGCCTCAACTTCACTACTGGCCATCAGACTGAAAATTGAAAAATAAAGAAGAAGCCGGACATGGTGGTGCACCTGTAGTCCCAGCTACTCGGGAGGTGGAGGATCTCTTGAGCCCAGGAGTTTGAGGCCAGCCTGGGCAACACAGTGAGACGCTTGTCTTGAAAAAATTAATAAAATAAAATATAAAAATAAGGAAAGATAAGAAAACATTTAGAATTTGATTGGAGAGAATTTTTGTAGGAACAAAAGAGTTCCTCTTTTCCAATCATTAAAAGGTTTCCTTATTTTCCCTTCCACCTCCAATTCCAATTCTACCTCTCCCCCTGGAAGATGCTTCCAGTTTCACTTCCACAGGTGGGAACCTGACCTGAGGAGGGACCTTTTCAGGAAATCTCACTTGTTCTGGTTGGAAAAAGCCCTTGGAAGCCTCCAGCACAGTCCCTGGCCTGGTCTGCATACCTGAGCACACAGCTAAAGAGCTCACTTAAACCTAATTCTAGAGCTAGCACAGAAAGCTGAGTTCCAGAATGAGCCAGCCATTCTTTCCAGAGATTCCCTTAGTCAACTGGAGCGGAGACCTCCTTCCTCCAGGCAATGGAGCAGGAGAGCAGAACGGAAGTGGGGAAAGGTCACTGACTGCACTGCCCTCCTCACAATGTCCAGGGACACGTGGCCCATGCTGGGATGGACGGAAGCCTCTTTGTGCACTGGGGTCACCTTTGTCCCTGGCTCTCAGTAAGGATGAGCACAGGTCTCTCAGCATGCCGAGATGGTTAAGCAGCACCATTAAGCCCCGGCAAAGTAAAGTGTCGGTTTTCCATTCCATCTCCCCCATCCTCTTTGTTGCCAGTCCTGTTTTCATTTTTACTTCCAGATCTTTAGTCAAAGGGAAGATACTGTCATGGATTTAGGCACTTAATCTATTTGTAAATACCCTCAAAATAAAAATCTAAGCTAAAAACGACCTTCAAAGACTTGCTCTTCAAATGAGTCTTTTCCTGGAAAGGACAGAAATTAAGACTGAAACCCAAATCAACAAAACAGCATCTCATTGAAAAGCTCACTTCTCCTGTAACTCTTGAAGAGTTGCAGATGAGTCCGGATAAGGCAGGAACCTGAAACTTCAAGTCACTTTAGTTCAGATGCTGTGATTTTTCATCCTTTGGCTAAAGCTACAATTACAGAGAAGGCTCTCAATCACTGGTATTCTGGAAGTGAGTCATCAGATGAACTGTGAATGGAGCTATTACTGAGCGTCTGCTCTTCTGAGACAGAGAGAAGTGGATTGAGGTGGAGTTTTTGCTGATTTATAAGCATTAAATCAGATGAGGATAATGGCAAATATGCCTAGCTTCCTTAGAACACCATATGAACAGCAATCATTCTCCAATACCTGGAGGAGTAGCTCACAACACGCAGGTAATATAAGCAGCAGGAAAGGAGGTTGAAAGTGACTTTCTGTCATCCCCGCATTAGTGGAACGGCAAGATGAATGTTGCGTCTTGAAATGCCTAGCATTTTTTTGCCTGCTATTATTAACCTTGCATGCTTCTGAGCAGCACGGGGTCCTAGAGAGAAAGGTTATAACAAGTGGATATTTGAGGGCAGAGATTGCTATCACCAGTAGGCTGAATTGTATTTGCTTCCTTTTTAACCTTCCTTTGTGTTTGCCATCCAGTACTGTGATGCAGCCGCTCCTTCCCAGCCTATAGACGTCACAAACGCAGCAGCTAAATGGAGCTGGGCTCAGCGCTGCGTTAGATTCCAATAAAGCACCTTAGAGGATGAAACCGATGCTCTTCCAAGACGGTGGAGAAGTTTCCATCAGAGAAGTGCTGACTGCTGTGTCCCCAGTGCCAACGACAAACATCATAAGGGACGTCGTGTTTTATAGCATCTTCTCTCTCTTGGTATGGGTCCTATACTCTGATTTTCTTTTTTATCAGGCTAAAGAGGATATATTTTATCATAATGGCTTTATATCCAATGTGTACAGGCCAACACAAATAGGGTATTACAAGTTAAAGAACTCTACCTCAGGCACCATTTTATTGGAACTAGTGTTTACATCAAACAATACATCCTAAGTACTTTATATTAAGCGTGGACAAATCATTTGCCTGAGGATTAGGTGTTGTGCCATTGAAACGTAATCCTTCTGTTGATTTTTTCCTTAACTGCCAAACCAAACATGGTCAAAGAAGTAACTGCAAAAGCTGCAATGGGAGCAATCTCATCCTACATTCAAGCATAAAATAAAGACGGAAGCTGAAACTAGTGTAATACCACAATATAAATTGCAGTGTTTCTTTCCAGCGCACATCCATCTCTGTGGTGTCTAATATATTTAATATAAGTTTGCTTTGATTATAGGAGTGTACTAATTACAGTGTGTTTTCAAAGTCTATAAAGGAGAAAAATGAAAGCCTACCAACCTGCTGAGTTTCCACCAAGCTGGCATGCTCCAGAGTAACCCATTTGGCTCTTCTGCTCAGCTATCCCATCCTAAAAGGCAAGAGAGTGAGGGGGAAAGTCCCAGTGTACAAGATCACCGTGGCAGGTGATTTTACTCTCTCAGGCCAGGACCATATTCTTTGGGACACTGTAAAAATGCTTTGTAAATAGTCATGGAGCATATTTTAAAACTAGAGATTTGTTATATGTATGGCCTTTAAGCTCTTATGCCGTGGGAGCTTATCTTATCGGCAAGGACACATTATTTAAAAAAAAAAAAAAAAAAAAAAAAAAAAAAGAAAGCCCAAATGAGACTATTATAGAAAATCCTTGCCTTATTGCAAATTCTATACATAAATATTTTCCAAGTCAAAAGGACACAAATTAGCATTATATGGTGGTTAAGAATGGAGTCAGACTTTCTGAGCTTGAATCTTTCTTCTGCCACCTGCTAGCCGCTTAATCTTGGGTAATTTGCTTAACCTCTCTGGGTTTCCGTTTGCTATAAAATGGGACTAATAGTAATACCTGCGTCCTAGGTTTCTGTGAATGTTAAGTCTCTTAGCCTCTTCCTGTCACTTAGCACTAGCTACAGTGCTGCATTCAGGGGGAAGGGTCTCTGCTTTCCATCTTCAACTGTCTGTGCCTCCCAGACGGTTTCTGCATCAGAACAGAGACAAGCTATAGGAGGAGAGAACTCCGATCAGAGGCGACAGTACTTGAGTTGGCAGGAGCTATGCTCACTTCTGTGACCCAGGTAAGGCTGGTCACCTCAAAGTCTCAACAATAACTTTCCTTCCAGCGTAACTGTAATGCAGATACTTCTCCCTGGATCTATCTGCTAAAACCATGTCACCTGCACAGGTGTACCAAGCAAGAACACAGGAAATGCAATTATTTTCCAAATAATGATTATTTTGAGCAAAGATTGCAACCCTATTGAAGAACTTTTAAAGGTTACAAATAATCAGACAGAATAGTTGCTTAAGTTACTGAAGGCTTGATTGGATTTATTAACTCACTTAACAAAACTTCTATTGATTGCCTAATTCATGGCAGGCATTGTTCTTGCTACTAAGGTTACAAACCGAGGGACTACACAAGTGGATTCAATCATTCATTCATGCATTCATGCACTCATTCCTTCATTTAGCTAGCATTTATGTGCTAGTCACTGTGCCAGACACACCGGTAATAGAGTCAAGGATACCAGTGTGCCCCTGGGGACATACCAGTAAGTGAGAAAGAGGCAGTCTCTGCAAATTCTTGGTTGATAGGTTTCTGAAAATAACCAACACCTTGTAAATACTCAATAAATACTTATTGCCTGAGAAATTACACAAATCTTCTCTTGTCAACAATATCCCGATCTTATTTTTGTTGTAGGGCTTTAATCCAACCAAGTCACAAACCAGAGAAGTTAAACATGTTCAAAATGAGGGCCCCCTTGGCAATCAGCTGCTGACAGACTCATTCTCAGGTCCACTTTGTAATATTTAAGTAACAATATAAAGGGGAGAAGTCCTCATTTCAGAGGTTCAGGAAGCACTCAAAGGGATCAATGAAGAAGGTGAACATGTCCTTCGAATCCAGTCTTCCTGAATATACCTCTATCTCTGAAAAGAAAAAGAGGTATGTGGAAACTGTACAACTGGTATTTCTTTCCCACAGAATTGCCTAGACAACATTAAAAGCCAAATTCCATTACCCATATATTTTTCTGAATAAATAAAGTGTAGAAAAAACAGATGGTCTGAGTGGTGTAAAGGGAGTGGGGATCTTCTCCCTTCTAAAGGTTAATGTGGAAAAGTTCTGGAACACTAGGTCCTCTCCTGCATCAGTAATTGCCTTACTTGCAACTCCAGGTGAATCGCTTCCTCCCCTGTCCAAGCTGGGGTGAATTTAGGAGAATTCTCGGCAAGCTCACCCTAAGCCTCTCATCAGCTTCATGGCATTTGGAACAGAAGAACTTGCACACGTTTTTATGCACCGCAATAGGTTGCATTTGTCTTCAAGAGCCCTTCATTCTATAAAAATAAAATTTTTTTTTAAAAGTTCTAAGCTAACACATACAGCAGCACTCAGGGGTTTTATTTACTCCTTAGCATTAAACATTCATTTCTAAACATAGAACTAATTCCTTTCAACCTCAGTTTTTCACATCTTCAGGAGTAGCAGTTGCATACTGAAACTGTTTATTTGAAGAATATTCCAGTCATTAACACATTCGTTCCTCTACTTGGTACTTTACAGGAATCAGTCTTCAAATACTTGAAACTTTATCAAGCTAAATAAAAACCAGAAATATTACAGAGTTCTTTTCAAGCGCCAATCTTGCCTTTCTCCACAATCTTGTTTCTGGCGGTAGGTGAATTTCCTCAGTATAGCTCTTGACATTTTAACATAGAGAACGTCCCTTGTTCTCAGCCTTAGATTTCTCCAACCATTCTCTACAAGAGAAACATTTTGACAATTGACATTATATAATGTTTTTCTTCTTTACAGATAGGAGGATTTTCTAGTATTAATCTCCCATGATTCTCTGAAATGTCACAGATCATTTCGCAAATAGGAAGTAGATTTGTATATGTAGCTGTTACATGTACACCTCATTATATAGAAATCTGATACACTGAAATTCACTATTATAGAATTTAGAAACTAGCAAACTAACTCAATACATTTTATCCCAAAGCTTTTTTATGTCATTTGCAAGTCTGTTCAGTCATATATTGCAGTAAACATGCCCCACCCCCTTACTTCATTTACTGAAACAATTAGACTCAACCTCTTCAGAATTTCTGCATTTTCTCCAGCCCAGAGGAGCCTGCCTCCTTGTTGTTCTGTGTAACAAGCTCTGACTAATCAAAAGGAGGTGCACATTTGCTCCCAGTGGAAAATAATGAAGTGTCAATTTGTTAGAAACAAATACCTATTCAATCCAATGTGACTATTCAGTTAAGAAACTTTTTTGCTTTGCTAAGAAAAGAGGGGAAAGCACCATTAGGTCATTTAATGATTTCAGTTTTCAAATGTGATTTTAACGTACATACGTCTAGTTGTATAATGAAACGATATAGGCTTTGATACATACAAATTCATGTTAGAAAAAAGTTTAGCAGTACAGCTGTTCTTAAAAGGAGCTTGCACCTGCAATCCATCAGACGCCGCAGACTTTGAAGTTTTATTCTGGTACAACTTTCAAGTTAATCACTCCCTCCTCTGTGCTACACTGGTATGTGTATAAATTTCTATTTATGACTTTACTGCCATGTTTGTTTTCTTGTGTATCTCTGCTGGACTGTGAGCTGCTTGAGGGAAGGACCCGTGGCTACTTTTCTTTGTACCTCCGCAGCCTGGCATTTGATAAGCACCTATCAACCTCCATGCCTCTGTTCTGGGTGCTGCCCTCATGGAATCCACCCTTGCCCATTGTTCAATAAAAATGTAAGCCAAGTTGCTTTTATTGCTGCCCTTGATGCTGCCATTTCATCATCTCTTTCAACTTAATTTTTACCAGCCCATGTCTGAGTTTGGCAGTATATTTACCAAATTTCATCCTTTTGCAGGCATGCCTGGGTGGCCTGAATGCCCATTGCTAGAGTGATGAAAAAGAGGCAGAGAACAGGCTCGGTGGCTCATGCCTATAATCCCAGCACTTGGGGAGGCCAAGGCTGGAGGATTGCTTGAAGTCAAGAGTTCAAGACCAGCCCATGTCTTTGAAAAAACAAAAAGAGGCAAAGAAGACACATAAGATCCAGAGAAGAGTGAAGAGTGCCTGGCTGCTGATGGCCCAGGGCCTTGGTGGCGGACAGTGTTTTGAAAGACTTGAATCTACCCATCCTCATAACCTCCTTGGAAGGACAATGTCCTGAGGCAGAGTATTTCAGGGCTTTGGGGGACTAGCCTACACGTCTGCAGCCCCATGTGCACTTTCCTTCCTAACCTCTGACTCACCCTCTAAGGTTGAGCAAGCAGTCAGCCTTCCATGTCCCCTATCTCTTCACCTGTGTAAGGGGAATGATAATAATAGATGTGACTGACACTACTCACCGAAATGGGGATGAGATTTAAGGTAATTTTGTTAAGTATTTACTGCCACTAAGAGCAATTTTTAAAGAGGCCAAAGTGAAAGAGAAGACAATAGTAAATCCTTTCTCCCAAGAGAAAACTTCAGGAAAACCTGCATCTTTGTTTAGTTCATACACCTGTTGCAAGACTTCACTAAGTTCCCTTGTGAGAGCCCCAGAGAACATTCTGGAATGCAACTATCCCCATAATGTGAAATGATAGCACAACAGAATAGATGGAGGAAGAACATAGAGTTCTAAACCAACGCCTAGTTTTTACATAGACATCAACTGGGAGTGATAAAGCTTGCATGACTTACCAGAGATCACGTGACTGATTAGTGATGTGCAAGGGTGGATCCCGTGATACCAGGAACTTTTTCCATACTTCTGCTAGGGCAGCAAACCCAGATAACCTTTCTGAAAAACAGTTTAGGCAATCTTTTTCAATGGCCTTAAATATCTGCATGTAATTTGGCCCAGAAATTCTACTTCTAGGAATTTGCCATAAGAAAGTAATCAGATAAATGCAGTATGATTTAGGCACAAAGATGTTCATAGCATGGTAATTATAGTAAGAAAAAAATGGGAAACAACATACATATGCAATAATAATGAGTTGATTAAATGAATAATGGTAAATACACACAGGAAAAACTATGCAAATGCTAAAAACTACGGTGTTAAAGATCGTTATTGTCTTTTACAATATAAAAGATTGCTCTTGCTAGGTGAAAAGGGGAAGTGGTAAAACGATGTGTCTGTAGGATCCAAATTACATAAAAAATCTAAAGGGCTATGAACAATAGCCCAGAGGAGGTGGAGACAGGGTCAGGGAAGCCGAAGTAGGTGGTGTCGCAGATATGTCATCTTTTGCTGACTCTAGAGGCACCAGTTTAGATGCACTTTAGCTTGAAGTCACCAACTAGAAGAAAATGTTAAAAGGATGAATGGAAAAGAGATAAATGAGAGCTCAGGAATGAGGATGAACAGAAGGAGACTGGCCAGGAGGGTGTAGCTCAAGATGAGAATCCAGAGAGAGATAAGAATGGAATTGGGTGGAGCGCTGAAGATGAATAAGAGATGTCTGATAAACTCTGCCCTAGCCGACTTCATGATGAGACATCTAAAAGATAACAGGGGCAGGCAGTAGTGATAAAGTCCATCCAGATTTAACAAGAGAGGTGAAAGTAAGGAGATACCATGGCAGAGTAATTACTGACAATTCTGTTAATTAGAAGAATGCATTCTTTGCCAAGAATTCTAAATCACAAGTATGACAATTTTACATCTCTATGGCAATATAATAAATAAAATGAATGATACTTCACCGATGTTTGACGATCCAGAAGGTATAGGATCATATCTGCCATCCCCCATCTGCCTCATTTTCTTATTCAGCACCATGATGAAAAAAACTCGGGCTATGGAGTCATAAGCCCTGGTCTAGATCCCAATTTTGCCATTTACTTCCTGACTGCCATGAGACTCAATTTCCTCATCTGCTACGTGGGGATAATAATAACCTACTGCACAACATATTTGTAAGAACAAAGTGAGTTAGAATGTGTAAAGGGCCTAATACATAATAAATAGTTTTTCAATAAATATTTGCTTTTCCTCGCCCCACCTCTCTGTGCCAGTGTCTGGCAATACTGGGAAAAGAAAGTGGAGTACCGCAAAGAGAGCGACTAAGGCCACCAGGCACCTCCTCTCTCTCACTGGGTTTTGACTTGGATGTACTTACATCTTAGCTGATTTCTTCCCCCTGGCAAAGGTTGCCCAGCATCTCCTATCCTACACACTGGCTCTGCCACTCCAAATGGATCTGTTGGTTTAACTTAAGGTCTTGCATTTAGAGTGGAGCCAGGAAATTAATTGCATATATAGGAAATATTTGTGATTTCCTAACACTACCACTTCTGATTCTAAAAAATATTTATCTGTCACATCAGTGACTACAACCCACTGATCACCCCTCACCAATTCTCACCATCCTATGTACACACTGTGCACCCCACAATACCCCAGAGTGGCCCCAAGATTTAACCAAACTCTCAGGATCAGTGCCAGCCACTCCATGCACTGGCTACAATCTTAGTGTGGGTGTCTGTCAAGGTCACTTAGGGCTGTGTCCTCAATTAGCTTCTTTGAAATACCAGCCAGTATTAGAAACATAGATTCATAGGTCTCCAGTTTAGAAGACTTTGTCAAAAGATTCTACTAGAAAAGTACTCCACTCGGCTGGGTGCGGTGGCTCACGCCTGTAATCCTAGCACTCTGGGAGGCCGAGGCAGGCAGATCATTTGAGCTCAGGAGTTCAGAACCAGCCTGAGCAAGAACGAGACGCTGTCTCTACTAAAACTATAGAAAGAAATTAGCTGGACAACTAAAAATATACAGAAAAAATTAGCCGAGCATGGAGGCACATGCCTGTAGTCCCAGCTACTCCGGGGAAGGTCGAAACAGAAGGAGGATTGCCTGAGCCCAGGAGTTTGAGGTTGCCATGAGCTAGGCTGACGTCACAACACTCTAGCCCAGGCAACAGAGTGAAATTCTGTCTCAAAAAAGAAAAAAGAAAAAAAGAAAAAGAAAAATGCTCCACTCTATTTTCTGAATTCTGACTGATAGAAAGTTCCTTTTTCTAATGAACTGAAAAATCTGTTTGTCTATCACTTCCTTTTTCTCAAATCACATAAAACAAGCTTAAAATTTCTTTTTTTTTTCTTCTCATATGCTCCAAGGTCCATAATAGATGCACAATAAATAGGATTATTTATTTTCATAGACTGTTGTTAGAGGTATGTTTTCTACAAACAAAAACTTCAATAATAAAATGGCTATTACCAGCTTTAAAAACTTCTACATCCAAAATATATCCCAGGATAATTGCTAGAAACCAAATCAAAGTGGAAAAGGAATTACGGTCAATATCAAAAGCAAAATGAAAACAAGGACAGGAAAATTCCTTACCTGTCCCCCTTACTTTTTTTATATTTGGACATATTTTCCCTCATATTTTATCAAACAGATATATGGTAGATGAGACATCATTTAACAGTGAGCACTGATTCTGCATGTAGAAAAGAGACACAACCCAAACACCTTCCAAGCAGTAAAGGACCCTTCACACAAGGTGCTTTAGCCCCCAAAATGTACTCCAGAGATGAGTATTTTCTAATTTTGTTAGTATATTACTAATACTAATATTGCTATATGCACAGCAGTTTATATTTTCAAATCACTTTCATAGCCAGCATCTCGTCAGATGGATCACCAGAAAAAGAAATGAAAGCAGGTATTATTAACATCATATTTCAGATTAGACCCCTCAGGCCAAGAGAAGTTAGACAACAATCCTAAAATTAGAGCTTAGAAAATTCATTGTCACTCTTCATGGAATCAATGTGTTTTTATTTCAGAATCTAAATTAGTGACTTCCTTGAAGAAGGGCACCAGTTCCAAAGTTCTCCAGGTGTTATAGGCTAAATTGCGCCCACACCCCCTCAAATTTATATGTTGAAAGCCTAACCCCCAGTACTTGAGAAAGTGACTGTATTTGGAAATAAGGCCTTTAAAGAGGTAATTAAGGTAAAATGAGGTCATTAGGGTGGGTCCTACTCCATGATGACTGGTGTCCTTATCAGAAGAGGAGATTAGGACACAGAGACACAAGGGGGGAAGACTACCTGAGGATACAGAAAGAAGGTGGCCAACTGCAAGTCAAGAAGAGAGGCCTCGGCCGGGCGCGGTGGCTCACGCCTGTAATCCTAGCACTCTGGGAGGCCGAGGCGGGAGAATCCTTTGAGCTCAGGAGTTCGAGACCAGCCTGAGCGAGAGCAAGACCCCGTCTCTACTAAAAAATAGAAAGAAATTAGCTGGACAACTAAAAATATATACATATAAAAAATTAGCCAGGCATGGTGGCGGATGCCTGTAGTCCCAGCTACTCAGGAGGCTGAGGCAGGAGGATCGCTTGAGCCCAGGAGTTTGAGGTTGCTGTGAGCTAGACTGATGCCACGGCACTCTAGCCCGGGCAACAGAGTAAGTAAGATTCTGTCTCAAAAAAAAAAAAAAGAGAGGTCCCAGGAGAAATCAACTCTACTGACACCTTGATCTCAGACCTCTGGACTCCAGAACTGAGAGGAAATAAGTTTCTGTTTTTTAAGCCACCGAGTCCATGGTATCTTGCTATGGCAGCCCTAGCTAGCTAATACACTGGGTATTCTTGATTCCAATCTCTCTACGGATGTACAAATTCTCCTTGGCAGGTTCCATGAGTTACAGCATTACCAGCTAGTGCCTTGAAGCCCTGTGCACCTGTGTTGTGATATGGGTGATCACCAGAGGGACAGAAAGTCAATGACACTAGCCTGTCTGCCACATTCCCCAACACAGTGTGCAGCCACTCATGACCTCTATCTCCACCCCATCTCTCTCAAATGAAAGGTGAATCACAATTCACCTACAAGCTGAAAGGCCAAGTAGATCTTGCTGAGAGATCAGATGGTTTCTTACAGGAAACCCCACACCTTTAAAACGTACCCATAAGTGAAACTCTATGTGATGGATAATAGTGACAGAAAAGATGAGTGGCACAGCCCAATCTATCTTTATTTTTATTTTATTTTATTTATTTATTTATTTATTTATTTTTGAGACAGGGTTTCACTCTGTCACCCAGGCTGGAACTCCTGGGCTCAAGCAATCCTCCTGCCTCAGCTTCCTGAGTAGCTAGGACTACAGGTTCATGCCACCACTCCTGGCTAATTTTTTTTAATTTCTTGTAGAGACAGGGTCTCACTATGTTGCCCAGGCTGGTCTTGCACTCCTAGCCTCAAGTGATCCTCCCACCTCGGCCTCTCAAAGTGCTAAGATTACAATCTATCATTTTTTAAATAGAGCAATTACACACCAAACAGAATCAAGGCTTTAGGATCACTCAAATCACATGATTTAAGATAACTGTTCCATATCCTGGCATTCAAGCCCATCACCAGCATCTGAAGTAACTGTTCACTTCCAAAACTAAATCACAGACACACATATTCCATTTGAACAAAAAAAGATACTAGATATTGCTGATCAGTTGTCCTTAATGGAGAAGAATAAAAAGACTCCGAGTCCTTGCACTTACCCACCGCATCTCTCTACTTCACAACCTCTCATGACTAGAAACCTGGGCTTAAATTCCGATTTTGTACATTGCATTTTGTCACAAACTGCATCTTGTAATTGACAGAAATTTTATGTAAAGCAATGACTCCATCTGACTTTTTTATCTGTAAATAATGACAAATGTGTATTGTAAACACAGGCTTTTCTTGAAGACGGTGCACATGTGCTGTTCTAGGACCTCTTTAAATAATCAGCACAAAGTCCCTGATAAACGTACACAACTGGTGCAGAGAAAGCTGTGTTTGGTTTGAGCACATGGTCATTTCCTGGTGACTACACTTCCAGCTACCAGGTCTTCCAGCATCTGGAGTAACCACAACTTTGAGATCAATGTATTTCCTCCTGGGATCTGACCATCACACACTTTTCAGCCTTCCAAAGTAATTAATTTAAGGGAAAAGGGACATGCAGAAAAGAAATAATGGGTTACCAGGGACATAAAGTGTCAACTAAACCATGCAACAAACACAAGGGATTGCTGTCTCCAGGCAGCAGCCAGGCTTCCTTGACATTATTGTTCCATAATTACTCTAGATTTTCCCAAACCTGGTGGATACAACACATTCAAACTCACATCTTCCGAGAAAATTTTTCCTAGTCCCTTCTTCTTCCCTCAGCTTTTCCTTTAGAAGTTTGAAGGGTACATCATTTTTCCTTTTTTTTTTTTTTTCTGAGACAGAGTCTCACTCTGTTGCCCAGGCTAGAGTGCTGTGGTATCAGCCCAGCTCACAGCAACCTCAAACTCCTGGGCTCAAGCAATCCTCCTGCCTCAGCCTCCCGAGTAGCAGGGACTACAGGCATGCGCCACCATGCCCGGCTAATTTTTTTCTATATATTTTTAGTTGGCCAATTAATCTCTTTCTATTTTTGGTAGAGATGGGGTCTCGCTCTTGCTCAGGCTGGTTTCGAACTTCTGGCCTTGAGAGATCTGCCCTCCTCGGCCTCCCAGAGTGGTAGGATTACAGGCGTGAGCCACCGAGCGGGGCTGAAGGGTACAACTTTAAGGAATCGAGTGTTTACAGAGTGCCTGCAGCTGGTGTGGCACAAGCCCCTCCTTCCTGGGGGCTTACAACCTAGTTGTGGAGAAATGTTCATCACACCTGAAATTTTTCAGAATCAAGTTTTGTGCGATGCAATGTATCTGTATTACACAGAATGTGTCTATCTATTATAGACCCTATAGCCATGAGGGCCCAGATTCACACCTGTGTTTGCTCATGCTTTTATTCCAATACTTACAACAATGACCAGCCCTCGATAGCTAATCATAAATATAATTTGATAAAGCATATATAATAAAACATAACAGGAGACAAAAAGAGACATCAATGAAGATCAGAGTTATGGGTTATTTCATGGAGGACATGACCTGGGTCTCAGAATTCAGAGGTCTTCTCACGTGGAAGCATGAACAATGGGGAAGATGGACAAGACATAAGAGAAAAAGTCCGCAGTTCTCAGTCCCACACTGACCCTAAGTCTACTGACTCCACCGTATTTTTGTTCAGTGTTCATCAGCTCCATAAGAGGTTCACTCTCCCGCTTGCCCTTCTTAGAGTCCGCGATCCATCTGGGTGGCCCCCACCTGCACACACTCTCGCCTCCTTTTTCTCTCCCCGCCCATCTAGGCCTCATTTGGCACAACTCCCAAACCTGGTTAAACCCATCATCTGCTCAGCATCTGCCCCCAGCTGAACATCACCAGGGAAAGGCACACAATTGTACCAACAGGTTTCACTTTAAATTTAGATTTTATTTTAAATCTATGAACAAAAAAATCTCAAGTGGCTTTTCAAAACTTCCTAACAACACTAATCGATTCAGTTTCTCATCCTCCAAAATGACTATTTCATATCTTTTGCTCTCTTCTCAAAACTCTAAAAGACCTCCACTGCTTAATTTCTCAGGAAAAGAAAAAATAAATAAAAACAATAAGAAGAGATCTACTTTGCTTTCCCACAGCCCAATTCTACTAACTTACCTGCAACCCTAACTCTCTTTCCCCTGTTTTTCTACCTCTGAAATCCAAATGTTCACTTGGGCTCTAGATTTCCCATCCTCTTCCCTGCTTTAAGACTTAGCAACTCCTGTTATCTCCTTTTTCTTCTTCTTCTTTTTTTTTATTTTAAATGTTTTTAATTCTTGGGTCTTCGGATAAGGACCGGAAAACCTGCTAGACAAATTCTAAAACACTGTAACACTTCCTTTTTCTTCTTATTCATCTGTTTTTCCATTTCTTTCAAACCACTATATATTAATACAAAAATGTTTTAATAGTTCTCCTCTTTAAAAAATCCACTCAACTCCACATCCCCATTTTTGCTCCCATTTACAGCAAAATGAGAAAGAACTGTCTGTACTTGCTGTCCCCACTTCTTTACCTCCCATTCTCTCTTGAATCCACTTCGTTCAGGAATTCATCCCCCCCATTCAGCTGCAGCTGCCTGTGTCGAGATCGCCGTGTCTCCCCAGAAGTCGATTCTCTGTCCTCAACTTACTCTCAACAGGGTTTCATGCAGATGACCACTGTTCCTTCCAGAAACATTTTGGTTTTCAGGACACCTTCCTTCCGAGTTTCCTCCTGTGTCACTGGCCATTCCTTCTCAGTTGTCCCTGCGGGCATCTCATCCTTGGACTGTCCGTTAAATAACAGAACGCCCCTGAGCTCAGGCTCAGGCTCAGGGCGAGCACCTCCCTCCCCAGGTGAGGTCTTTTTGACCTGTGGTTTTAAATACCATCTACTCAGGGATCCTCAAACTTTTTAAACAGGGGGCCAGTTCACTGACCCTCAGACCATTGGAGAGTGCACACTGTGGGCCCGGGATGAGTTGGCTGCTAAGCAGGACAGGCAGTGGCGGCAAAAACACCCGGTGGACCGGATAAATGTCCTCCGCGGGCGGCATGTGGTCCATGGGCCATAGTTTGAGGACACCTGAACATGCTGGTGACTCCCAAAGTATATTTCCAGCTCCTATCTTTGTCTTAAACTCTAGACTACTGTATCGATCTAATACTCCATATTCTCACTTAAAATGATAAAAAACAGAGCTTAATTTTCCAATCTAAACCACCTCCTCCTAATCATCCCCATCTCAGAAAATGGTCCCACAAATCACCCAGTTGCTCTAACCAAACCTAGGAGTCATCCTTGACTCCTCCCTTGCCAACCACACTGCACAGCCAATGCATTATAGTCAAGTCCTTTGCCGATCCTTTAAAACGTATGCTGAGCCCTACCTACCATCCCTCACTCCTCCCATTGCTGCCTCCATACCTCAAGCAGCTGGTCTTCCCACATCCCTCCATCTCCACAACAGAATGTTCTCCAAGAGCAGTCAGGATATGCTTTTTAAACTGTAAATCCGATCATCTTACTCCGCTGCTTAACTGCCACCAATGGCTTCCCACTTCACGTGGAATAAAATGTAAGGTACTTGTTTGGTTTACAAGTGATCTAGCTCCTGGCTACTTCTCCTGGTCCCACCTTTCTCTCCCTGGCCTCTCCTCTTCCCACCCTCTTGCTGTTTACTGACCAACACTTATTCTTTTCCACCTCTTCCTGCAATGCTTCCCACTCAAGCCCCCATCACCACCCCCAGCTCAGATCTCTGCTCAGATGTGCCCTTTCAGAATGACTTTCCTGTCTACTCCATGGGACATAAACGTAACAACCCCAGCCCTCTCCAGTGCCATCTCCTGCCTTCTTGTCTTTCTTCCCAGCTCATCATCTCATGAGATTATCTTACCTGTCAATTTGTTTACTTATTATTTATCTGCCTTCCCTTCTGGAAAATGCATCTAATGGAAGAAGGAAACCTTGCTTTGCTTCTTTACCACTATGAAAACAAACCCAAGATGAGGCATTT
>VBSM01000413.1:503686-519338 GCA_008086735.1 Cheirogaleus medius | reverse complement strand
AAAAATATATATATATATATAGAGAGAGAGAGAGAGAGAGAGATAAGGAAAGGAAGGACAAAAGGAAGGAAAGGGAGGAAGGAAGATGGGAGAGAGAAGAGAGGGAAAGGAATTATGTTCTTGGCATCAGACCATTTCCATGAATCCATCAACCAAAAATCTCCAGATGAAAAGAAACACCTTCATGTTACCAATTTTGCAAAACAGCTGTTAATGAGCCTTAAAATCAGTAGGTTTTTGGTATTGTCCCATAATTCAGCACACAGCCTGCCTTAGCTCTCTTGAAATTAGATTGTATGGTTACCAGACTGGATCCCCATCTAATAGGTGTATTTTTTGCATGGATTCAGGTTATTTACTGCTAAAAGTGTCTGTCTTAGAGAGCAGATATCTTAATAGAATTGCCTTGACCATCCCGGAGCATTTAAGAATGTGAACTACTAGAGGTCAGGATGCTCACCCCACTATCACCTGCAAAATAAACTTCAAATGTAAATGAACTATGTTCCTTCTTTTTATGAAACACTGTGCATAGCACGTAGGTAACAGTCTTGCTCCTAGGACCACGTTCATGGAGGCAAAAAAGCATGTGGGACTTGGGGAGAGAAAGGATTGCTGGGCATCGACGCACTTCACTTCCTGGTTCATAGCTTTTACTGTCATCCCTAAACTAAAAACACTCAAGGGTTTCCACTTACCTACCAAAGAAGTCCCATTTTCTCAGCCTGACACTCTGTCCCTTCCCTAGGAAGAGTCTCCTTGCCCACCTCCCACCTGCCCCTTTGACAAGCTGCCCTCCTCACATTTCTCTGCAGAAAATTCTCTGCAGAAAATATACTCGTTCCCTGCTTTAAAACTGTTCTTGATGGATCTTCATCCATTTGAGCTGCTGTAACAAAACACCTTAGACTGGGTAATATATAAACAATAGAAACGTACTGCTCACCGTTCCGGAGGTTGGAGGTCCAGGATCAAGGTGCTAGCAGATCTAGTTTCTGGTGAGAACCCTTTTTCTCATTGATGGTACCTCTTGATTCGTCCCCACTTGGTGGAAAGAACAAACAAGCTCTCCCAGGCCTCTTTTATAAGAGCGCTAATCCCATTCTTGAGGGTGAAGTCCTCGTGTTCCAATCACATCCCCAAAGCTCCACCTTTTAACACCACCACATTGCAGATTATGTTTCAATATGTGAATTTGAGGGGGGACACATTCAGACCATAACACGCTCTCCTGAGTACCCCTCTCTCTCTCTTTGTTCCAATCTACAAGGCCACCTACTGTGAGGTGGAGTTGGGCAACACTGCACAGAAGGTGGGACTCGGGGGGCTGAGTTCTGAAGAATGGATGAGACTCTATCAGGAGATGCGACAATGTAGTCAAACCTGGAGGACATTATGTTGAGTGAAATAAACCAGGCACAGAAGGACAAGCACTGCATGATCTCACTTACATGTAGAATCTAAAAACATTCAAATGCATAGAAGCAGAGAGTAGAATGGTGGTTGCCAGGAGCTAGGGCTGGGGAATGGGAGATGTTGGTTAATGGGGATAAAGTTTCAGAAGGAAGATGAGTAAGTTCTGAAGATCTAATGCACAGCACGGTGACTATAGTTAAGAATACTGTATTATACACTTGAAATTCACTGAAAGAGTAGATCTCAAGTGTTCTTACCACACAAACACACAAAATGCCAACTACGTGATAAAAGCATTAATTAACGTGATTGTGGTAATCAGTCATGATGTGTATGTATATTAAGTCATCACATTATACACCTTAAATGTATGCAATTTTATTAGTCAATGATACCTCAATAAAGCTGGGAAAAAATAAATATCCAATAAAGAGTTTTAAAAGAGCTAAAATAAAATGCTGTGTCAGAGGACAGAAAAAATGTTTAACTGTTATATTTTTCTCACATATATTTGTTTAATTATTCTAGCTAAATTACTACTAATTGTCAGTCTTAACTAGTGTTATTGCTTTGTTTAAATGACAGCATTTATGTAACAGAAAAGTAAATAATGCAGAATAATATGTCATTTCCAATAAATGATGATTTTTATAAAAATAAAATAAAATTAATCTGTCAGGAAGAGAGTTAAGAAAAAAGGGACTTGGGCAGAGACGAAAAGATTGGAATGGTGAGGGCTGACAGTGTGGGGAAGGGCAGGGAGTGCGACTCGCCTGCAGCGTGGGGTACCTGTATCTGAACGCCCACCAGCAAAGCTGCCAAGGGCTGGCAGGCCGAGTCTGTGGGGGAAACATAGTGACTTAATGTGCCATATCACTGATTTAACGAGTTTGGACTTGACTTTGCAGGTCATCAAAGAACCCATGGAGATTTTAAGGATTTCAATTTTAAAAAAATAATGTTGGCAACAGATTAGAGAATGGACTTGTCTTAGTCTCTTTGGGCTGCAATAGCAAAATACAGTTGACCCATGAACAACTGGAGATTAGGGGTGCCAACTCCCCCCTTCCCCATGCACAGTGAAAAATCCACATATTTATTTTGGCTCCTCAAAACCTTAGCTACTAATAGCCTACTGTTGACTGTAAGTTTTACTGATAACATAAACAGTCAAATAACACATAGACTAGTATCTACATATATTTTATACATTCATGACATACCTAACTTTTTCTTAATTTTTTTTTATATTTCTAGGCTATGCAGTTTACCTGCAAGTTTTCCCAAATCTTCAAAAAAAACTTTTAATATATTTATTGGAAAAACAATCTGCATGTAAGTGCACCCATGCAGTTCAAACCCATGTTGTAGGGGGTTTGTTTGTTTGTTTGTTTGTTTTGAGACAGAGTCTCACTCTGTTGCCCAGGCTAGAGTGCCGAGTCATCAGCCTAGCTCACAGCAACCTCAAACTCCTGGGCTCAAGCGATCCTCCTGCCTCAGTCTCCTGAGTAGCTGGGACTATTGGCATGCACCACCACACCCAGCTAATTTTTCTATTTTTAGTAGAGATGGGGTCTTGCTCTTGCTCAAGCTGGTTTCAAACTCCTGACCTCAAGCAATCCTCCCACCTTGGCCTCCCAGAATGCTAGGATTACAGGTATGAGCCACCTCACCTGGCAGAAACCTGTGTTGTTTAAGGGTCAACTGTACTATAAACTGAATAGCTTATAAACAATAGACTATATATATATATAATATTTCTTACAGTTCTAGGGGCTGGGAAGTCCAAAATCAAGCCACCAGTAGATTTGGTGTCTGGTGAGGACACACTTCCTGGTTCATGGATGACAACTTCTCATTATATCCTCACATGGTAGAGGGAACAAGGTGGCTTTCCGGGGCCTCTTTTTATAAGGGCACATTGGTGAGGGCTCTTTCCGTCGTGACTTAATTACCTCCCAAAGGCCCCACCTCCCAATTCCATCACCTTGAGGGTTAGGATTTCAACCTATGAATGTTGTGAGGACACAGACATTCAGCCCAAAGCAAGGGAAGAGGTGGATGAAAGGGCGAGACCAGCTGGATGGGTGCAGTAGCTCAGGGGAAAGGTGAGCAGCTGAACGGAGACTACAGTGGGTTGGAGGGTAGGAAGTCAGGTTTGAGAAATGTGTCTAAGGGGACTCAGCGAGAGTGCGCTGTGAATTATCTTCCAGTAAAATCTTTCTGTGACTCATTAGATGTGGAGGCTGAAGGAGGGGAATGAGTAAGCATGACGCTGAGGTTTGGTCAGAGAGACTGCACAGGTGGTGACAGCATTATTCAAAATGGAAGAGGGGGCAGGAGAAGGACCAGCTGGTTCAGGGAGGAACTCAATGGGCTTGTTTTGGGATACATTATACTGGAGGCGCTTGCAAAGCCTCAGGATCAGACAGCAGGGAAGTCACAGGCAGAGACATAAATGTTGGTCAAGGCTATGCAAATGAACGCAACCATCCACACAGTAAGAAGAGAAAGGCAACGTAGAAAGGAGACACAGCATACGCTGAGATAGAACAGTAGTCGAGATGAAGATTGTTTTAGGTTTAAAGAGACATGGACACATTTATTGGCTCTGAGGAGGGAGCTAAAGGAGAGGAAGCAATGGAGTATTCAGGAAAGAGGCTATCACTGTGTGCATAAGAGGGGGTGAAGGTAGCAGATAAAACAGAAGGGACTCAGATGTGGTGCCACATAGCAGAGGGGTTGGCCTCAGAGAGGAGATCTGTAATTTTCTCAGACAAAAGAGAGAGACAGATGGATGATGGGTAAGCTAAACTTGAAAGTAAGACAGTGAGTGGTTGTCCTGATGGTCTCTGTGTCCCCTGTAAATAAGGAGGTGACGTTACCTGTTAAGAGTGAGGTCAGGGTGGAGTGAGGGTATTAGACTTAATAGAATTGGAGAGATTTTGGAGTGGCAGCACCAGAATAGGTGAAAGGAAACTGACTGGGAAGTGGAGAAGGAAGAGGTATCACGGGGATTCAGCACCTCTGGAGCGCCTACTGTGTGTGGGAAGTATTCTGGCTGATCTGCAACAATTACTGCACCCAGGAAAGGCTGGAACCAGCCTCCATGAGCTCAGAAACTATTTTGTTAAACATCTTAGTGTTTATTGTTTCACCACGAATTGTCTTTGAGCTACTAGGAAAAGGACCGTAAGACAATGGTGATAGTGACGATGATGACTGATGGCGACCTTGTCTACCTGCCATCTCACCGCTTCTTCCTCCTTTGCTGCTGCAAACAAGACCCATGATTACAGCTGCAACTTCACTGTGTAGGAGGGCAGAGCTGATTCTCCCCGCCTTCCTGCTGTCACGTGGCTTCTTTGCTTCCTCCTCCACAGCCCACCCAGTGCCCATCAGTCTGCGGATGTATTAGGAGAAAAGGCAGAAAGCGCCCGTCACTTATCATGAGGAAGAGAGGGACTCAGAACCTTTATATTTTCTTTTGGTTTTAAACATTTAATACTAATAGTGACCATTTATCAAACACAGACCCTGGGCCAGGTATTGTTCTACACACTACATGTTTAACTCGCTTATTTCTTGCACGAACCCCATAAGATGAGGAGGCATCTCTCTCATGAAATAGATACTGCTATCGTCACGCCTATTTTACAGATGGGAACACTGAGACACAGTTTAGCCTAAAGTTATGCAGCACAGGTTGTAAGTAGCAGAGTTCAAATCCAGATTGCCTGGCTTCAACCTCTGCTTTTTATCAACGAGCCGTACTGCCCTCCTGCAAGAGAGCTAAATGTGGAAAAACCTTAGCCTTATTTTCAGAAAAGACTTTAGAAATTATCTATTCCAGCCTCCCATATCAACCAGAAACCCTTCTGTAGCTTAGACAACTCAGGACTTGACAGGCAGCCTGTTGCAATGCTGCAGAGCCCGAATGGAACCAAACCAGCCAAAAACCTGTTCCTTGCCCTCCCTCCTTCGGGAAGCGTAAGGAACATGTAGCTATAAAGGTAGTGAGCCTCACCGCCCTCCTGGCATATGCGAGTCATTACCCAGCCCTGCACTAACGGGAGAAGGCCCACTTCCTTCTCTTGCTTGGAGCTGAGTGGGAAAGAGAGAAAGAGAGAGAACAATATAAACCTAGACTGTGGTGCTTTACAGGTGGCCTCAGGGGTACTGGGGAAGGACAGCTCTATGGCTCCCAGGTGTGCTACGCATCCCTGAAGCCACAGAGCATTTGCCTGTCTTCAGCCACCCAGAGGGAGGACACTGGTGGGCTTGACTTTGGGCATTCTAATGTCAGATCAGAAAATGTCTGTCGTTCTCCATCTGTTTAGGTTCAGAAATGGACATAAAAGTGGACTTTACCCTCTAAGGCCCAACTCTTCAGGCAGTAATTCATAATTTGCTTCTAAAAGTTGAGGATGAACCTGGAAATGGCTTCCTCATCCCCTGTTAATTAAGCTTAGATCTCCGGTCTCTGCTGCTCCTTTGGGTTTGGTGGACTGACTCACTGTGCCCTTCCCAGGTCAGCCTCATGTCAGCTCCCTCCAGGCTCCTCGTGGGAGCTCAGTGGGTCTGTTCCCGTTTCACTCCACCACCATATGGGCTGCACTCACCTGAGGAGGGAGAGGGCATGTGGTCAGCCGGACAGCGTTACAGTGTCTCGGGAGGGAAGGCCCGGGCTGCAGGCTGAGCAGTTGGCCTGGCTGGCCTGGGGACAGCAGCCTGGGATGCCTGTCCAGAAACAACAGCAACCCTTTCAAGAACTTTGGAATCGAGGTTGCAGCCGTCGGCTCTCTGCTGCTTCACACTCCCGGTGTGTGTACCTATGGGGAAGGGAACAAGCGAGCAGAGACAGGACTGAAAACTCAGGAAACTATAAATAAAAAAGAAAACTTGAGCCAAATCTTTTCACACTAAAGGAAATAGACATATGGAATAAGTTATCGGAACAAGCAGCTAAAGCAAAGGGCATGAGTTCGACAGATATCTGCTTTGTTTGCTAGAAGAAGAAAGGACCAACAAGAAATTGGATAGGAAAGGAGTAACTAGGAGTATTTCTTCCAGCTATAATTCATTTATTCATTAATTCGACAAAAATTTTGGTGAGCACCTACTAGGTACCAGACACTGTGCTAGGTTCCAAGGACAAAAAGACAAGTAAAATGTGGACCCCACTCTTAAATTGCTCACAGACTAGTGTCTTAATTGCCTAAAGTTTTTGTGGCTTTAGGGTTTCTATTAAAATTTTATCACAGTAAGTGTCTCAAGACATGTAGGATTTTGGTAATAAGACTAATTAATTACCATCTCTTTTGTGCTTTGATGCATGTTTTCCAAACCAAGGCCACTTCCACTCTAGGATGGAAAAGATACAAAAAGCTAATGAATGGTAGTGGGGGATACTTTTGTTGGTCACATGCAGTGGGCTTTAGGTTTTCTTAGTATAGTAGAAATAGCACAGGCTTTGCAGCCAGGAAGAATTCGGGCTTGGTCACTTTCTGGCCATGAAATCTTAGTCAAGGTATAATTTTTTTAATTTAGAAGTTTGACTGTTGGGAGACAATTCTCCACGGGTATCTTATAGGCAAGGCACTTTGTTCCAAACTGTTCTCGCAAGGATGCTTGCATAACTAACAGCCTTAGAAGACAGAGGTAGTGTCTCACTCTGCAGAAAAGGGGAGTTAGGTTTACTAAACATTATAAAAGATTCAGGTTCCCTATATTTAGTATAATGTGACTCACTGAATGTGTACGCATCCACTTGGGTCTATCTGTATCACCTCTGTGGGGCTTCAGGGGGGCAGGGTAACTGAAACAAATATACTGATGCTCATACATGCTGTATCTTTCATCATAAAGTCCTTTGTCTCTGACCCAAGAGTCTCATGTCTTCTGCCAGCATCCATGAAACCACGCCAGGCTAATTGTTAGCTTGGGGTAGGGTAAAACCTTGGCCCTTCATAGTTCTTTACATTAATTCTCACATAAACATATAGCAAGCACATGTCAAGATTTATTTAACTCATTAATGAGGGAGCTAATAAGATAGTAAAGGTGGTGCTAATAGCATTTGAAAATGGACATTTATTTACCCTATCAGGTAAAGAAATGAGCTTGTTAAATTAGATATAAAACTGGGTAATGTCTGGGTAATGTTTCATATATTGGAAAATAAAATTATAGTCTTTAGGACTATCTTTTATAATAGAAGGAAATAATTTGCATTTCTATGGGACAAAAATAATTTATAATTTATCCCTCTACAAATTAAAAAATTGGACTCTGTAATTTCACAGAGTTTAGGTCCTAATCATAAAAAGTAGTCAATCAAAGATACTCTCTCTAGAAATTTAAATAATTCTTGGGGTTAGGGGTTCTGTTAGTGCTTCCAACAATACTAAAAAGAAATACAGGCAGTCATTCTTTTTTTTTTATTATTTTCAAGTTTCAGATTTTTTCTTGCCTCCTTGAACAAGTTATCTAAGTTCTCTGGAGCTCAGTTTCTTCATCTGTGAAACAGAGATAATAATATCCACCTTTAAAGGCAGTTGTATGGAGGAGAAATAGCACATACAAAGTGTCTGGCACAAAGCAGGTATTGAATTAAAAGTAGCTACTAGGAGCCGGAACCATATACATGGTTCCCTAAATATTTCTTCCCCAGCTTGCCACAGACAATTCTTACTTGTGCTTTGAAGCTAAAAAGAATGTGTATGTGTCATAACTTTGAAAAGTGATTGGTGGCTGTTGGGTGGTGAGCCTCGGCGCAATTCATTTATATAAAGGCATAATGTGGCTTGAAAAGGCAAGCCACGCCCACCCATGGCTTAGAGCACTACTTTATTTTTTTTAATCTTGTTTAATTTAATTTAATTCTTTCAGAGACAGGGTCTCGCTATGTCACCCAGACTAGAGTGCAGTGGCTATTCACAGGCACAATCATGGCGCACTGCGGCCTCAAACTCCTGGGCTCAAGCGATCCTCTGGCCGCAGCCTCTAGAGTAGCTGGGGTCCCAGGGGCATGCCACTGGGCCCAGCCTCAGAGAACTACTTTAAAGGGTTTGAAAGTATTTGGTCACTAGAGGATTAAAGCAATAAGGCAACAGGCATGAGTCCCAGCATTTCCCAGTATTTTCTGCAATTTGGAAAGCGTTCATGAAGGATGGAAAAGAGCAAATTTTGCTGCTCCTGGAAATTACACCTCACAGCTTGGTTAATAGAAACTTGTCCAAACTCAGCCAAAAAAGTAAACCTGAACTAGCCATTCTGAACCCTAAAAGAGTAGCACTCTGCCTGTCCTTCCTTTAGTGCCTTGCCACTAGGGGCGACAGTGGGCACAGGTGAGCTCTGAAAACAATAGTCTTTAACTCCCCGGATTTACCATTCCCACCTCCCCTGCCCAGTAGCCTAGATCAAGATCTTCACCCATGTGGTAGCACAAGACTTTATAACTCTGTCAGCTCCCAGCAGAAAGTCCCCACCCACACGGAAGAGCACAGCCCTGTTAGTAACCTAGTATTATTCCTTGCATGATGAGGAATGTTTGTTTTTCCATTACAGTAACATGCATAGTTCCCATGGGTGCTAATGGGACTTCCCCGAAGACACATAAAACAGAGTAGTACCTTGAATTAGACAGATAGAACCTTCTGCTAAACTCAGACGTTATCTCATTCATTGCCTTCCCATCCCCTTGACTCGGGGCCAAGTATTATGGTGTCTGGTATCCAGATAAAGACATTGAGAAACATGACATTAGATGTGACAAAAAAATCAGGTATTTAATACAGGGAACTGAGTTGAAATTCCCTACCCTACAAGAATTTTGAACTGTGTGTCCCATATGCTAGTCGCTAGCCACAAGTGGCTGTTGAGCCTTTGAAATGTGGCTAGTCCAAATGAGATATGTCTAAGTGTAAAATGCACATCAGAGTCTGAAGACTTCAGATGAAAAAGTGAAATGTCTCATTAATAACTTTTATGTTGATTACATGTTAAAATGTAATACTATTTGATATATTGGTTTAAATAAAATAGATCATTAACATTAATTTCATCTTTTTCTTTTAGTTTTTTATGTAGCTACCCAAAAATGGCACATTGGTAGCTTGCCTCACTGGGCAGAGCTGACAAGTCCAGCAGACTCCTTTTTGACCTTTATAAAAAGCCCCTTAATTACACAGAAAAAAAGTATACCAAAGGTCCTGAGTCCTAGTCCTGCCTGTACTGCTAGCCAACTAGCAAGCTACATGACTTTGGTTAAATCACTCTCCTCCGTTCTATAAGCTTTGATTTTCTTCTTTGTAAAGTTAAAGTTTTGTACAATTGATTCCAAAGTCATCTTCCAGTTCTGTTAACTAGTAACTTGAAAATTATTTTACCTTCTCACTTCTGGACCCTGGCTCAATTCCAAACAAATGCTCAAATATTCACTTCTAGAACAAGATTAACAGGTCGGCTCTTGCCCAGGGGTCTGTATCTGTTATATTCTGAGTAAGCTTCAGATGAAAGGACTACTGAACCACTTTAGGGAAACGTGGGACTCACTTTTTTTTTTTTTTTTTTTTGAGACAGAGTCTCCCTCCGTTGCCTGGGCTAGAGTGCTGGGATGTCAGCCTAGCTCACAGCAACCTCAAACTCCTGGGCTCCAGCAATCCTCTTGCCTCAGCCTCCTGGGTAGCTGGGACTACAGGCACACGCCACCATGCCCAGCTAATTTTTTCTATTTTTAGTTGTCCGGCTTATTTCTTTCTATTTTTAGTAGAGACAGAGTCTCGCTCTTGCTCAGGTTGGTCTCAAACTCCTGAGCTCAAGCAATCCTCCCGCCTCAGCCTCCCAGAGTGCTAAGATTATAGGCGTGAGCCACCATGCCCATCCAGGACTCACTTTCAGAGACGCAAACACACCTGAGAAATGCAAGGAATATTGGTTACATGACATTCTATGATCATTCAATGTTCAAGCTGCTATGTCAGTTGGGTCAGATTGGGTTACATGCATAATAACCCTAAAATCTCCGTGGATGGCTCAATAAAAGATCTACATTCTGTCCATTTCTGGTCATCTGGCAAATTCTTCTTGTAACCACTTAGGAACTCAGGCCAATGGGGATGTCACGATCTCAAGCATTGCCAGTGGCTATTCCAGAGGAAAAGCAAACACCGGAAGATCTCACAGAGGTAATTCAATGGTCCCACTCAGACCATTTCAGACCAGGTCACTTTCACTCCATCTCGTTGGCCAAAACAGGCCATATGGCCTTATCCAACTACAAGGGAGCCAAGAAGTAATCCTATTATGTGTCCAAAAGGCAGAGATCTGGAAATGTTTGATACACAGACCTGAAACCACCACCTGCCCCAACACTGATCCCCAGTTTGTCCAACATGAGCCAGGACCCTGTGTGGCCTCAGCCCCAGACAGGCTGGAGGGGACCCTTACACCACAGTCAGATACTTGAGCAGGGTCAGGCCAGGTTCTAAGCTAGAGGGAGGTAGGGAGCCAGAAAAGAAAGCAAATACCTGGCCACCTTCTCTGGATCAAAAAAAGGATTTCCCACTAATAATTATTTGTTTTTGTTTTTTAATTTACTGAGCATTTGTGCTTTTTAAGATATTTGGGAAAGAGAACCAGTGATTTGTGTTTGTGTTTCCCATTTCTACCAAGTTAGTCCCTATTCTATAAAATCATCCTCCCAAAACTGAAAGCTGTGGTTTCATGATTTCCTTTCCCAGGTAACAACAGCCTCACTGATCTATATTCAAGCAACCTTCAACAAATATCACCACCATCAAAATTAACCAACAACCCCTTCCAGGAATATCGTCACGCACATATTCGGGGGCAGCACGGAGCTGACTCCTTAGATGTCCTCTCTGAGGAAGGCTCCATTCCAACCAAATCACTGCACTCTGTACAAACATACCCCTGGGGCTGCCCCTCAATTCGCCCCAGGGGCACAGATCTCTCCAGTGGCCTGGAATGGCACAGCGCTGGATATTATAGCCTGGACACTGGGCTTTTTCATTCAGCTAATTTATGCCATACAGATCCTTCTGTACACCTCAGGCATGTACACAAACAAATGCAGCAAGATTACCAACTATAAATACTGAATGGCTCAACACAGTACATAATATTAGATGGGTACCTCTGTAAAGCAATCCATTTTAGCCAAGGAGCAGCCAATGGTAAGTAACCTTAATGTATTCCAAGCCCGATGCCGTTTGGGGCACCACCTCTTGCTTCCTGGGTTACACAGTGTTTTGGTTCGAACAGAACCCCAATGTGTACCCTGACCCCTGAGTCACTGCAGCAATCTCTACGACTGCTATTCCCTGGTGACCAGTCCCTGTGTCCAGACAGTGCTTCTCAGAATCACTTCCTCAGCCCACTTGGGGGTGACCCACTTTGCTGGCGAAGTAGCAGCTGCGGAACAATCCCATGGCTGTTCATATGGCTGATGGAAATGCTGGGTCAAGCGCACTTCTAAAAACAAACATGAGGCTTCGCTCCCTCCCCAGAAAAGCTCAGGCTATCACGATGCACAATGTATTAAATGACCTCCACACCTCACATCAATTAAGTTGAGACAAAAAAAAACCCTAAAAATAGAACAGGAGGTAACTTTTCCGAACCCTTAACCTATGCTGGATAATTTGCCAAGTGCTTTAAATACCTTCACTCATTGAATCCCTCAGCAACCCTATGAGGGAATTACTATTCTTATCTCATTTCACATGCGAAGAGACTGATATTTTGGCAAATCAAATGATTTGTCTAAAGTCATGCAGCTTGGAAGTGTAGGAATCAGGATTCAGAGCCAGGATTCAAACACAGTCCTCAACCCTGGCAGAGCAGCCAGGGCTCTCCAGAGAAACAGAGCCAATAGAAAATAGGTGTAGATACAGATAGATTTGTTTTAAGAGATTGGGTTATGCTGGGGGTTGGCAAGTCTGAAATTTGTAGGGCAGTTTACCAAGCTGGAAACTCAGGCAGCAGTTGATGCTCCAGTCCTGAAACAGAATTTCTTCTTATCCAGGAAAACTTGAGTTTTGCCTTTACGGCCTTCACATGATTAGATGACACTCACCCACAATATCAACGGTAATCTCCTTTAGTTAAAGTCAACTGATTGTAGGTGTCAACTACCACCTACCTGCACAACAATACCTAGACCAGTGTTTGATTACATAACTTGGCACTACAGTCTAACCAAGTTCACACATTAAACTCCTCATCACACCTGGTACTATACGCCTAGCAATGGTATTGGTCTTCAAGCTGGTGAAATTGACTTATCATTTCTGCATCTGACAAATGCAAAGGATTAGTCCCCTCACACAAGTTGGATATTTAAATCAGTCTCCTATCACTGGCAAACTGCCTCTAAACGTTCCAAACCCAATTCAGGTGTCACCTTCTTCTTTGCCAGCCCTAGCAATAAGATGGATTTACAAAGAGGACACAGTAATTGAATTTAGGAAGGATGTTCTTTCTTAAGCCATGGCGGTACGTTATCAATACTCCTATTGAGGCATTTCAACTATCTGCCTCCCAAACCAGAAAGGTAGTGCCTCAAGGGAAAGGATTTGAATGATTCTTGTCTTTCCATGATCCAGCAAAATGCTTGAGATAGCAAGTGATCAATAAATGTATGCTGAATCACAGAAAGGATGAATCAAACCTTTAAAAGTAGCAGGATTTCTGACACAAAGTAAATTACAGAATTTCCCAAATCTGGGATTTTAACCTTAGGGTCCCTCTCACCAGTCCAACTGGATTCTTCTATTGGCTTCTGGAGGTCTCCATGAAACCCCAAAACTTATATGCACTACTTTGTGAGCAACTGCCTCTGTGAGTTTTTATGTAGAGATTCCGAGTTATTGAATTTTTTAAATCCTCGGACAGTCCCAGTTTGCTCCTACTGTAGGTCAATTAATTTTTTAAAATTGTTTTTAGCATCTCTTTTCACTCTCAAAAGGATTCTGGTTTGTACAAGATTGAAACCTATTGTGTAAAACTTTATCTACCTGTCTACCTTCACAGCCAGGTGGATTTGAGACTCCTGCACCAAGACGAAATGCTTTCCTGGCCAATTCCTGCATTCTCTTGTGCAGCCAGCAGCAGCCTCCGCCTTGTACAGAAACCAGTGCAAACTAGGTCAAAGTTTCAGTTGGGTAGTAGGGGCCTCACTTAGTCTCTCATCCAAAGCTCCAGCCCCCAGATCCTGACTCTACCCTTGACACTTATGAGCCTTTGATTATAAGCAAAACCAGATCAGCAAAAAAACCAACAACAGTCCTGGGAACAACTGTAAATGCACGTCCTGCTGATAGACCATCGATAGAAACCAACATAGCAGCACATTCTTTTAAGGGAGGTAACCTCAGGCTTTTCTGGATAGAAATATCCCTTGATAGACGATGACGAGAACACAGTTTGCTGACTAACAGAGCAGGGAGTGGTGTGGACCATTGCATTTGCCTCTCCTGCGAAAGGAGAGCTACTGGCTGTTACTACTGGCTTAGAAATTGTTTAGCAATCAACCCCTTGATAAAGATTGATATGTTGATAGAATTGATATGGTGAGGTACAGTGAACATGTTTTCTGAATCAAAAACTGGGATTCATATGCTTAGAAGCATTCATGGGAGAAAGTTGGGACTGTCTGTCTCAGATCATCAAGACACTGGAATTTCCAAGAGTGACATATAGAAAAATCAATCATGTATTAAATTCACTAAGTCCTTTGTACTATGAAAGGCGCTAAAATGAAAACATAACAAGCAAAAATGAAATTCAAATATAGTCCCTACCACTAGAAACTGCAAACTGGCTGGAAAAGATGAGGCCCAGAGACAACAAAACAGATATTAACCATGAGGGGTACCATGAGAACTAGTTCTGGGGATCAAACTAGGGTACGATCAATGGATATTGGAATAGGCATGGAAGAAATTATAGAATGGGAGGAATCTTTTAAAATGAGCACATTTCGGCCGGGCGCGGTGGCTCACGCCTGTAATCCTAGCACTCTGGGAGGCCGAGGCGGGCGGATCGCTCAAGGTCAGGAGTTCAAAACCAGCCTGATCAAGAGTGAGACCCCGTCTCTACTAAAAATAGAAATAAATTAATTGGCCAACTAAAAATATATAGAAAAAATTAGCCGGGCATGGTGGCGCATGCCTGTAGTCCCAGCTACTCAGGAGGCCGAGGCAGAAGGATTGCTTGAGCCCAGGAGTTTGAGGTTGCTGTGAGCTAGGTTGACGCCACGGCACTCACTCTAGCCTGGGCAACAGAGTGAGACTCTGTCTCAAAAAAATAAAAATAAAAATAAATAAATAAAATGAGCACATTTCATACTGGCAGAGAGAAAAGGAAAAGGCACATCAAGCAGAGGGTGCTGTGGGGTTCCCACTGCGGCATGCTTCCGACACAGCCCCTTGTTATGTAACAGCTAAAGGTGCTAGGTTTCCCTCAAGCCCTGGGGTGGGGCGAGGAAGAGGGGAGACATTTCCCCACTGTCAGTACAAGTTGAAACAGCCCATTGGCCCTCTGCCTGAGGAGGGGAAATTGGGCTCATCGTCTGTCTATGTTTCCCAAGGCTCTGAGTAGTTCATCCGTCAAGATCCTAAACTCCTCCAACAGGTCTTGGAGCATGTGATTCATGTCATCGCTGATTCATCCGGGGATGATGTCTATCTTTTCCATTTCTCCCGTGGTAGTTAGTACCATAACTACACATTTGGAAAGCTTTCTTCTTTAGAGCCTTCAAGAGAGTGACACATTCTACCAATGAAGGTTCAAGGGCAGAATAAAATCTTTGTTGATAGCTATGATCTCTCTTTTCAGGTAGGCAGCTACTTCAAGGCTTATTGTTGGGTGGGATAAGGTTTTTCTGTGTACTAAAGACTTTACATCTTTTAGAATATAGAGGGTCAATGCCAGAAAATGTCTGATATGTCAGTAGTTCATATTGACACTAAAAGAATCTGGTCCATTTTTCTGGTTCCTTGGTTCCATTTTTAGGTCACAGCTGTTGACCCTGCTGATTTATTGGCAGATATTAAAACCTCCTTATGTGGTGGATTTCCAAAGTAGGTACTGCTGTCAGACCCTAAAGAGTGACACTTGTGGTCAAAAATATTCTTTATAAGGAAAACATTAAGATCTGTTTTGTGGTATTAACAAAAAAGCTGGGGAGGGGGAGACCCACATCCTTGGG
>VBSM01000413.1:482396-501131 GCA_008086735.1 Cheirogaleus medius | reverse complement strand
AAAAAAAAAAAAAGACAAGGTGAAGAACAACGTGCATAATAGATTTCTATTATGAAGACAGGAATAAAAATTTATAATATATACAGTCATGTGCCACATAACAGCATTTCAGTCAACAACAAACCACATAGGTGACAGTCCCTTAAGATTATCAGGAAGCTGAAAAATTCCTATCGCCTAGTGACGTTATTGTCATCATAATGTCTTTGCACAATGTATTACTCACATAATGCTGGTGTAAACAAACCTCCTGTGCTGCAAGTCACATAAAAGTAGAGCACACACAATTATGTACAGTCCATAATACTTTATAATGATAATAATAATGACTATGTTACTGGTTTATGTATTTGCTATACTATATTTTTTATCATTATTTTAGAGTACACTTCTACTTATGTATATTTAACTGTAAAACATTTATGTAAATATTAACTGTAAAACAACCTCAGGCAGGTCTTTCAGGAATTATTCCCAAAGAAGGCATTGTTATCACAGGAGATGACAGCTCCATGCAAGACCTTCCAGTGGGACAAGATGTGGAGGTGGAAGGCAGTGATATTGATAATCCTGACCCTGTGTAGGCCTAGGCTAATGCGTGTGTTTGTGTCTTAAGGTTTTAACAAAAATGTTTAAAATGTAAAAAAATTAAAATAAAGTATTTTAAAAATAGAAAAAAGCATTTAGAATAAGGATATAAAGAAAGAAAATTTTTCTGTACAGCTGTACAATGTGTTTGCATTTTAAGCTAAGTATTATTACAAAAGAATCAAAAAGTTAAAAAAATTTAAAGTTTATAAAGTAAAAAGTTACAGTAAGCTAAGGTTAATTCATTATTGAAGAAAAAATATTTTTAAATAAATTCAGTGTAGCCTGAGTGTACAGTGTTCATAAAGCCTACAGTAGTGGACAGTAGTGGACAATAATGTCCTAGCCTTCACATTCACTCACCTCTCACTCACTGACTCACCCAGAGCAACTTCCAGTCCTGCAAGCTCCATTCATGGTAAGTATCCTACACAGGTGTACCACTTTTTATCTTTTATACCAGCAGTCCCCAACCTTTTTAGCACCAGGGACCATTTTCATAGAAGACAATTTTTCCATGCACTGGGTGGGGGTGGGAGGGATGATTTTGGGATGATTCAAACTCATTACATTTATTGTACACTTTATTTCTATTATTATTACATTGTAATATATAATGAAATAATTATACAACTCACCTTAGGTTGGGGACCCCTGTTTTATGCCATATTTTAACTGAATCTTTTCAATGTTTAGATACACAGGTACTTACCACTGTGTTACAGTTGCCTAGAGTATTCAGTACAGTAACATGCTGTACAGGTTTACACTCTAGGAGTAATAGGCTATATCATGTAGCCTAGGTGTGTAGTGGGTTATACCATCTAGGTTTGTATAAGTACATTCTATGATGTTTGTACAATGATGAAATAACCTAATGATGCATTTTTCAGAATATAGTCCCGTCATTAAGCAATGAATGACTGCATAATGCATAATTAACCAATAATGTGAATGACCATGGTGGAGAGACAAGGTAGGATAAGAAAGAAAATGAGCAGATGAGAGATGGACTAGGAGAGACTTCTCATTGTAAAATGTTTTGTGTATTTTTATACATGTGAATGTATTATCTATTCAAAAATCAAACACATAGATTTTTAAATTAAAACAAAATAATACCATCAGAAGTATTAACATTGATTGCCTCTGGACAGAGAAACCAAAAGATGGGAAGAGAGTGTATTCGTTTCCTAGGGCTGCAGTAACCACGTACCACAAACTGGGTGGCTTGAAATGCAGAAATTTATTCTCTTACGATTCTGGAAGCTAGGAGTCCAAAACCAAAGTGTCGGCAGGGCCACACTCCCTCTAAAACTGCTTGCCTCTTCCTAACCTCTGGTGGTGGCTGTAAATCCTCAGCATTCCTTGGCTTGCAGCTGCATCACTCCCATCTCTGCCTCTGTCTTTACGGCACTCTCTCTGTCTGTGTCTGTGTCCAAATTTCCCTACAGTTATATTGCGTTATGGGCCCCCTTACTTCAATATGACCCCAACTAACATCTGCAGCAACTCTTTCCAAATCAGATTGCACTCTGGGGCACTAGGGGTTAGGACTTCAATATCTTTTAGGGGACACCAGCCAACCCATAACAAATAGGATGGGGAGAAATTTTCACTGTATTGCCTTTCATACTGTTTTATTTTCATGCCATGTGCAAAAAAGGAATGCATAACTTTTACAATTGAAAACGACTCTCATCATAAATTAGCACAGGATTAGAAAGGGAGGCTCTTGTTCAGCTATATTCTAAAACTTTACCGTATGAGAATCCTGCCTGCGCTTGGGTGTGCTTGCTTTGGGGTTAATTTTGTTTTTTGTTTATTTGTTTGATTTTTCCCAAAATCAAATTTTTCCCAATTCAAATTTGTTTGATTTTTCCCAAATCAAAAAAGTTTGATTTCCCAAAATCAAAATTTCTTTAAACAAAAAAAATTTGTTTATTTGTTTGATGCTAAAAGAAAAGTAAAAAAATATACATGAAGGAATACATAAGCTCTCAGAAGCCCTGATACTTTTACTACCTTGGGATAGTCATAGTGTGTCCCCACCAGCCCAGAGTTGATGTAACACAACTGGCCCAAAGCATCCTTCATCTTGGATTTACATTCCTCCCTTGTAAATACAGAAGGGGGCAAATATATATCACTCAGCGTTCTCCTCCCCAGCATTTATTAATTACCCAATAAAACCTAATGACTCCATCATTAATTCAGATGACACCCATTCACCTAGAAAGCCATGGGAAATCTCAGTGGCAAAGGCCATCATCCACCTAGCCACTGATATTTCAACTGCAATATCCTGGAGGAGTCGGTTTGTCAAAATGAAAAAGCAGTTAAATAGTTTGCTGGCCACAGTTCAGAGTTGTAGGGGGTTTCAGGGAAGTGGGAAGGCTAAACTATGAGTACTCTCTGCTCACAGAAAATTCAACATGGAAACTTAGAACAAAGTCTTCAGAGATGAAAGAATTCAGTACTTGGGTTTCTTTAGAAAGATTTATTGAGGCCAGGGTCGGTGGCTCATGCCTTTAATCCTAGCACTCTGGGAGGCCAAGGCGGGAGGATCGCTTGAGGTCAGGAGTTCCAGATCAGCTTGAGCAAAAACGAGACTCCCATCTTTACTAAAAATAGAAAGAAATTAGCCGGACAACTACAAATATATAGAAAAAATTAGCTGGGCATGGTGGCACATGCCTGTAGTCCCAGCTACTCGGGAGGCTGAGGCAGGAGGATTACTTAAGCCCAGGAGTTTGAGGTTGTTGTGAGCTAGGCTGATGCCATGGCATTCTAGCCTGGGCAACAGAGTGAGACTCTGTCTCAAGAAAAAAAAAAAAAAAAGATTTATTGAATTAAAAAATCAGAGCCAATTTCACACACAAAGAAACTGGATTTAGTCATTGATTTCCAAGAACCTATTTCCTCTCTAAATGCGTCCATTTCCAAGTCTCCTTTGATTATTGTCTCTTATTTAACATTTTTCACTTCAAGAGATCTAAACCTTCACAAAATGTATGTGATTAACCTAATATTTTTTTTAGTCACTATTATATACAAGGTCCTCTGCCTATCACTATGGAGAATAATATCTAAATAAAATACAGGCCCTGCCCTCAATAAACTTGCCATCTGTTAAAGGAAACGGACATAAACAACTAACCCAACACAAAATAGAGTGAGAGTGTTTCTCGTGCTTTATTAAACAGGGACTCATTGTACCTGAAGCATGCACAGCATTACATTTATTAACTTTATTATAAAGATAAAGGATGTTCAATAAATAATGATAATTCTACATTCACAGCAGGGGGCGTCAAACAGAATTAAAACAGGATTAAATAAAGTTTCAAGAAATATGCCATTAAAAAGTGAGGAGAAGAGACAATTGCTTCTGACTGGGGAGACTAGAGGTGCTTTATGAGATGAATTTGTAAGGTGTGATTTAAAGGATAAGAAAATTTTTTCATTTTCTGAGTGAGAGGAGTGGCACTCGAGACTGAGCCAAGGCCAGAAGGAATCCTGTAAGTTCCTGATATATTCCAGGCAAGGCAAGAAGATTGGAGCTGCCAAAGCATGGGGCGTTTGGAGGCATTTAATGAGGCAAAAGTCCAGAAGGGCAGTTTGGGTGAGATCAGGGAAGACTTTAGTTGCCATGCTAAGAGGTTTGGAGGTTAACCGTTACCACTGGGGAGCTGTTGCCGTTTTGTGGGGAGGCAATGGATAGAATCGGACCTCTGTTTAGGAATACAACTCTAGGCTACAATGAAATGCTCAGCACTAACCCAGTGTGGCAGAGGGACCTGAGTGGAGAAAAACTGGATATGAGGGACGCAGAGAAGTCTTGGGAGTAGCTCATTCCCAGCCTGGTTATAAAACCACCTTCCATTTCGGAGCACCCTGCAGCTTTACAGGAGCCTTTATTTCACAGAGTCCACCCAACATCCCTATGAGACGGAGATATATTATTGCGCCCATTTTACAGATGAGGAAATGGAAGTGCATCCGTAGAAAGTGGCTTGCCCACCGCCAAAACCGCCAGTTCCTCAGCCTCCAAATCCACTCTTCTCTCCCCTAAACCACAGGCAACTCGAAGTGTGTCCATCTTCATTTTAGAGTAGGGGTTATTTACTCGAAGATGTCTAACGTTGCAGACAAAAAGGCAGAAATATTTGGGAATTGAAGAACTAGTTTCCTTTAAACAAAATTGCCTCTTCATACACACACACACACACACACACACACACAACTTTAACGCCAAGATTTAGAGTGAAGCAAATGTTAGCAGTCAACTTTTAAACTTTTGAAAATGGTGTCATTAAAGGACTAACAGCCACAATAACAAGACTACAATAAAACAGTCAATACTAATATGGTGTGAATGAGAAGAACTGTTCGTTACATTCGCTTAGGAATGTGGGTCAACCTTCTCAGGCTTCCCCTACAGCCTGTCTGAAGCATTAACAAATGGCTTTTGTGTCCCTGTCTATGTGACTATGGTATGTAACTGGACAAGCAGCTACTTCACACAAGAAGGGTTTATATACAAAGGTTTATATCTACCCTTAGCCCAGGCTGGAGCCTTCTGACCCAGATGGATTGAAATGCTGTTCAGTAGACAATGTGGGCTGGTTTCATTCCCCTCCCTTCCTTGGCCCTGTTTTGGGAAGTCACTAACTCCAGCTGACACAGCTTTGTCCTTTGTGGGGGATGAGTCCCAAGCCCGATTTTCTGCTAGCACATCCAACGTGTTCATTTACTCCTTAGGACTACCCAGGACGTCTTTGTGGGTGGTAGGGCTTTTTATTTTTTAAACTTTGGTGGAAGGGGCAACAGGAGGTTCTATTATTCTTTGTAAATGAGGCCATTTCAGGTAAAGCTATTTTTGTGACCATTTTCTTCCCTCTCTCCCCATCAAGCCACCTTTCCTCTCCACCCCCCTTCACTGAGTTGCTCAGTAATTATCATCATTTCTGCTTTCTTGATTGTTAGAGTTGAACTATTAGTACATTTTCCAACTTGTCTTATGCTCTACTACTTAAATGAAAGTAGTGAAAAAAATCCTTCCACAGCTATCTCCAAAATCTCAGACCTTGGGTTTAGCAATTTCTTAGCTTAAGCTTTTAGCAAGGCATAGAAGTGGTAATTACAGTTAGCATAACAGATAAAAACTGCAAACCAAAAGAATAAATTACATACAACCTTGTAAAGGCATTTTATTGCTTTCTCTGTGTATTAAAATTTGATATCTTAACCTCTGCATGAATGAAAGAAAACATGTTTGTAAATTCAACAATCAGATGATTTGTAATTAATAATATGGAAATTAATCTGTCCAAACGCTCACTCTTCTAGAGGTGTTAATGGTTTTGTTTTGCAGCAGGGAAACTGAGGCCAGTAGTTGGTTTTCCATGCTTCTTCAGAGTTAACTAATTTCTAAGGGAGCTGGAGTAATATTTGAGAATTCACTTATTTATTTTATCAAGCATGGGGTGGAAGGGCTCTCTACATCAAGCCATAAATCAGAGGATTTTTTTTAATCAATAAAATAATGACAGATTTTTAGACAAATCGGCCAAACCAGTTGCTGTTTTTCAATCAACTGGACAAGTCAGCCATGATAACTAAACTAATAGTCTTAAACAGACTCAGCTTCCATTAGTGAGTCAAGTTCTTCTACCGAACTCAGTGGTTAACCACCTTTTTTCATTATCACTCTCTCTAAGGAGAAAAAAAATAAAGTCAGTATAACGTCTAACAAAAGAAATTAAACACAAAGAAATTAGATTTTTCAGGTAGAGTTGAACTTGAAGGACCAAAAACCAGTGTAATATCTCAGATTTCCTCCCCCCCAAGAACTAATTTGCCCCTTTGAAGGCAATAACACCCCAGTTGAGAATGTATGCCACAGCCTAATTCCATACATTGGAATGACCAACTGATCCAGCCCCAATCTATGTATAAATCTTTATCAGAACTTACTTCACTACTCTGTAATTATATCTGTACTCATCTGGCTCCGTACTAGCCAATGAAATTCTCAATGGGATTTTTTTAATTCCTAGAAGAACTTAAAAGTGTTGCATAAATGAATGAACAGATGAACAAAATGTAAAAACTGATTGCTACAGCAATTAAGAAGGTAGTTTGTTCTTAACAACTCTGCCTCTTCGTTCCTTGACTCACTGACCTGAGTTTCAAATATTAAAGTCCTCTCCAGGTGTTACCATAAACAAGTGACCAGTGAGAAAATGCACTAAAGGTTTTCAAACACCCACAAGGTCTTGCCCACTTTTTGGAGGATGACAGGTGCAGGAGGCAGTGACAGAAGAGTTGATGTTTGTTTGATGTCTTTGTGACCATTTCTCTACCAGACACAATAAGGTGTGGGAAGTAGTAATTATGTTGTCTCAAAGCAGCATTGCAAATTTACTCACAAAAATGGACACTTATCCTTTCTCACTGTTGTGCCTGGACTGGTTGCTAAAAGTAATAGCCTACAGCAGGGCTAATGGCCCAGGCAAGGTGGAACAGAGCACCCTGCAATTAGAATGGAAGATATCCCTAAGGAAGGCAGCGGAGAGTGAGTGGGGGGCCTCAGACACCCACTCCTGCCAGACCCTGAGGTCCCACAGGATGCACAGAGACTCAGTGGGAAGAGACAACTATCCTCCAACAGTATTTCCTCCACTAAACCTGCAGTCTCTCTACCTCATTCTTAACAGATCCATCACCACCCATGTTCCAGAACAATCACAATCACTCAGCCAAAGTTCAATCAATTTCAGCAATTGCTGTTGCAGAGTAAATTGTCATAGGTACTAGCAATTACAGATAAGAAACAGCATATAATAATAATAACAAAAACTATAATATAGTCATTGGAGCATTTTAACATTTACAAAGTGTTTTCATAAACTGATCAAATTTCTCTTCACCACACTGTGAACAATGTAGACTAGACAGGTGTGCACTGCATTTTATAGACAAGAAAGCTGAGGGTGAATGGCTGGAATTCTATGGTGGGAGACTCTCCATTCTAGTGCAACAGATACCTGAATTCTGATAGGGCACTGCCAGTTATTCACTGGTGGCCTAAGACACATTAAGTACCTTCTTTTAGCCTGAGTTCCCTCCTTTAAAAAATAAAGAAAGGAACAATAGTACCTATCTCAAAGCGTTGTTGAGAGTTTACATGAGGCAAAGTCTATAAGGACTGAGCACAGTAACCAGCAAAAGATAAAGGCTAAAAAAGTAGCTATTAGTATTAGTACTTGCATTTAAATTACATAAAATATTAAGCAATATGTGCAAAGCCAAAATGACTTAATTTCAGCAGTTCTCAAAGGGAAGAGAAAAATATTCAAATTGTCCTAGATATTTACAAAAATAAATAAATAAATCTTTTTGGCTCCTTAGAAATAAATGCATAAGAAAAATGATCCCATTAAAGAAATATAAAACTTCTTCCTTAAAAACATATTCTTTATATAATGACTTTCACCAGTAGACTTCTCATCTTTTCTCCAAAACTCCATTGAATAAAGAGGAAACTGGAAGATGAAATTAAGGCATATATTCTTTATATAATGACTTTCACCAGTAGACTTCCCATCTTTTCTCCAAAACTCCATTGAATAAAGAGGAAACTGGAAGATGAAATTAAGGCATTTTCCAAAAGTTAGACAGGAAGCCATTTGCTCAGCCATGTAAAATAACACATCTAGCAAAACATGCCAAATCAGAAGGTATAAGAGGAGAGATTTTTATCTGTTTTGTTTGCTTACTGTACCCCCAGTGCCTAGAACAGTTCCTGGCACATAGTGAAAATATTGAGTGCTTGAGCATAGCAGTCCATCTTCAGATGTTATCAAGGAGATTGCCCATTGAGTTATTTAATTTTCTGTTGTTGGTCCATTTAATCATTCACTCATTCCACACACATCTATTAGGCACCTACTGTATTCCAAACACTGGGCTGGGTGTTGTACATAGAAATGTCAGAATAAGGTCCCTTGCTATAGGAACTTACAGTCTGATGTGCAGAGAGGAAGGAAAAAGCAAACGTACAGGTATGGAGGACCACGTGCTCACGCCGCCGCTCGCCTCTCCCCTCCTCTTCCCATAGGCAGTGTCATCGGGCTCCTTTTTCTGCATAGATTTTGAAGAAGTTTGAGTCTGTAACAAGCTTCCTGTTTCGAAAGAAAACAAACAGAGGAGCGTTTCATGATTTTATTTTCACTCTGATCCACCGGCCCCTACATCTCCACATTTTTGCTTGTGCTGTTGCTGCGGCTGTGGTTGTTCCCGTCCAGAGAAACACCAGCGGCCAACCCAGGTCAGACAGAACGGTGCGCCTCTAGACCCGGCCTCCAACCGCATCAGCCATAGGCAGCATTGTTGCCGCTGCCGCTGTTATTTTAATTATGATTGTACGTTAACCACCACCTTCCTTCCTCTGCCTCCCTTCAGCTGCAATGATGTATGTTACTTTTTGGTAACTGGATTTCATTAACATTTATGAACTCTCATAAAGTAGTAGAAAAAGCAATTTGTGTGGAAGAATTTTCCACCTCATTAAACAGTGTTCTTTTGGGGGTCAAGCTGATATTTTTTTGTTGTTGTAGGATTTTTTTTTTATAGGTCCTTTGTCCTTCCCTGAGCCCTGGGGGATGAAAGGAGAGCCGTCCACACACTGCGGGGCTCGGGAGCCCTGCAGAGGGCGCTAGACCCAGCGCCGACTTCCCGCACGCTTCCGCCTGCTTTTCAGACTCAAATCCTAGGTGCCCGCCCTGGGGCGCTGCGGCCTTTTCCCTCCTTGGCCGACTCTGACTTGTTTTACCGCCTGCGGGTGGTATCGCCTGGTTACGCACAGCGTGCTGCCGGTCTCTGGGCCTGAGTCCTGCTCCCACCTGGGGTCTGAGAGGATGCCCTGGGCTTTTTCCCGGGCCCAGCGTGCGCGGCATCCCTGCGCCTGGCGAGGCACGGTCCCCGGCTGGGCTCTCGCCCTTCGACGCCCCCTTGGCACAAGCGCACCGGCGCCCCCCACCTAAGCCCCCTCGCCCTTGAGGCAGGCTCCAACCCCGGGAAGGCATGACTGGAGCCCCGAATAGAGGCCCTGGCTCAATCTTTTGCGGGCCGAGGCCCCCTTGTCGCCAGCTCAGTTGCATCTCCTCCCGGCACGCAGGTTGTTTGTTTTCATACCAGGACTGCGACGGGGCCCGCCTCTGGGCAGCGGGCTGCGGACAGTCGGGGCAGATCTCGCTCCGGACGCTGGCGACGCCTCCACTCCCCAGCCGTCCCCAAATCCCTAATCCACTCTCCAGGCCGGAGCCCCGAAATGAGCCATAGAGCGCGCTGGAGCCCTTGAAGGGGGTGCGGGGATCAGTGTCAGAAAGAGGAGGCGCCCCCACTGCTGGTCCAAGGGAACCCGGGATGTGGCAGCGATTGGGAGGAACCTTAGCTGGGAACACGCTCCTCTCTAGCTCGGCCCCAAGCCTGGCCCAATCCCGGCCTCCAGACCCCCTGGGAGAAAGCAAAATCGCCCCAGCGGCCTTGACACTTGAGGGAAGAAAGCCGAAACCCAAAGACGCCCTGCCTGAGGGCGCTGTAAAGTAACCGGAAAAAAAAAAAAAACAGGTGACAGGTGCTGGGGTAGATAAACATGGAAGAACCGCTTTCTCTATTCTAAATGTAAAAACATAACACAATAGTTCAAACTCAAGAATCTATGTGTCCACCTTCATTAAAAAACAAGACTCAGCTCTCCAAGAAACCGGTTATTTGTACTTGAGACATGCTTTTCTGCCAGACAAAGCCCCAAATCAGATCTCATTAAGGGAGACCTCTAAGGCCTGTTGGCAAGTGACCGGGCAGGAGCGGGGAGCGCGTCTGCCGTCCAGCCTCGGGAGAGGTTGTTCGCAGCGGCCGGTGTGGACGCGGTCTGGGGCTTTTCCGATTTGCTGAGTCAGCCGCGGGCGCCGCGGGCTTTGCTGTTTCCAGCCCAAGCGACTGTGCTTCGCTGACTGGTGGTCAACTTGGTGGTGTAATTATTGTTTTGTTTTCTAATATGTAATTACTCTTTGTCGTTGCTATTGTGAATCCACCAAGCTTGACTCCAGCAGCAAGATGAATTGAAGTTTGGGGTTGTCATTCGATGCGTGGGAAACACCGGCTTCTCCCCATGCAGAGGACAACATCGGGCCCACGCGTGTATTCCCCTCAGCCCAGCAAGAAGGGGGCGCTGGGGTTCCCTCTCGGACAAGAGGCAGTCACACCTGGTCCCCACACAACAGATCCACTCACTCTCTCCCAGTGGCTCTGATCAGGGATTGCTGGCGCTCGGTTTCCTCCCCCGCACATTTGTAAAGGTGGAGGGAGGGGGAAGGAAGGCAGAGAGAGGAAAAGAAGATAAACAGAGGGAGAGAGACGGGCTGGAGAGTTGAGGATAGGAAAAACTAAAGAAATAGAGAGAGGAGAGACATTTACAGAGTTAGAGAGACAAGAAAAAGCACAGAGAAAAAAAAACAGAAGGGCTCGACAGAGATTCTTGCTTATTTTCAATTGTTTCCTTCCTAGATTTAAAATGAGATAGTGGAAAGTTCCCTCCATTTCCACTGGGCTTTACTACGCCCGGTTTGAGTAAACCCCAAGGAGCCGCCCGGTCCCAGGTCCCCACGAGGCCTCAGGCTCAGACCCTGGCCCCCACCCTCCGGTCCTCCCACCCATGGCGAGACCCCTCGCACCTCCCCAGAGTTGCCTAACTCCTAGGCCCTGAAAGTGCCAGAACAAAGAATCCACTTCGCCAATGCCTCTCGTAGGGGCCGAGCGCCCTGGGCCGCGCCGGCAGAAGGCGACCTCTGGACTGAGCTCGGCCCCGGGAGGCCCCCAACCACGTCGCGAGTGGAAGCTCGGGACTGAGCTGGACTCGTAGGGACCCACACTGGCGTCCGCGCAGGCCCCGCCCAACCACTGCACCGCCCGGCCCTGCCGCCGCCCTCTGCAGCCGTGGCGGGGTGCTGGCTGTTGCGGTCAGCCTGGCAGAGGGGGACCCTTCGCCCCGGACCGGGACCGAGGAGGAGGGGGTGTCCCCGGACGAGGAGAGCGATCTATTTTCTCTAACCATTTGCCCCAGAGCTGTCAGGTTAGCACTGCCTCCCCGGCCGCCCAGAGAAGAATGTGTTAAAATTCTTTGCACGGGAGTCTTTCCCAGCCCAAATATACCACGCTGTAGCGTTCGCGGCGCCGACCGCGGGTCCCTAACCTCGGCCACCTTCTCCGGTTGAAATATGCACATCGCTCTTCAATAATTTAGACACCTGGGAGACTGGACAAGTATAATTTTTTTCCCAAACACACGAGCATCCGGGTTGCCATCAATCATGCTTTTGTTTTATGTGAGATGGGCTTTGTGTGTTTAGCTGCCCGGTTCCATCCTATTTGCATGCGGCTATTTAATGGGCATTTATTTTAGCTTTGAAGATCTGCTTAAAAATCTAAACCCAGAAAAGGGGGGAGGGGCGCCCCTCTTGTGGTTCGGGTGGATTTGCCTTTGGGGCCCCTTCCTTTGAGGAGACGGGCCCTGCGGGTCTCGATTACAGATGAATTTTGATTCCGAGGTGGGGCACGTAATGGAACGGAAAAGATATGTTCTGTTTCCTAAATCTCGGGCTTTCTTTCTAGCAAACAATGCTCCAGTCAGTATTTGTGTATGAGACAAGTAATTGTGCTCCAAATGCTTAAATAAATCATTGATGGGTGAAATTACACATGCTCACTTAAAGTGTAATGTGATTAAGAGATTATGAGATTGAAGCTAATATCTTGTCTCCCAGCTCCTGGCCCCAAATCTTGACACCAGAAATTTATCAACTACAACTGTCCTGAAATTTACAGATACAATAGGTTTATATGGACAGCGAATCAAAGAGAACCTCTAAAAAATAAAAATAGGGATGTGTGCGTACGTACGTTGTGTTGGTCGTGGTTTTGTTATAAAAGGACATAAAACGGGAAGGGATGGCTGCGACGATGGGGAGAGGGTGTTTGTTCCGTCTTTTATTTGTAAAAAGTAAATAGAGAAGGGGGGACGAGGGGGAGCCGTGGCGGGCGCTACGTCTGCGAGCTGATTACTCCTCGTCTGAAAGCGGCTCCATTTCCCGCACGGTGGGTAAGTCCTTTATCGGGGGAAGCCCCGGCCTCGCCCGCAGCCATTCCTCGCCTCGAGGCGCGCGCAGGGCCGGGCGCGGGAGCCGCTTGGCGACTCCGTAATGACCCGGGTTCGCCGCAGCTGCGCCCTGACCCTTTGTGATGGCGCCGATAGCGCTCGGATGAAATTATGTCCTTCTCCGGGTGTGAAATTACCATGTTTATTAATTGAGCCAGACATTAGCTTTACCTTTTCTTTTTAAGCCGTGAAAATTTGTGATTCAGGGCAAATGATTCTCCGACAGACGCTCCGCTCCGCGTCCCACCCCTCCCCGCCCGCGCCCCTCCCCTCCTCGCGCTCCCCTTCCCCCACGGCCCGGGCAGGTCGGGAGAGCTTTGCAGGCTTCCACGCCGGAGAGCCCACGGAGGAAAAGCCAGCAGGCCTCTGAGCGCGTGAGCGCGTGTGCGTGTCAGTGCGCACGCGGGGCTGTTGTGCTCTTCAGGAAGTGTTATCAAACAACAATAACAACCCCTGACTCTGAATCACAGCATTTCCCCCCAGAATTCTTGATCAGTAAAAACCCAAATCGTTTTCAAGACAAAGGAGCATCAATCAGCGACAAAGACAGATTTAACGTATTAAATCTTTATTAAAGTGAAGTCATTCTTATTGAAATGATGTATTGGGTGTGCAGAAAGATTGGATTTTTTTTTTTTTTTTTTTTACAATGCGTAAGATGGAGATGGGGGCAGAGAGCTTGCGCTGCATCTTGCCCTGATTGTTCTGGGCTGGGATTGGATTACTGGTTACTCTACCAAGGGTCCGGCGACTGGGAACATTACCTAGGACTGGAGGGGAGAGACTGACCTCCTCCCTCCTGCCAGCCTCCACTTTGGTTTCTCAAAAAGCAAGTGTGTCCCCGGGCCCCTCAGAAACTTCCCGCCTTGGTCTCCGCATTAGGGAAACGAGATACTTCAGGCATGGTTGTCCATAAGTTTGCGAAATCAGCTACTCTAGAGGCCTGGAGAAGAGAAGGAACGCCCAGGTGTCCCCTGGTTTTCTGGAACAAGACCCAGTTCTCTCTATAACCTAAAGGAAGTCCTTGCGCCCAGGTCTGAAGGGGCAGGGGAGCGCGAGTTTGCTCCCAGCGGGCTCCCGGGGCCGTCCCCACAGCCCTTCCTTCCTTCCTCCAGGTAGGATTGAAGGCAGGAGCTGGCTGCCTTCATGCCTGGGGTGGACTCTCAATTAAACTGGCCCTTCGGGCCGTGGGTCTCGTCAACCTCAGGGAAACTCGTATGAGGAAGGAGTTCAGAGAGGAGTCTTCTCCCCCAGGGAGGCGCTGCCCCCGAGTTTGCTGCTTGGCATCTCAAATGGCTCAAATTCTTATCTCCCCAGGAGAGAAAGCAGTGGGGAATCTAAAATTGTAGGCTGCTTTTCAGAATGGCAGCCTCAACTTTAACAAGATGTGTTTGTGTCTCCACCTTCAGACACACAGACATCCACATCGGCTGGAAATGAACTGTTGGAATCAATTTCCTCAGAATACTCAACTTTTTTTTTCTATCATATTTCAGCAGTGGGCTGAACAGTTATAGCCAGTTGATTCAATTCACTATTTGCATAACCACCAGAAGAAGGTGGCTTTGCAGACTCAATGAATAGGACTCTTGTTTGTTGTGTGTGTGTTGTGGGGTTGGATTTTAAAATACATGTTGAGGGGGGGTCGTCTCTAGGGCTGTGTTGCTGCCCCATGAGTCAGAAACAGAGAGGCTGCTGCTGGGCTGATGACAGACTATTGTTCCCTTACCCTCCAGCTTCTCTCTCCCTTTCCTCACATCTACCCCTGGAATCCTCTGCATTGGAATATGCACTAATTGGATCTTTCTTTCGTTTGTTCCGGGCAGCCCTGCTTTTAAAGATAAATTGCTTTCGTAAACTGTTTGAAATCATTCAGTGGCAAGGAGAGATGGCAATGCTGTTTTATTTTATACTTTGCACATAGGAAAGGAACAAGCAGATTTTCAGGGCAGTCTTCAGAAATAGAGTCAATTTTAATAGGATCCCAACCAGTGCACTAATTAAATATTTCACAGCTCCCAAAGTTAATGTGCCAACATTGGGACTTTTTTTCCACCAAATCATACAAATTGGCCTTCTGTAACACCATCCCCCACCTGAACCACTCCCCCTCCATACTCACCCACACACACATACGCACTCCCTGCCACAAACTCCTACCCACCCGTTTTCTGAATGGCATTACAAAGAATTTTGTTAAAGAAAAGTCAGACTAATTGCTGCCAGAAGACCCGTCTCTTAGAGAAGTCTGGTTTTCATAAGCCAGAATCAGTAAAGGTTGTGGTTAAATCTAAGCTTAGTGGAAGGTTCTTAAGGTTTTCTCTGCAAAGAAGGGAAATACAAAGAAACACTAAGTTCAGCCAAAAAAAATGTTCAGTAGGGGGAGAAGGGAAGACGACCAGTGGGAGGGAAATTCAAGAGGGTTCTCTGAACTCTTGTTTCCTTCTAGATTCCTCTCCTTAGAAGAGCTTTCTTCAAACTTAGTAACACCTAAGTAGCTCTAGCATCTCACAGTCACAGACCAGTGATTGATTCTGTTGATGTGGCACTAATTTCCAAGGGCTGGAAATTATACTATAGGGCATAGCAAGGGATTTTCCAGTCCTAGGAGTCCCTGAGACACCTCCTTGTTCAGTCAGCTCCAGCCTTTCTTTCAAACCTCCTAATGGAGTTAGTAGCAAAGGGCCTCTGCAGAAACAGGCAGGTGGATTCTCCTCTTCTAAGCTATGTCACTGAGGAAAATAGGGGAGTGCCACTTCAGGTGTCCCTGCCAGTCCTCCCCCTGGCTTTCCTGAGCCCAATCAGCAAGACACTACACAGCCCTATAGCACAGAGTTGGAAAGGGGTGGGAGGTAGCTGGGGTTGGGAAAGATCTCAATCTCTTTGAGTATTTGAAAAAGAAAAACTCCTTTAAGAATGGTCTCACTATGAATGGACTGGTTTAATTTTAGATTTTCCTGATCATTATTTTCCTCTTTTCTGCTATTCCTGGAGTTTATACAGGTGCAGCCTCAAAACTGGTTAGAAGTCCCCTGGAACTCATTATCTCCTAATAATGGGATTCTCCCAAACCCATATTGTTCCAGTAAATCCAAGAAGCTGGACTCACCTGATCATGTCTCATGATGCAAGAAGATGAGAAACCCACTCAGTTTTCTAGCCTCTGAACTTCATGGGAATCCTCAAGACCATTTTGGCTCGGAAGAAACATCCTCGAGGTTAAGACTCAACACTCCCATGCTCCCTGATATTCAGAGGAAACAGTTTCCCTTTTGGAACCATTATCTTGGGTCCTTCCACTCAACTGGCTATAGAGGGTAGGGGTGGGAAATAGAATATGCAACAGTTATGTTTATTGAGTATGGTCTCACTCAATGGAGGGTTATCCTAGAACCATTCTGGTTAGTAATGAACCTCCCTCTCTTCCTGAGATTATTGTTTTCTTCTGAATCCATTACTTACTCCCACCTTCACCTCTAAGTAACTACAGAGATGAGGGAAAGAGGTTGGAGGTCTTGGTGTTTTGAGTCTTTCTTTTATAATCACAAAAAGATCACATTATAAGCAAATTAATAAAAATTTAAAAATTACTCACCCTAATGCCCTCTTTCTTTTGACAGTTCTCATGGTTGGCATTTGGAAGGATTTTTACCCACTCTTTCCTGTTTCATAACTGTAACAAAGTGATTTCTTGTTCTCAAGAGATGAAGCTACTTAGCAAAGAAATGTACTTCATTTTCCAGGTTCCAGGATGAGTCAGAACAGCCTTTTCCCCAAAGTCCTATCACTTCCCATCCTGCAGCCTGAACATTTTAGAGGACTTGAGACAGAATGTTTCCAATCAAATACTTAAACTATGATCATGAAGGTTTGACTTAAACACCTGGATGTTGACAATAACAGTGAACTTGGCTCATCTATTTGGTTAATCAAGGAGACCTCAATGATTTCATCTCACTCTGAACATGGACCAAGGCCAGTAGCATTGGCATTGAAGGATCACTTTCAAGCACTTCCCAGTCTTCTTTAGCCTTGATATGTGAGGAGGAAGGAGAATCACCAGCAAGCTCCATGGAGCTTCATGCCATAAAGTCTCACTCTATTGTAGAACAAGGAACCATGTCCATTTACAATACCTTCCTCCCCTTGAAATAAATTGTTGAAGAAGGAAAATACCTAAGTTACTGAAATCAGCCTCAATAAGGAGTGACTTGAGATTTGAAGAAAACTGTATATTACCCAGACATTCTCATTTTATAAACAAGGGACAAAGCTGTGTTCTCCTAATAGAACTATTATCTCTTCTGTTTGTGTATTTGCATAATAATTGCTACACAAAATCAAACCTCATGCTTGGTCTTTTGCATTTAGTTAGCTTCATCTTTTTCTCTGCAGCATCAAAAATATTTTTTATATCTGCTTCTAAGGTCTTTTCTAGAGTTAATCTTTTCACTCTGTCATTCTTCCTTTCTTTTTCTACTAATCAATGAAAAGCTTTTTCTCCGGAAGCTAGGAAGTCAGTCAAAATATTAAATCAGGAGCATCTGAGACTTCCACATTTAGCAAGGCAGAGATCTTCAGATTGAACTTTTATTTACGCCTGTCACTGGCAACAAAAGATTGGATATGTACATGGAAATCGGTGCTGGGGGTTTTTTGTGATAGCTTTCTGAGGCAGAGACCACCACTAATATCGTTTTAGACAGGGTCCTTCCAGGTGCCCGGCTGTTTCGCTGAGCTTGTTTCTGCCTGTCTTTTTATCCCACCGGACTGCCCAAACACTCCACAGAAGCAGTCAATTCTGTGGTTTCAAAGAAAAAAATAATTGAGATGAAACATGTTTTCTTTTTGAGGGTGACCTTTGACCTTTCTTTCCAATACACCTGACACCATGGGCTTAGAAGAGACCTGTTTGAGGTCTGGGGTGCTGATGTTGCTGATGTTGCTTTTTTGTTGTTGGTTCGTGTTCCCTCTCCCCCCCCCAACCCCCAGACTGAACTCAATGAAAAGTTGTTGCAATAATCTCTGCTTGCTGCTCCGCCAGGGCCGAGGGAGGTGGGAGGAACACGAGGGGTGTTTTGTTAAATGCTCGCGTCGTTCGCAGGGGCTGGGACTTGATAAAAGGAGACAGTTTTCTGAAAAGATTTGATTGAAATGGCGTGTGCCAGGGCTGATGGGAGCCAGCGAGGGACAAAGCGCCGAGAATCCATGGACACTCGAGCAATTATGCCTCCACGCTGAAGGTGGATTAGCGCGCTGGAAAGAAGCATATGTTTGGCCCGGGGCGACACTTCCCCCCGGCTGAGCTTAGAGAATGGGAGCGCGGAGAGCGGCTGGACCCGGAATATCAACTATCTGCGAAGCCCCCCTCCCCAGCCCAGCCCAGCCTCTCTCCCCGCCCCCGCCCCGGAAAAGTCCGAGTGCATTTTTACAAAGAGGAGAGGAGGAGGAGGAGGAGGAGGAGGAGAAGGAGGGCGAGGGCTGGGAGAGGGAGCGGGAAGGGAGGGGTAGGAGGAGCCCAGAGGTGCCAATGGGCCTGGGATTGCCGGGTAGCGCCACTCAGGGCTTCCTTTGCGGGTCATCCCAATGGGACAAGCGAGCTTGGGTGTGGAGACCCAGAGGGAGTCAGATAAATGCTCCCCTATGGAATTTCCCACTGCTAAAGTAGTTCGAACTGGGATGTCAGCTCTAACCGATATTGGAAGGTCAACCGAATAGTTGCAATGAAACAAGGTCTTAGTATAAAGACCGAAATGCCCAATGGTTAGTGCTGCGACGGCGGGAGGCGCAGGGCGGACGATCCGGTTCCCGGCCGCGCTCTGGGTCCAGGTGGAGGAAGGCCTCGGGATACGTGTCGCGCAGACACTGAGATATCTGATGAAATGGGTCGCAGGCGGAAAGCTCGGCGAGGCCGGGTCGGACAG
>VBSM01000413.1:430666-475895 GCA_008086735.1 Cheirogaleus medius | reverse complement strand
AGGAGAGCCTCACTTTCTGTGCTTCTCCTCTTTGTCACTGCTTTTGGCGCTGTTGTCCGTGTGGCTGTTGGGGTTGCTGCTGAGGTACATTTTGTCCATGGCCTTGAGGGCCTCGGTGAGATAGTTTTGCAGGGCTGTGACCGCGGCGCACACAGCCGGGCTGCCGAAGCCGTGGGAGATGAGGTTGAAGTGGGTCAAGCAGCTCTGGATGCCGGGCTCCAGGATGGGGTTGGGCCGCGAGTTCCCCAGGGGAGATCGATCCTGAGCCAGCAGGTCGGTGAACTCTTTGCATATCTGTCTGCAGCGCAAGTGGAGCAGAGAGAGAGAGAGACATGAGATCCCCTTTGGGCAGCAGTGGCAGCAGAGAGAACCTCTCTCCATGCAGATCCCTCTGCCTGGATCCAGCAGGCACCTGACATGACCCATGGCCACAGAGACAGACTGTGTGGCCACAAGCTGGGAGATCGAGTCACCTCTCAGTGTCCACTGAATCACCTCTCCTTTTTCAAATGCATGGCCTTCTCTCTCTCTCTCACCCACACACACACATACCCCTCAAAGATGCCAAACTTCTATCCCCACCTTTCTCCCTTACACCAAACATCCTAAACACAGGAAAATACTTCACACATTGGAAGAGAAAAAAAGAAAAGGGAAATAGACGAGAAGTGTGAAACACAAGCATCTCCCCAATACCATGCAACCATTAGCTTTCCCATTCAAAGTATCATAGAGACCCTCTTCTCTGCTCCTCTGGACACACCTCAGCAGCAGTTTGTGGAATGGAGTTTCCACTCATTCACCTTCAAATCAAATTAGGTTGACTGTGGAAGGCAAAACTTTGCTTGGGATTATTTTGCCTCTAAAAATAAGGCACAAAAAATCTAGAGTTGGAGATAAGTCAAGATAGTGTTTGGGAAGAAGAAATAAACATTTTAATTTCCCATTCCTCCTCTTTTCTCACACACCTCAAAATACAAATTCTTTAGGGAAATTGTGAATATGGGTGTGCTTAGAAAGCTAAAGGAAAAGTTGAAATTTCAGAAAAGGTCTTGAAAAGTCAGAAATACAGGTAGATGAGGCCTGCACACAGGAAGCTCTGTCCCTGAGTCAGGAAGCAAGGACTAGCTGGGCCTTCCTTAGGGGGCAGCAGCCTGGCCTGGGGAGGTGGGGGCGGAGAGGAGGAAGAGTGGGGACCATAGACCAGCTCCCTATTTCAAGGCCAGCTGATGTCCCCAGGCCAGAAAGAGAGTCACCCAAGGCCTTAGCTTCTATGCCCTCTGGTTCCATGACCTCCTGTGACATCGACTTTGATAATTAAGGGCTTCCAAACAAGCCTTTTAATTTCCAGAAAACATATCAAAACAGTCATTTTCTTTTCACACACCACCTGGAGAAGCCTATTCAGCCCAAACACCAATGGGAATATAACTTGGGCCATTTTGAAACCTATTTGACATCTTGCCTGTAGGCTAAAACTTATGTGGGGTGTGTGTGTGTGTGTGTGTGTGTGTCACCTTCAAGGAGGGAGAAATAGAATAAGGGATTAGGGTTAAAACTAGGACTGCTTCTGGCTTGCACATTTTGCAGGCCACTGCTTAATCTTTGCCCTTGGAGAACATATTGATAGGAGACAAAAACTGATAAAGGCAAGCCAGCCTGTTACCTCTTTGAGGATTGATTCTTGCCTTTCTGAAACACAGACACAAATCTATCCTCAGCTTGAATTAAACTCCTCCTGCACTGCATCCCCATACACATTAATTTAAAAGAGAGAGAGAGAAGGTGGAACAGATGAGAGGAAAAAGATGGGAGCACACTAACAATCCCACTTGTATTTCCCTTTTAACAAAGATTATGATTTACTTTATTGTTATTTTTTTAAGAGACAGGGTTTCGCTATGTAGCCCAGGCTGGTTTCGAACTCCTGGGTTCAAGTGATCCTCCAGTCTCAGCCTCCAGAGTAGCTGGGACTGCAGGCGCACTCCACTTTGCCCAACATAGATTATGGTTTATAAAATTTTGTTGTAACTTCAATATTTGCAGCAACAAAGCTGATTCACACAAAAGGAAAAGAGGAGAAAAGTTAAAGCAAAAATTATGATTTTTGTTTCTCTTAACAATGAGACAGCACAGAGACCCCGCAGAGGTAAATGCCTTACTTTGTAGCCAGAAGCATGTTTTTTCTTGTCACTTGCTCATTGGGATCGGAATGTTGTCGGTTGAGAAATTCAGCTACTGCTTTGGCAGGAAATTCAGTTTCGCACACGTACCCAAAGTCCCTGGCTAGGTGGACAGCTTCTCCTGGCAAGAGGTGAGAGTAGGGAGCCAGTGCAAGAGAATGAAGACTGGGGATCCAAACTTCCTCCCCACTCCCAACTCCCTCATTTCCTTAACCCAGATGTTGAAGGAAACACAGACTACTTGTTTTCTCATTTCATGCATTTTATTTCCTTCTCTGTAGGATCTGGTGGATGCATTTATCAGGGAAAAAAAAAACAATCACTTGTTCTAGAAGGCCAAGATCACTTGAAAATGTAAATCTCATCCACCAACATCCAGTCCCATCCCCTATCCTGAATGACATTTCCCCCAATTTTTAAAAAATGTTTCTTGTATTCCAAACTCACACCTATCAACACATTCATAAATGATATTCATAATTACTCCTTGAGCTTTTCTGCAAGGGAACAACTGAGGGTTTACATTTTAACTTGATCACATATAATTATCTGTTCATCCAAACCGATTAACCAAGAGGATTTGAGGGTCACTCCAGTGAGTCTGTCTGTGTTGTTGATTTTCGAATCTTTGGTTTTAATTTCCTGAACCAGTTGGTTTTTACTGCAGGGCTTCCTGCCATTAGCTCCAGCTCCGGAAGAACGCATGCGCCAATTAGAGCATCAAAGCCCTCTCCGCAGAGCTTGTTTCCATAAAATGGAGCGGATCACAAACAATAACAGTTCTCCAGAAACTGCCTCCTTGCTACAGCACTCAACCCTCAAACCCAGACTAACTCTCACGCTACACCCTAAGCCACCACTACCATTTTCTTGGCGTATAATTCTTTTGGGGTATGAATAGTGAGCTGTCCCTGTACTGTTATTATTTTTAATATAATGCCACTGTAGTTGAGTTTCTGGCACAGAACAATTGCTGATTTTTTAAACAATTATTATTATCATCTTTGACAACATTAACAAATGGAATTCATAGGATTCCTCCTCAAATACATGGTTGTAAACCCTTTTTTTTAGTAATTTACAAAGCTAGAACTTGAATTCAAGTATAATATATCTCCTCAAATACAAGATATAAATAAGATAAAATGCCTTCTTTAAATATAAATGCTAGTTTTTAAATCTTCCCTGTACTTTTAAGTGCCTTTTTTTTCTATCAGCATGAGACATTTACAATGGGACACAAAGAAAAACACAAGAGAGCTATCCATTCATTCCAAACTTAAGCCAATTTTGTAGCAGAAAAACTTAGGAATCTAGAGGAAGTAGGAATGTGAGTGATTCTGGTAACAGTTTATCTAGAGCAGGGAGTGAGTACAAGGTTTGGCCTTTTGCTTTGAGGAGCTTGGAAGTGTGTATGTGTGTTAAAAACTGCCATGAGAAACTTTTCGCAATGCTTATATTTCTTTTTTCTTTCCATATCCAAACAATCCAAAGTCAAAAATTGCTCACTTTTCTTCCCCTCCAGGAGAGAAGCACAACTGAACACAAGATAAGGAAGCATATGTTTAGAAAACAAAAACCAAAAAGGGCATATAACCCTGAGCTTTCAGGATGGTCTTAAATCAGGATGCAGGTCAAAGATTCCCAAATTAATTCAGGAAGTAATGGTCACGCATTTCTCAAACGCAGATGTCAGAATAACTTAAGTGATTTACTGCTGAGCTCTTTAAAGGAGACAGGAACTTGGAGAATGTGCAGTTCTTAAATTTGTGCATCGTTGAGGTCAGAATTGGACTGAGGAGGTGTAATTTTGTGGTAGAGGGGAAGAAGGAAGAACAGAAATATACGCAAATAGCTTTTTTTTTTACCATGCGAGAATTCCCTTCACTTCCGGCTATAATCTCTGGAAAGATGAAACTGCCCAATTGATACAAAATACAACCAAACATCTATCCACTAAATATTACTCTTTTTCCCAGAGGGCAGTTCCCTTCTAGTTAGCAAGTAGATTTGCTTACCCTCCACTAGTGATGTGAGCAGGGTAACGTTGGCAGCTTTACGTCTCCCTGCCGGCAGATTTAATCCTATTTTGTCCAGTTTTTCTCTTAAAGATCTTCCTCCATTTTTAGACTTCGCCCTGTTTCACAAATATATTCGAGAAAGGGATTTAGAAAACACTGGGTTGCTCTGCATCACATTTTTAAAACAATCATTGTGAAAGCTTCCTAAAATGGGCTTTTAAAAATAGAGAAGGATGACCCCAAGATATTTAAAGGAAAGAATCTGGTACGGGTTCAAGAAGAAATGGTACAGAAAGATCATAGGAGATAAATGCTTGTTAAACTGTAAAGCACTCCCCCCCTCCCTTCAGCTATTGTTGCAACTTTGGTGGCAGGTTGAAAGGTTTTGATTTCCCAACTCTCTAAAGAAGAACCACAAACAAACAAACACAGCTCTGATCTCTAGGGTTTGAGGTATTCCTGAGTTCAACTGATTACTGTATATTTTCCCTGCTGTTACAATCACACAAATCCCAATGGGGTCTTTAAATTGTCTTTGCAAGATCTGCTGTTAGGTTGTTCAGAGTAACCAAAGTTATCATCACCCTCACATTTCTTGCTCTGGCTTTAGTTCCAATGGGAAATTCATTTCACCAACTGTTTACATGCCATGTCACCAGCCTAACTGGAAATGTCAAAGGCTGATATCAGCCTCTAAAAATTTCACTGATTTCAGAGACAATGGAGGCGGTTCTAAACAGATGTCTAAATAGACTCCAATAATCAGAAAGTGGTTAAGATAAATTGTTTAAATAAAACAGCAAATTAATTAATTTCAGATTTTATTCCCTACTCAAGTGCTCTTTAATTGTGTGGATTAGATTATACTCCCCTAGGTAAACAGTCTCCAATATTGGGGATGGGGGTAGGGGAGGAAAAAGCAGAGGGCAGAGAAAAGATCTGTGTCAGTGAAATATTACAAAGAGAGAGCAGAAATGACTGTGAAGGAGGAAGATTAAAATGGTTGATGTTAAAATCGTCCAAAAAATGATCTTTATAGGCGTTGTATGGGGTATACCTACCAGAGTGGAACTGTTGGTGCATAAATAAATAGATAAATGAACAAAAGTAAAAACAATGAAGTTCTTGGTTTTATTTAAGGAGAAACAGGAAAAGAAGAAGAAACATATTATCCGGGTAAGTTCAACAGAAGCCCCACAACTCACAATGAGTGGAATCCTACGAGGAGGAAGCCCACAGCAGAGAGAAACCTGCCTGAGGGAAGGAGCTTTACCTTGATGACCCCTATAAAATCTTATCTACTAAATGAATCATTCAGGCCTTGAAGGGATAAAGTAAGAATTCTTGGCGATGTATGTAACAGATGCATTCATTGGTAGCGACTACATAATGCACGTAAACGTGCCCGCACCCAGCCTAGCACACATCAGGGGCCCATCAAATGGTAAACTGGAACCATCAAATGCGAGCGCCTCCAGCATGGGGGTCGAGAGGTGACACTGACCAGGGGGCACGGCGTGCGAACTCAAAAAGAAACCATTCTCTTCCTTTGGTTAAAAAACATTCTACTAGGACCCTACACAAGGAACGGCCTGTTGCCGTCGGAGACCCTACACAGAGGGAGGGCAAAGCCAAGAGCCTGAGAGGAACTTTTCCTAGGCTTGCAAGGTGCGCGGAGAGAAAAGGCGGCTGCACGGCGCCCCGCGGCTGCGACCGCCGGGACTGAGCCCGCGGCGGAGCGAGCTGCGCGTGCGCGCGGAGGGGGAGCGAAGGACGCGGCAGGCGCGCAGCCGCGTAGAGCGCGCACCAGAAACCGGAGCGCGCAGGAAGGCGTCGGAGAGCGCAGGCGCTCGCCGCCTCGCCCCGCCCCCAGATTCCACCCACTCAGCTCTACGCTCTTCTCCCCGCCTCTTTCTTTTCCCGCGAAGGGAGGGTCGCAGCGCGAGGCTCGTTTTGCGCTTCGGCGGCCGCCGCCGCCGCCGCCGCCGCTCCGGCGCAGGCGCAGTGTGTCCCCCGGCCGCGGGGCGGGGCGGGCGGGGCCGGGCCTCACCTCCGGAGCACTCCGCCCAGCAGCGACGCGTTGAGACACTCGGGTGGTGAGAGGCGCCGCTGCACTTCCGCCACCGTGACCTTGTACTTCGAGGTGGAGCTGAGGAGCGAGAGGCGACCCGGAACTGAACAGAAGACTTCGTTGGGGTTCACGACGCCACCGAAGAGGTTGTCCTTGTTAATAGGGATGGCGGAGACGGCATTGCTGTTGGACTTGGACAGGGACACGGGGCCTGCGGAGACAGACGGGGAGGCTGCGTGTGGGCGTCGAGGATCCCCCCAAGTCCTACCCTACCCCGGCCCTTGCCCCAGGGCCGGCGCTAAGGCTTGGGCCGCAGCTGCCGCTTTTCTTCCCGTCCAGCTCTGAAATTCTGTAGCTCTTTTTCCCACTTTCTCACTTCCCTTCTAGTCCGTGCTCTACTCCCTCCCTCGGAATCGAGCCTCTGCCTCTCCCGGCGGCCAGGAGGCGGCCCCGCCCCGCCCCCAGCCTGGCCGGCCTGCGTTTCTGCCTCGACCCTTTCCTCTTCGCCAAGGGTGCTGTCTAGAGATGGGCGAAGTGGGCCCCAGACGAGATGCAGGAGCTCGGGTTTAGCGTGCAGGGGAGGGGGTTATATTTGCAAAGCGAGAGCAAGCTATGTGTACTTTGGGGGTTTTGTGGGGTGAGAGGTTTAGTGTTGGGGGAAAATTGCTTCAAAGACCTATTATTAAAATCAGTCAACAGTTTAGATGGCTACAGCAGCTTGTAAATGAGCCTTTCAGTTGTGGCACCAAGCTGGGAAGTGGTGGATTCTGTTGTGGATTCACATCGCACATGTCCCATCTTGATAAATAGGGCCTTTCCTATGTTCAATTTTGAAAAAGACTCAGTTTCGGAGATCTATTCCAAGCTCAGTTTTGAACTGGGGGTGGGTGAATGAGGAACTGGCCTACAGTATAATACTGTGTGCCCTTTTGTTGATCAAATACTTAATAGTCTCTCTCCGCTTAGGCGCCTTCTTTGGGAAGGGGGGATGGATATATTCTTCCTAGTTAAAACCATAAGCTCTTTATTGTTGGACCCACCATTGTTAGAAAAAAATTCAAGACCAGCAGAAAGTATACTAATGCCTTACATTTCTCAACACCAATGTAATTCAGAGGCATTCACAACCCATTTAAGTACAGTATGCATTTGTATTTTAAAATTCCACTTGGAGAGACATTTAATATGCACACATTCTCATCATTGGCTCCTCATGCGTTCTTTAATGGGGATATTCTAGACGTGTGGGGAGGTGGGGGGCTCTAGGTTTTGGATAGATCACTTGTGACATTAATAGCTCTGGGGAGGCTAATAGAGACAATAGGAGTTAAACGAACTCTTGAGAGATTACTAATAAAAGAGCCAATTATCATGTCGACTTGGAAAGAGCATCTCTTAAGATTTATCCCTTGCACATCTAATTTGACGTGACAAAGTCTTCACAGATGCAAAAATGAAACTTTAAACTAGCTAACAATATACTGATTGGGGTTAGAAATGAGAACAGTTTTATATAGCATCGTCCTCTGGTGGTGCCTAGGATCCTGAAATGTAACATCGCCACCATAACCAAAAAAAAAAAAAAAAAAAAGCTGCTACCAGGATTGAATAGCAATTAATTCCGTAAACTTTATTTCTACTCGCTAAACAGAATACTAATTACAAATCCATCCAAATCACTTGACACTTTTCTAACAATTTCTGCTCTGAACAAGTATGCTAATAATCCTGACATCTTCAAGATGCTAATTTTAACCAAAGTTAAATTTTTGTTAACCTAATTCACAAAGTTTTAAAACCCTTAAACTGAAACAGCTAACAAGAAACTAAATTGAAGAACATGAAAGGGTTTTTTCCTCTGTTAAAGAGTGCCTTTTATCATCTGTCCCTATATTAATATTATATTATTTGTACTATTTTTGTATTATATACTTCCTAACCCTCACGGCCTTAACTCCATACAGTGGATTAAACTGAACTTAATCTATTTCAAAATTGAAATGCTGTTTCCAAACCAGTTCAACTATTGCACATTTCATATGTTTGTCCAAATATCATTAAACTAAATTAAATGGTCAAATCATGAATCAGAACAAAGCTAGCCTATTGCCATTACCAACATACTGAAAGCCTGATTATTTAAGCATTGTTGTTCTATGCCTATCTATTTGCTAATTCTGAGCCTTTAGGAAATTCTATTTGAAAAAAATAAATACAGCTCTGCAAGTTCTTTTAAATAGCACTCTGCCTGTAAGGACATGCTTGGAATGCAGAAGGAAATGGCTTACCTTTCTTAATTACAGTTTGATCTGGGATGTTAATACCCGGGTCTTCTACATGCTGCAACAAAAGGATACACATGGATGTAAGTGTATAATCAAAACAAAAGGAAATGAATATTCCCTGCAAGATGGGGAGAGGGAAAGGTGTAAAATCCGAAATTCCCCCTCCTGTAGGATGACATTTATACATAAACATCTCTTCTCGGCTTATTGGAATTTGGGGCTTTGCAACTCAAGAGGTTTCACTGAACATCCATGGCCAATATCTCCTGTCCCCAGCAAATAATCTACGTTTGAAGACAGTGGGGGTGGGGAATAAAACTTTCTTTGGAAATTAAATCAAGTTTTGGAGCACCTAATCTTTCTCACAGTCAGATCAACATTTAGAAATGCACCTAGCTTTAGTTTGGTGTCTCAGCGGCTTTGGACTTCAGCAATTTAGGTGTTCAGGCAGCAAAAGCCAGAGAAACACAATAGAAATGACAGGGGCGGGAGTAACAGGAGGGTGTTGGAAAACGTTTAGGTGGTGTAATAAGGAGCAAACGCATATACACGCACCTTTACTTATGGAAATCTCCAAATAAATTTTTTAAAAGACTGCTGCTAAGGCGGATAGGGCAGGAATATGAAAATGATCAAAAGCAAAAAACCTCTGAGGTTGCTTTCCTGTTGTCCAGCAGCAGGTTTGTAGGTGTAGGTTGTTTTTCCTTTCTTTTCTTTCTTTTTTTTTTTTTTTTTACAGATGGATGGGTATACGTGCACACTAGAGTCAAACGTGATTAGAAAGTAAAATGAAATCATGTTTTCTAATGCAGAAACTGACAGGCAATATAATGTCTGGCTGTGTTTACAAATTAGCGCCAGGGCTGCTGAGATAGAAGATTTTGCAATCGTTACCAAACACAGGCATTACCATTTAAAAAACTATTACTTCCTTCTCTAGTCTTTGTCCAACAATAATACTGATCTGAACATTTTCCATTCTGTCTTGGATTTATGCTCCTGTTAATTGTGCCTGATCGCAATGATTCCGGGTGGATGGTACTAAGTTGCTTTATTACAGGTTTTATTATACTCAATGCTCTCATTTGTAACTTGCCTAAAGTGCTTCAGGATTTAAGTATAATTAAATTGAGAAATGTTCAGAAATGACTACTGCTGCAGTTCTTGTGTTTTAACTATATTGGGAAATATGATCCCTTTATGCATGCACCCTAAACCCATAAAGTAAATGTAGTGTGGCATAATACTTTTATTTGTGTTATTTCTAGACCTTGTCCATACAAGGAAGACTGTTAAGTTTAAAACCCCACTGAGATATTAATGATTAAATAATTTTCACCATTGATTTGATTTTTTTAAATATTTAGAAGTCATTCTTATTAAAAGTTAACTGTTGCAGCAATGAAAAAAATCGAAAACAACCTTTTTCTTGACCCAAATTCCTTTGAAAGAATTTTTTTTCTTAAAAGGTGGGGGAGGGAGAGGGAAGAGCAGCAACTGAGTTTTCTTGTTTTTATTTAATCTTTTGGTGGATTTTTCCTACTGACCAATTTCACCACAAAGAGTGATTATACAGGTGTTAAGAATTCACACCAGCCACCTTGGAATTTTTGCAAAGCAGAGCAATTCTAATTTGCTGTAGTTCAAAAAGCTTGCAACCTTATTTTGCAATTCAATTATTTCCAAAGGGCAGGCAAAGAAAACGATTCAGAGACTCTTTGGGAAAGGGAACTAAAATGATTATAACTTCCAGTTCATTTTTAAATTGCTCTGTTACAGATTATTGCTCCTCTCATTTTATTTCCAAAAAATTCACTATCAGTTTATAAAGACATATAAGTGTGACCGAGCTCTCTCACTCACACACACACACGGCTTACTAAACCTTACACTGCTTACTAGTAACCTTACTAAACCTACTTTCCTACTTTCCATGCAAGGGCTGCTAAACAGAACCAACAAATTTCAGTGAGTAACTGGGCTAACTGAGAGATGTAATAAATTTTCTATTTTCCTATGGAACTTAGTTTTAAATTCACCAAGCAAGCAGGTAAGTTCACCTGACCATTTTCCTTACAATCTAATGTAGTAATCATTAAACTGTCAACGGACATACTGCTGCAATATTTGATGCAGTAATTTGAAATAGCATTTTAACAAAAATCACATCCAGATACATTTCCTCCCCAAAGAAAAGCAGCTTTAACAGAAGCCTTTACAGCTTTAATAAAATTATTGGCTTGCTCTAATTCCATTTCAGGAAGGTTGTGAGGAAACCATAAATATATAGAATTGAAGCAGAGATGCTGGTTTAAGTTTGATTTCAGAAAGTGTTTTCAAATTATCAATAGCCTAGTTTGCATTGTAAATAGTAAATGTGCTAATGCCACACTTATTTAGAAATCATTTTAAACTGCATTTATTGATAACTGAATTAGAACTCGACGTATTACCCAATAGTCTCAAAACAATTTAATATAGGGTGTAGCAGGTTCTGATAGGCGTTGGGAGCCCAGCTAATGATTTATGAGGTCACCACTTAGCACCCCTAGGAAGAGAAGAAGGCTGCATTTTAATGTCCCCCTGCTTGGGTTTGCTACTTACTTTTCTTTAATCAGAATAGGGTGTATGCATAACTTTTAGATTTCACTAGTGCTTATAAAATCTGGTTGAAATGATCTTCTTAGTATGTCTTTTACACTTTCTTTTACATTTCAAGGGCATTTAATGAGCTCTTTTGGTTGAATGTAACATCTTTCCCAGGAGGAGAAATCCCCACGCCACATTCAGCGGTAGAATTAGATCCTCTCGCAATTGAAACAGTTTACTGTCGTTGAGAGGGGAAAATATTGTTAATAGTGACATTCGTCTGATTTATTTCTGTGTTGGTGGAAATGGTAATGCAGGCATTGTTTGAGGGAGCTCCAGGAACCATTGTTCTGGAGGCAGAACTCGAAACTACTTTTTTAATTTTTTAATTTGGTTGTGTGGCTCCTCAAAACGTCCCCCCAATAAAATACATGTTTTTAAAATAAGGTATCGTTGGGGGAAAGCCAGGCCCACCGGCCGTACGTAAGCTTCCGACCTCTTTTCTGGGGGTAGGTGAGCAGGAGTCTGCGTTCCCTCCCGAATGGCCCGCGGCCTCTTACCGGGACATCCTCGATGGCGTGAGGTAAGGAGTGGATCGGGAGGTCTCCGAGTCCTGAGCCAAGCCCGTGTGGGCCGTGCAGGAGGTCCTCGTGCCGCCGGTAGTCCCTGCGAGGATCCAGGCCAGACAGCTGGTGGGGCAGCCCCCGGTGCGTGTGCAGGAGCCCAGACTCCTGGCTCTGCCTCTGGCCGGGCCAGCCTGGATGCTGCGGCTGCGGCTGGGCATGCAGGGGGTTCAGGCTGTAGGGGTCGTTGACGTGGGAGTAAGGATCTTGCGACTGGGGGTAGATAGGCTGATAGGGTGGGGGGAAGTAGGGGGGCTGGAAGTCTGCATTGGGGGTGTGGGACAGCGGCGGGGCGCTCGTGTAGGGAGATTGACCTACAGTGCCCAGCTGGGGCAACCGTGCCGTCCCGTTGCTGGTGCCGTCGTGACGGTCCTAGAAGAGAGGAAGGGGAAAGAGCGAGACATCAGGCGTCGAGTTACAGCTGTCCATATAAAATCCACTCGGCAAGCCTGCGTGGGAAATCGCCCGCTCCTGTCGTCAGGCCGCCGAGAAAAATCAGCTCTAAGTTGTACATTTCAGAAAATATCCCAGAGGTGAAACAGGCCCTTCCAAAAACGCAGAGGAATTAGACTGTGTAAACGTAGGGGCACAAGAGATTTTCCCTAGGCGTTTCTTTCAAAGTGGGGAAAGATAGATAAAGGTCTCCTGGAATACAGCCGGTTCAGCTGCGGCGTGAAACCTCTCTTAAGCCAAATGAAAGTTCCTTAAATATTGAACAGCAGAAGCGGCCTTTCTTTTCCCCTGGATTTGAACCTGTCTGCCACTGCGTTATTGTTTACTTTCTTTCATTTATTTGGAGGGAAAAAAATCATAAACGTTCTTCAAAGACTATTACCGTTTCATGACTAATTAAATAAAGACATATTTCGCAGAGGGGCTGTAACGAAAACACACGTTTAAATTACCAGCTTAAAGGTTTTAACTGCAGGATTAGGGGTCTGTCTTTTTCGCTTCCTCAGTTAGGAGCCTTTTTCTCGACAGAGTCGATTTATGATATGGATGAGGAAAGGAGGACTTCAAGTCAAGGTTTAAAATAGAAAGATTCAGCCTTACTGGGTTTAAAAGAGAAAGGTGCACCCCGGGGCGGAGGCCCCCGCCCCTTCCACCCCAGCCCCAAAGGGCAGAAGAAACGCCTGACTTTGTGTTCCCCTATTGCAATTCGCTTGCAAAACAAGCGAACTGAGATGATTTCAGGGAATGCGAACCCTCGGAGGTTCAGCCGCAGGCCCCGAGGGTAGGGGACACACCGGGCTACGCTTTTCCTGCAGACAGATTAAGCAACAAATGTTGAGAACATCTTGGGAACAAGTGAAGACTCAAGGAAATAAAGATGAAGACGACGAGAAACACGCCTTGGGAAGCAGCGGCGAGGTAGGTCTGCGTGCGCCGGGAGGGCGAACGGGGACTGGAGGTGGCAATGCATTGGGTTTAGGGATGGAAAAGAGCGAGAGAAAGGAGGAAAGGGGGGAAATGCAAATGGAGGGGGTGTCCAGAAGGAAACCTGGGCGTGAAACCCGAAGTCTCAGGCAGCTCCGCGGCACCAGGTTTCCAGAACAGAATTCCTAAGGAAACAAGGATGGGGGTGGGGGTGGGACTCACCATAGCTGAAAAACTGTGAACTAACATCTGCGAAGAGTCTGGGGTAACGAGTCAGGGTGGAAAAAAACAAGCAAGCCTGGAGCGCCCGGCTGCCCCGCCGCCCGAGCGTGCCCCACACAAAAGGCGCCGAGAGCCCCGCGCCACCCAGGACTCCGGTCACGGCGCCGACGCTCCCCCGAGCGCGGGAGCCCGGCTCGGATCCATCCGAACTTGAACCACCGATTCACGCGGCGCCTTCAGCTGGTCGAACCCACGGTCTCTATCCTGCCGTGACTGGTTATGATTCAAAGTTCTTTAAAAAGTGAAAAACCCCAAAAAAGGAAAAAGTGGTGTGAGTGTGTGTGTGTGCGTGTTCCTTAATCCGTGTCTCCCCCTCTTTTCTTAGCGGCGGCTTCGCTTGAGCTTCTAATGACCGCGCTGGGCAGCGTTCCTGGAGCCTCCTAATAGCAGATATTCATGACTATTAATATTACACGAATACTTAATACGGGAAGAATGCCTGGAAATCGAGCGTGAAGCGGAGAGGCAACTCGCGCCGGAGCCGGCTCTCAATGCAGTCCATTGACGGGAGTCTCAGTGTAGCAAATCGGAGGTGGGGAGCGGGAGCGCCGGAGACAAAAAGCGGGCGAGAGAGGGAGCGGGCGAGCGCGCGGGGGGCCGCGGCGCGGCGTCTGGCGAATCACAGGGAAGGGGCAACATTTTAAAAGGTTGCAGGGCATGCAAAAGTGAAAGAGAAAGAGGGAGAGAGGGAGACCGAGGGAGAGAGCGCAGAGAGGGAGAATGTGTCTGCGTGCGTGTGTGAGAAAGAAAGTGTGGGCGAGGGCGAGGAGCCGGGAGTGGGGAGAGGGGAGGGAGGGAAGGAGGGAGAGCCCGAGAGGAGGAAGGGAGGGAAAGAGGGAGGGAGAAAGGGAGGGGGAGGAGGAGGGGGCCGAGCCGGAGCGCAGGGAGGGGGAGGCCGCGGGGGAGGAGAAAGGGGAGAGGAAGCGAGCGTGGACAATCAGACCTAAAAGGCTGGGGCAGACCTCGGGATGCGGCGGGGGTCGCGCGTAGCGGGCAGGAGCTGCTGGGGACCGCGTCTGGGCGTTCACCGGGCTCTCCGTGCGGGAGGCGCGTCCGGGCCCTCTCCGGCCGCGGACTCCTCCGCTCCGCAGCCGGGCCTGGGACTCAGGACTCGGCTGTCCGCTGCCGCGCGGCTCCTCCATGACCCGGCGCCCCGCCCGGGACCGTCCCGCCCGCTCCGCTGGCCCTCTCCTCGACCTCCTCTTGAGCTTCCCTCGGACACTGGGGCCGTGAGCTCGGTGGCCGCTGCTGCTCTGCCCTCCGCTCTCCCGGGCCGGGAATCCAGGAAAGGGAGCCGGGATGCGGCCCGGGCGCGCACAGACGCGAGGCGGTCCGGCCCGGGCGCCGCTGGCACCGGCTCCCCGCTCCTCGCACAAACCCGTCCGACTGGCTGAGCCACTCCCGCCCGACGCCTCCCCAGATGACACGGCTAGCTCTCCCGGCGCGCCGCCGCTGCCAGTCTGCCCGCCGGGTTGTCAGAACAAGCGGCTCCTCGCCTCCTGCGTGTCCCTGCAGAGCCCGGGCACAATTAGACTGCCCCAAGACAGCTCGGAAACCCGAAATCCCCGCTCGGGCGCTTGCCCGCCACAGCCGCCAAAGTTGTTGAAACAGCCTTGACTTTATTCGCCTCTCCCTCTCCTTTCTCATCTTTTTTCGGCCTCACTCACACACACATTCACACGCGCCCCCACAGGGTTCCTCTAGGGGAGCAAGTTCACCCCCTCACTCCCTCCCCCGTCCCATCGGCGCCTAGAGCCGCGCGGAGGTTCGGACCCCGCCCGCCCAGGGCGCCTGCACCTGGAGCTGGATTTCGGCCTCTGCGAAAGTGAAATGCCCGAGCCGCGGACCAAAGCCCAATCGGGCACATTGTGAATTGTTCTAGGGGACTCAGTCTCATTCCAACTTGACCGAACCACTCCCCACCCCCAGCTTCAAAAACAAAGCGACTGATCTGACGTGGGGTCCCTGAGCCCCTCCCCGTGCGCGACAGGAGCCCCCAGAGAAGCACCGGTACCCATGGGATGTCACCCCGTGCCCCGTCTACGGGGGGAGGGGGAGGCGAAAAGGGGGTGGGGGCCGAAAGGAGAAAGATTTAAAATAAAATAATCTAAAGAAACAAAAGGGAGGAGGGAGCGAGTGACACATAGTTCACATAAACCCAGTTTCTGATTTCAAGTGAAGTCAAGACCCCCACCGCTGCGCCCGCACTCAGACCTCTCAGCTCCAAATGCTAAAAAAGAAAAAATATATAGCAAAAGTCGAAACTGTCATTTAGGTAATCTGCTTTCCCCCCAGTCTCTGCCTCAGACTCATCCGGCTCATTTCAGTACGGCTGTACCCGTTCCCAGCGCCTCCTGCGGGCGGACGGGTCCCGCAAGGGCCTCCCCGGCTGCCCTAAGAAGTCGAGCTCTGGCGACTCTGGGTTTTAAAATGGGTTCCAAGGGGGCGCGCTCTATGTGCCCAGCGGGCTTGCGGCACCGAAGGTGGTCCGCAGCCGCGCCAGTATTCCCACGGTCGCTCTGGGCGGGTGCAGGGACTGGTGCTCCGGAGCCCAGCTGCTAGCAGGCTCTGCGCTGCACACACACACCCCCACACACTCCCCATGGGGTGCTTGAACCCTGGAGCTCAGAGGCAGAAGCTACTTAGAACTTCCTGCAGCACTGAGGATCTGGAGCGAGCCCCGCAACCGGAATCAGTACCCCGAAGTTGAACCCGCTTACAGGGAGTTGCAACCCAGCTCAGAGCAAAGTGTGCGGTCCCTTCTCCAAATCTGGGAAGAAAACCTCTTTAGACAGAAAAGAAGAAAGGGAAGAAAGAAAGAAGGAATGAATAGAAGAGGGACTATTAAAGATCAGAAAGGAAGTTAACGAGGGAAAAGGGTTTTCTCTTTCCTTTCTCTTTCTGGTGACTTGGGCCCTCACAGTCTCGCTGAAGAGACACGCGGAGTGCACAGGCGCGTGCCCAATTGCCAGCAATTGCTTCAAAAACCCTGGATCGTCTCTACTCCGCTCTTAGGCACAGCCAAAATTGATCAGAAAAAGGGATAAAGTAGGACACGGCTTCGAGTAGGGAAACAAAAGAAGGGAGCGTCTCAACGTTCTCCCTCTCCAGCTTCTCCCCTGCGTTTTTCGGGCGAATCAGAGGGGCAGGCGCTGCTCTGCGGAAAGTTTGTCCCACCCGCGTTTCACAGCTGGCTACGAGGAGAGGAGGAGGAGAGGGAGGGCCGAGCTCCGAGCCTGTGAGCCTGTGGCCGCAAGGATGATTGAGCCGGCGCTGCTCTTACCTCGCAGTCCTCGTACTTGATATTATCCGTCAGTTTCCAAAGCATTTTCATGGATCGCCGTGAACCGATAAGTCCCTTTCCGCCTCACACCCAAGTGGAGCTACTCTCTGGGTAAGCGCAAAGTGCCGGCTGCCGGCGGTGAGCGCAGGAGGAGGAGGAGGAGAAGGGCGAGGAGGAGGAGGAGGAGGAGGAAAAGGAGGAGGAGGGCGAGGAAGAGGAGGAGGGCAAGGAGGAAGAGGAGGGCGAGGAGGAGGAGGAGGGCGAAGAGGAGAAGGGCGAGGAGGAGGAGGAGAGAAGGGAAAGAGCTCCCGTGTGCGCTCGGAGATCTCCCTCTAATGGTAGAAACTTTTCCCTTTTCCAGCTCTTTACCAACAGCCTAATCGCCTCATTAGCATATCAACAATAGTCCAATTGCTCGCCAGTACCACAATCTGCCGCTGGCCCTTCCAATCCAGGTATAAAGGCCTCTCCAAGCCGCGAACTTGCTCCTAGAGCGCACGCCTGCTCGCTAGCTAACGACACCTTCCCTGAGCATCTCCGCGCGCCCCTGCTCCCGCGCCGCCCCCCACCCTCAGCCCAATTCCACCCCACTCCCCTTCCTCTCTTTCTCTCCGCTTCCTTTTCGCTGGAAATGCCTTCTGCTTAAGCCCGACACTGTGCGAGGTCTGAGCGGCCACGCTTGGGGCCCGGCTTCTAGCATTTGTCTCTTACCCCTGCTGCCACTATCCGAGCTGCCCTTTTGCCCCCGTGCAATTTTATTAGAAATCATTATCCCTTTCGCAATTAAACATAACCACCAAACCAAGACCGGCGAAGTCACTCCAGGATTTTTGCCTGGAGATCGCCTCGGCTTGCGGCAGCCACCCCCTCGGGCCGCAGCGCCTTGGGAGTTTTATTGGCTTTGCGCTTTCCCCCAGGTTGGACATTCTGCCACAGGGCTTCGGTAGCTCGGCTGGGGTTTGAGATCCCTTAATTGCGGCGTGTAAAATAAAAGTTGTACACTGAAGAGGTTACTTGCTCCAGGGATTTTCCTCCCGTTTGTGTGAAGCTAGGGCCAACCGACGATTCAACTTGGTGTTCGGGCTAAGGTTTCCTAGGTGAGACGTGGACTAGAATACAGAACTCCTGTGGAGACGCACAACCGCTTTTGGAGTTGAGCCGAAATATAGACGTGTGAGCCTGAAAGTCTAGATACCGGCTCATGCGTGCATCAAAATAAATCACTGGGAACCAACTCTTAGCTGTGTTAATCTGCTCCAGTTTTCCCAAGATTCCGCTTTTTAATTAAAGCAGGAAGAGTTCCTTCATGATTTGGTGATGTTACTGACGCGGGACGCGGAACCGGAAGGCCCGGGAGCCACCCCCTCGTCCAGGTTGGCCAGTCCAGGCTCTCCGGCTCAGTACAGGGGCCTGCTCGCTCCTTCGGGGCTTTTTCCCCTTCTGTTTGAGCGATTTTTTTTAAGTAAGAAAGAAAAAAAAGAGAGAGAGAGACCTAATTGATACTTTAAAATACAGAGTAATTGATTTCTCTGAGCTTCCCTCATTTATTCTCCAAAAACGTTTCCTTCGTCTTTTGCTCCCAATTAAATACTTCAAACTCCCTAAAACACTAGGTCTTGCCTCAAATTTGCTCTAGGAAGGACCTCTGATTCACTGGGGCCTGTTTTTCCAGGCCTACCAGGTTTACACAGTGCATTCCTGGAAAGGGATGAAAGATGTAAATCCCAGTGCTTCCTAACAGGTGGAAGGCAGATAGGAGGAGAAAGGAACCCCCTCCCCCAACACACACACTCCACCCAACGCTGTAGAAGGAAATCTCCCTTTAGAAGACCTCAGCAAATTCCCCAAGCCAAGAAGAGTAGTAGGCAAAAGGCCCTCAAAAAGCTAGGGAGAAGCTAGAGCTAGCAAGGGGCTTCAGAGCCGGAGGGACACCCTCATTATGCTCTGGGCACTTCCTTTCCCTACCTGAAGGTGAGCACAATCCCTTGGCTGAACCAGGCTCAAGGCTTGGTGCCACCCTTCGCCCAGAAAATGGTCAGTTTCCAGGATTAGACCCTGCAGGGCTGCCCTGTTGACGACAGCGCATTGGCTGGAAGTCAGAAGCTGAGCCCAGAGCATGGACACCTTCTCAGCAGTGGCCACGGTCTGAGTGTGACCTGTAGGCCAATTCCAAGGCCTGAGAGCATGGGTTTTCAATACACGGTAAGCATTACTACAGTGTGCTAAGGAAACTCTAAGTTTCACTTTCTTTCCTTCTGTTTATCGACCGGTGTTGAAGTCCCTCCAACCCCATCTCAACCCTCCTCTCCCTGTCCTGACTGCCCCTCGTCCAAAAGATCGCTAGCTCCACTCCGGCCAGGGCGGCCAAACTGTTGTTGTATTCCCGCCGAGGGCGCCATTGAGGTGCAGCCTGCGGGCTCAGTGCCGCCGCCTGCAGTGTGGGCGCAGATGAAAGGCTCGGGCTAGCGCCTGAGTCGCCCCTGGAGCCAGCCCAGCTACGTTTGTGTGAGGGTCTTTACCACGAAAAGTCGCTTCATTGCATGTCAATGCTCCGGTCCAGCCAGAACCCCAGGCTAGCAGCGCCAGGCCTGGGGTTAGGGGCTGAGGATCCAGGCCTGACGTGAGGGCGCAGAAAGGGCGCCCGGGGAAGAGCATTTGCGAGAGAGACATATACCAAGAGGAAGAGCCAGCGAGGGGCCAAAATGACTATTTTTCCGATTGTCACTGCCCAGTGGGAGCCTGGAGCCCAACAGGCCCAGCCCAGCAGATGCGGCCCCGCCGGGCCCAAATCCGCTGGCCCCACCCGAGATCCAGGCCTCCCGCCACTTGCCCAACTGTGAGCCGGCAGGAGCCAGGCCGGAGGCTCCCTCCTTCCCTCTTCATGCCTCAATCTCCCAGCTTTAAAGTCTCAGTCGGACCCAAAGGAGGCCCAATCCCAGGCAGAACCTGCAGGTGCCTTTTCACCACCTGGGAATTCTGCCACGAAATTCACCCAGATTTTAGAAGAAAATCCCAAAGACTGCTACCAAAGGACTCTCCAAACTTTCAGCCTCCACAGAAGAGAGTTAGGAAAGGCCTTGAACCCCCTGGGGCAGGGAGGGAAAGGTATGGATTCCCAGGATTTGTGTTTGGTGTGGAATTTGCGTCCTAAAACCACAAAATTAGTCTAATCTTCGGGAAGAAACTGCATTTAGTGAGGTTTAAATGGAAGGAGGTGTATATAAATAGCTCACTTTTAAAAGTGATAAGTACAAGAAAAAAAAAACCCCAAAATGCAAAACACATTCCTTTCTCCTACTCCAGAGAGCCTAGTAAAGATGGGACTTCTGTGAACTTTACTTTCAATGCCCTAAATCTGAAACAAGAGAAAGAACTCGCCAAGAAGGAATAGGGCCTTAATTTTTCTTTGGGAAGCTCAGGGCATTTGGTTCAAAGAGTCCTGCATGTTTCTGGGCACACAGAATCTTGCCATAACCAGGCCTCCCTTGGCTGGGGCAAAACAGGGCCGGGCAATTCCCATTATGCAATTGGAGACAGGAGAGAGGCTGATACCCTCACCAGCCTGGCCAGAGCTGCTCTGTTTCTCTTAGGGAGAATGCCTGGAAGTTGGAAGGAGAGCGCTGGACAAATGCTTCTGTGACCGGGGTCGGGTCCAGGGCTCAGGAAGAACAGGATCCATGCCTAGTGAGCCTTTTGCCTGCGGCCTAGCAGGGCCAAATTTGGCAGGCATTGGTTTTGGCAAATTCGGAAGCCCTCAACACCCATCATTCACGCATACACCCCATTTCTAGCCCAAGCAGCGAAAACCTATTTCAGGAAGCAGACCGAGTGGATAGCTAAACTTTGGGCAAACTCTTTTAAGTATATACCAAAGTAACATGCCCACCGCCGTGACCGGCCATCCGGACCCCCTTCCATTCTCCACACACCCTTGGTCCCCAAAACCTGCAGACACCAAAAGAGACAGGTGCACCAGAACCGCACCCCAACGCGGAATCCAGGGGTCTACGGTGAGGCCTAAGGCGCAGCGAGCAGGGAACCTTCACCGCCGCGCACCGCAGCCCCAGCCCCAGCCCTCCCCCCCCTTGAATTAGTCATCCACCCAAGTTTCTACTTGAGGTGGGAGGGGGTGGGGAAAACGGCTGGAGCACAAACCACAAGTGACCCCCCAGGCCACCTGTGGAGCGTGCGCCGGACTTTCCCCGGCGCGGGGCCCCGAGGGCGCCGCGCTTTGCCCCCAGCGCGCGGCCAGTGCCTGCGCTCGCTTTTCCTCTCTCCGCTCTCTCCCAGGAGCTCTCCTGGGCGCTGCCAGATGCGCTTCACCTACGACTCCTCTACCCTGGCCACCGCGCTTCTTCCCCTCCACCCCTCCACCCCTGTGTGGCCCCCTCCCCCACTCCACCCCCGCCCACCTCAACACCCTAGCCTAGGCAAACCCCCATACCTGCCAGTCCCCCATTTTGGCAAGTATGGACATCGCAGCTCCGCGCTCCTGGCGACTGGTCCCCGCTGGGCATGGGCTGGAGGGCTCGGCCAGGCTCGCTCCCTGGAATCGCCTAGGCAAATCCTCCTTTTTTACCTGCTCACCATCTCACCTGGTCATAAAGAGCTGGGTTGCTACCTGCCGACGCATGCGCGCTGGCCCAGGAATTCACTCCGCCAGCTACAGTCCCAGCACCTCGCGGAGCTGACCTGGGAAGTGATGGATTTATAGCCACGGCAATCTCGCCATCAGCTCCAGCTTTTCCCAACAGCCCTAACCCGCTTTCCCGGTCAGTCCCTGGCCTGGGAACGAAGCGGACTGACTGCTGGAGTGTGCTGGGTGCCATGCGAATGTGAGTGTGTTTTCGCATTCTAGTGGTGGGGGCATCTACGTGCTCATCCCATGGCTCCCTCCCCTCGGAACTTTTGGGTTGGGGGAGTCTCCACCGCAAGGCGAGGGTCGGAGGTTGGGGAATTGCAAGACCCAGGCAAGGGACAACCGACAGTCCCCGTGCACCTGGACCCACGCAGTGGGGCCGGGTCGCCGTCTCCACCTCCCCACCCGCCCACGAGGCTCCGGGAAGTGCCAGCCTTAGCGGATCCGAGTCTGCTACCCCCAGGGCCGCTTTGGCGCTGGATTCCAGATGAAAGTGTTGCTCAATACGTGTAGACGTTCATGATTCTGTGTCATCTCTGGTTTTTAGGTATAGTCTCCTCCCACATAGAGAGCAAAACAACCTCCACGTATACACACTCTCTCTCTCACACACACTTAACACTTCTGTATAAAACTCTGCCCCTTCTTCCCACTTTCCAAATTCGCTGCCCTTCCCCCACTCGTCTGGGGCTTCCTAAGTCTTTATCTTTTCCATTAAAAACTTTTTAAAGGGAGAATTGGGCGTTGATGGCTCTGGGATGGGCAACCGAGGTTTGGGTTGGGGTTTGCTTTCCCATGACAGATAAAATCACTCAAGTGATTTCACCGCTGCTTCTAATTAGAGGGGAGCTTTAAAAGAAGCCACAGGATTTGGGGCTCCTGAGGAGCTCACCTCCGTCAGGAGCCACACCTGGCCGAGAGGGAGGCGAGGGCGAGATTCGCCTCGGGCCACACTCACCCGGAGACGGTGCCAGCTCCATTCCAGCGGCCACGAGATCGGATTGTCCTGGGCTTGGGCCTGGGGCGTCATGGACGGGCCCAGTTACCCTCCCAGGCTGCGGTCGCGGGAACTTCAAGATGAACAAAGAGCTGGTTTCAAATCGTCTTCTCTGACATGTCAGGCAAATGGGTGTAAAAGGTCATCTCCTCGCTGAGGAGTACAGAAGACAAGTTCCTGACACCAAAACCGCCCCCTTCTAACCCTGGGGCCCTGCCCAAGCGGCTTTGCACCCTCCGGGCGTTCCCAGGGGTGGGATGCTGATGTCTTTTGGTGGAGTCACCGCATAACTTCAGCATTTTCATCGTCCCTGGTCTGCGGCACTGTCATCCCTGTACCGATTCTTCAGTTGATTTGTAACTTTCTTAGACCTGCCTAGAACCTTGCTCCACAAGTTTGTTTGTTTGTTTTTGAGGGGGGGAGATGCGTGGGTGGGTTTTTGTTTGTTTTATTTTGGAGAGAATTTAAATAAATTAAATGGCGTTTTTAACACATAAGCGTCTACGTTGCACCTTTCCTGGCTTTCTCCAGACTGTCCAAATAGGGGCGGTGAAAACTTAACTTTTCAGGGTCCAAGACACACGCGGAGGGAGCGCGTGCAGCTCTCCAGGATTCCGGTGGGGGGCGCCGTGCTCTCAAAAGGAGCAGTGGCTTCAGGTCTCGAAGGCCCCGCCTCCACCGCGTGTGGGTAAAACTCTAGCTGGAGGCCACCGCAGGCCCGCGGGGTGGGCCCGGCTGAGCCCGGGAAGGACGGGCGGGGTGTGCCAGGGCTAGGGTGGGGCGCGAGGAGCCCCATCTCTACCCTCAGTACTTTGGAGAGGGTGTGCGGGAAGCGGGAGGCAAAGCTGCGGGTGGGGTGAAGCGCGAAGCCCAGCCGCCGCGCACGGTTGGGTGCGAGAGGACGAGGCGAGTCGGAGGGGAAACAGCCTAGGCCTCAGGAGAGAGGGCCCTCCCACGCTGGGGGCAGGAGGGGGAATTCGGGAGCTGCCTAGAGCTGGAGCTAGAATTTAGCTCTGGAATAAGACCACTTGGGGTCCACACTCAGCTCTGTCATCCACATTTACGGGCTGTGTGATCTTCGTCAAGTTTCTGACTTGTCTGAACCTCAGTTTCCTCATTTGTAACGTGGGTAATTGGTGAGAATTCATAGGAGAATGTGTGCAAATCGCTGCGCCCTGTGCCAGGCCAACAACATGCGCTGAGGAAAGGCTGCTGAGCCTTGTGAAGGATGGTCCACGCCGCCCCTCGCCCGAGATGCGTTCGTATCACCCAAGACTGGTTCCGTTCAAGATGACATGAACTGCCCTGGCCCCTCCTCCGACACACCGCAGCTGGGAACTCGTCAACTGCACCCCCCATCGGAACCTCGGTCCTGCCAGGTTTGCGCCCTACCCTTGTTCCCCAGACACCTGCTTCGTCCCTCAGAACCTTTCCCCACCCGGCCCTTCTCCCAGATCCGAACTAGCGAGACTCGGCCGCCTCCGGAGGAAGCCAGGATTGGCGAGAAGGGAGAGATGCCTCCTGGATTCATCCTGCACCCAGGATCCAGTCAGCCATGGTGTCTGGGCAGGCCCAAGGCCATTAACTGCACTTAGCGACCCACTTCTGTGCCTACTGCGGCCTCGGATCTCTTTGGAATTAGAGAGACCTGTGGCTTTTTTGCCGGGAGAGGAGAGGAGGGCAGTGAGAGTTCCCCGCCACGCCTGGAGCTGCCACCACGAGGCAGGTTCGCAGCTAACAGGGCCTGGGACTCTGTCAGCCGGATCGCCAACTTTTCTGTGCACCACTCAGTGCGGGAGGCCTGAGCTGCAGGAAGGGGCGGGATGACCTGGTGTCAGATTGCACGGAGCTCCCTGCGTCAGCTAATGATGAGCCCAGGCTCTCCGAGGCCTGTGGTGTCAGATATACCAGAGGAATCCTTTCTTCTCCGGTAGCCCTACTCCCAGCCATCAGCCCCAAAGTAGCAGCATGAATTATCTTTCCCAAGGGATGTAGCTCTGCTTCAGCCTTATTTTCCCCCCACCCTGGAACCTCCACGACTCTTCCTCACTCCTTTATTCACCCCCAGGTGCCATACCCCCAGCTCTCCAGCCTTAGGCTCCTTAAAGGCACTTGGAAACCTGGACCCAAGTCTGAGATATGGGATTCACTTGGAAATGCACTCACGTGATGGCCTTGGCTTTGCTTTCCCCTTTGGACAGTTGGGGATCACTGGGGTCAATTGACCTCTCCTTGTATCGGGTGCCTTTTCTCCTGCAGTGGCTGGTCTTCTCTGCCCTTGAGCCAGGGAGCCTAGCTCAACTTTAGTACCATCCTCGCAGTGGTAAACTGGCCCTCAGAGTCAGAGTCAGGAAGGGAGAAAGCTGGACTACTCAAAAGAAAGGATGCGGAGAGTTGAGTGGCCGTTAGCCACCTAGGCACCTCCGACCTTCACTGGAGCCATTCCTTGAAAGCGCTTTTGTGCCTTCCGACTCTCCAATTGGATTAGGGCAAAGGAATAGAATTACCAGTATCCACAGGAGAAGAAAGAAGCCAAGCCTCTTAGCAAAGGTGTCCAGGGAGAAGGTGCAGAAGGGAGGACATGCGCCAAGGGTGTCCCACCGCGGTGCTCCGGAGTGCACTTTCAACCGAGAGCAGCGGGTACGCAAGGAGGCATGCACAGAGGCCCCTGGAGATGCCCTGGAGGCCTGAGGGGCGCGTCACTGGTCTGTGCGCCCTCTCCACGCGCGACCTCCGGGCCCTCCCGGCCCTAGGCGACAGGTGCAGCCTCTGTCTCAGCCGCCCGCTGTGCCAGGGCGGCCGCCGAGCACTGGTGCGGAACCACTATCGGAACGAGTTTGCGCTTCTGTTTACAAAGCAATCCTGCCATCAAAAGAGGAACAAAATCACCACTTATCACACCCTGTCATAAAGTAATCTGGCCCGGAGGGAAACCCTAGCGGAGAACCGCGCCGAGTGTGGGGGCGGGGGAGGAGGGACGGAGGAAAGGGCGACTCTCCCAACTCTCCTACAGACTAAATCGCTTGGAGAAGTCGTGTCCTAACCGGCCCGGAAAGACGGAGGGTGCCACAGCTCTGGAGCAGGGGTGTGTCAGAGAGTCCAGTCGGGACGTGGACTTGGGCATGGCAGAGCAGAGAATTGCTCTGTTGGATCTTTGCAATGGGCCGGTCTGCAGCCCCCCACTCCGATGTTTACTTTCCTAGTGTCTTCCTAGACACTCCAAAGTCCCCCCACCAAATAGATCAGCAGAAAATGGTGGCGGGGTGCGGGAAATGAGTTCTCGGAGACTGGGTCGTCCCTTTTTATGTTTTCAGCAGCAGGAGCACGCAGGGAAATCCTAAGCAGTGGAGGAGGGTTTTGCCCCCTCCAGTTCCCCTGTGTTCCGCTTCCCTCATCCTGCACGTTTCTGGAGGGGTGGGGTTAAGGAAGCATCAGGAAATATCCACCAAACGGCAAGGGAATGCTGTAGAAATGGGGGTGGAGGAAGAAGTCCTAGTAAGTTATAAGCGATCAGGTCCCCGACCCAGTCGCCTGAGTTTATTTCCTTTCCTGTCCTGCCTGGTCTCCAGTGAAGTGAGAACCACTTTAGGCAGCCAGTCCCAACCACGAGGGGTTCCTGGGGATCCTATGGAAAGGTCAAGAGAACAACCCCCCATCGCCACTACCACACACACTTCAGATGTTCCCTGTGAAGCAGCTACTTTTCTGGTCTTGGTATCAGCAATTCACCCTTAATATAAGCAGAGTTTCGGTTTGTACATTAGCTATCCTGGTCATTCAATACCACTAGCTCCTCTCCCCCACCCCTGACCATTCTAGAACCTGGAAAATTTCTCCCGCAGCCAACATTAATGTAGCAGATTAGTGTTTGGTCGCTTTGGACTCAAAAACATGTGACCCAGCCTGAATTTGGGACTCTAAGTCCTCATGACTCCAGCCTTAAAAGTCTTCAATCACTAACCCTGAGAGATCACTTTGGCTCCTAATGGGATATTCTGAGCCAGGGTGATTGAAAGGGCTACCAGTTTACCATTTACAGGGCAGGCAGGATTCTCAATGCTAAATTAACATTTGTACTTATTGAAGGCCTGGGGGAGACAGGCTCATCCTTTACAATTCCTGTGTGGCTGATGGAAGAAGAGAGGCAACATTGTGCTTGCGTCATTGTGCAAAAACATCTGGAAGGTGAGGGATTGTACTTTCCAAAGACTGGGGAGCTAGATCCAAAGCCCAAAGAATCCCCAAGAGCGCAATGGGGGAAGGTCCCCACTCCTTCTCATGCAAGGAAGTTGTCTTAGAGTAATGGAAGACTTAGGGCAGTGGCTTTCAAACTTCACTGTATATTAGAATCACCCGGAGGGTTCTAAAGTCCCAAGGTTGAAGCAGCTCCCCAAACCAACTAAATCAGAATTTCAGGGGGTTGAATCCAAACATAAATATTTTCAAGAGTTTCCTAGGTAATACCAATTCACAGCCAAATTTGAGAACCAATAGCTTAGGACAGTGGTTCTCAAAATGTCCAAGGGCCAGCAGCAGCAGCATCACCTGGGAACTCCTTAGGAATGCACCTTCTCAGGTGCTACATTTATAGCGGTACTGAAAATTCTCAGAGTGGAGGCCCGCAATCAGCATTTTACCAAGCCCTCACAGCGACGCTGGTGCACGTTCAGATTTGGGAACCACTTAGGGAAATGTGTGCTTTGGTCTGAAGCAGAATTTTAGGGTTAACTTTCTAAACTGCAGCTACTCTTTATCTTTGGCCTTGTGAAAAACTTGAGACCCCAGCTTTATCGGTCCCTCCTTTAAGGAACAGGGCGTGTCTCAGTCCTAGGTCTGATGAAACATAAACCCCTCAAACTGCTCTGCATTCAAATTAACCAACTTCAGAACAAGTCCAACATCACCGCTCAACAAGAGCCTACAAACAGCGTGTCCCGACATCTCTTGGGGCGTCAGCCCTTTTCGAGGGATATACAGGTTTAGACCCCACCATAGGTGTCTCCGCATCTAACAAATCCATTCAGCCTCTGGGGTAATACAAAGTTTACTTGGGACCAGTTGTAACTTTTACTCCACCTCTGGGCTTCTTTCCGACCTGCCCTCTTCTGCCTTTTCTTTTCTCCCTTCGTTACTCTTCGCGCCCTACTTGGCGTTCCAGTCTCGCTCGCTCGGCCCAAGTGCTCGGGACTGTTTCTCTGAATCTCAAGTCCGAAAAGACAGCGAATCCTACAGTCGGTAAATTGGGCGGAGTGAGATTTTCCCTCTCCGCTCCATCGCACCCCCAAACTCGTTGGGTTGAGTTTGCTGACGGGGCGCGCACCCGGCCGCGGCGCTCTCCCCACCAACCTCCCGGCGCAGCGGCCAGTTCCCTACAGGTGCGCGCCGACGCCCGTGCGCGGGCCGGGAGGAGCGGCCTGGCCGGCCTTCCCCGAGCGGGCAGCGGGGCGTGGCGACGGCCCCAGCTGCACGCTCAGCCGCAGGGCGAGCGCGCCTGTCCTCAGGGCTCCGCGCGCCGCTCGCGGCCTGGGGCCACTGCCCCTCCGGCCACGTCACCTACGAGAGGACGTGTCTTGCCGCGGGTGGGGCCTGGTCACCATTCGGGGTACAAATGTCTTTGCCTGGATATGGCGTTATTTGGGCAAACAGGTGGGCGTCGCTTGCGGGCGGCGCGGAGGGGAAGCACAGGGGCCGCTGGTGAGCAGCGCGCTCAGGTTCCCAAAGTCGCCGCTGCCACTTTGCCGACCCGGCCAGCTCCGGGGTGGCTAGGCCGGATGGTTCCGAGGCTCGCCCCTCGCGCTGCTGGGCGGGGTGGGAAGGGGGCGGCCGCGCCGAACGTAGGGCGCCCCCGCCGGGCTGACCGTCCCCGCTGCGCGCGCGCCTCCGCCGACAGGGCGCTGGCGCCAAACCCAGCTTGGCCGGGGCGGGGCGGGGGCGGGGGGAGCCGATAGTGCTCATTCCCTTTCAGAATTTAGAGGCTGGTGGAGACAGAGAGTCTCCTAAATTGATGCAAGTCTCCTGAAAGTCTGGGAAGGCAGCCTCAAAACTTTCTACCGTGCAAAGCCCGGGCGGTCGCCAGGGCTCGGTCCTGGTTCCCTTTGTGCAGGCCCTTAAATATCCGCCCCGTTTTCCCGCTGTCCGGAGGGGTCCAGGGTAGTGAGTAGACTCGGACCAGGCTGCGTTTACTTTCAGTTTGTCTTACTAATGGCGGAACGGGCTGCAACGCGTGCTCTGAGATTTTCTCAAGGATTTGTCCCTTTAATTTAGAAATACAAGGTAAGGCCTTGTTTTAAAAAGTGGAGATCACTCTCTTTGCCTTTCCTGCCTTTCTAAAGGAAGCACATCCTGCTGATGTGCTCGCTGGGACTCGCAGGCTCCAGATTCCAGTGCTTTTTTGCTCAAGACCATAGACCTAGAAAGAGCGAACCTCGTTTGCTATTAAAACCTGTGAGACTTCCGTGTTTTCACCTCTGGTAATTTCTTAATAGTGCTGCTTTTGCATGTGTTGCTGAAAGACTAGCTAGCTCCACAGTACAAGTGCCGTGCCTGTAGGAATTTAGAGGCCAGCTACCTCTGGATTTCCAATCATGTATTCAAAACTCAAAAATTCTCGAGACTGAAGAGTTTGGGTAGTTTTTTTTTTGTAATCATTCCATTTCTTTTCTTCAAAATAAAACAATATTTAACAGTTTTATTAAGTTGTTCCAGGCTCTGGAACCCTGGGGAGGTATTGTTCAAATGGCATTGTGTTTTTCTGTATTTATTTCAACATGGCAAGTTGCTTTCAAAATTTATTTTGACAATTTTACAAGGCCAGATCAAGTATGTGAGGTTTTTAAAAAATTGACATAGCACACATCACTTCATTTGTTTTCAAACTCAAAATGTGCTCTTTCCGAATCTTACAATGTAAATTGTACAATCTTTCTAATTAGATAATTTGAGCCATGATGTTGTGAATGTAAGAATTACACAATTTCCCTTTGAAGTGTGGTGCAGAATAAAAAGGAAGTTTTCTCTCTGGAAGTGATTGAAAACAAACACTAAAACCTGACAATTTATACACACAGTTCTCTTTCTGACTTTACTCACTCCTTTGAGAATTATTATTTAAAATAGCAAAGTTATAGGATACTAAGTTAACTGTGATCTTTCTAATTCTGAAAAACCGGTTTTCATTTGCTTCAAGAACTTTTAAAGCAAAGTTGTCAAAGATACTGGGTTGAACAAAGACTTAGACAATAACTTTTGACTGCTTTTAATTTCTTTTCTTTCTTTCTTTCTTTCTTTCTTTCTTTCTTTCTTTCTTTCTTTTTTTCTTTTTTTTGAGAGAGAATCTTGCTGTGTCACCCAGCTAGAATGCCAGGGCATCATTACAGCTCCACTTCAACCTCAAACTCCTGGGCTCAAGTAATCCTCCTGCCTCAGCCTCCCTAGTTGCTGGGACTACAGGTGTGCACCACCATGCCCAGCTAATTTTTTCTGTTTCTTTTAGTAGAGATAAGATCTCACTCTTGCTCAGGCTGGTCTTGAACCCCTGAGCTCAAGTGATTCTCCCACCTCAGTCTCCCAGAGTGCTAGGATTACAGGTGTGAGTCACCTTGCCTAGCCTAATTTCTAATTATCTTACAATTTAAAAATTTTAAAACTACATCTTGAGCGAAACTCTCAAGTGTACTAAATAAAGAATAAATACTTTAAAATTGCTTAAATGCTTATTTTCTCCTTTCATTATTGGTGCACTAAAGCAACTATCATATAAAATTCAGGTTAAGTAAAACATAAAAAAGCATGTATCTAGTTTACATACTCTTATTGTGTTCAAATATTTATACAAAAAAACCCTAGGATGTTGACATGATTTTTAACATCTCTTTTACTACTAGAAAGAGAAGCTAACAACGGAAAACCTCTTCAAACAATGGGATTTCCTTGGCCTTAGCAGCTCTGGTGTGTTACGATGCCAACATTAGATAGGAAAAATCTGACTTGTGATGTTTGAGATTAAACAGCAGCCTGGCTGAAACCTCCCAAGGAGAGGGAATTCAGTATGCTTCCCACAGTTCTATCCTGAAGAAGAAACCATCAGAATCACAGAATTTTAGAGAATTTTAGAACTCTCACCATAATGCCCCTCACTATGAGTGTGTGCATACTGAACCCAGTTCAGGTATGTACTAAGCCCAGAGCCACTCAGCTTGTTGGTGGCCTGGGGGTCGGGGTGGGGGGCAAGCTTTGATGTCTGGCCTGGTGGCCTTCCCCTTACCACACCTATTCCCTACTGAGTTAGCCCATGATATTGTGTCCAGAATTGTGCTCAGGATTAACAACCTGATTAAAATATCTTCTTTTTTTTTTTTTTTTTTGAGACAGGGTCTTGCTCTCTTGTCTGGGCTAAAGTGCAGTGGTATCATCATAGCTCACTGCAGCCTCCAACTCCTGGGTTCAAAGAAATCCTCTTGCCTCAGTAGCCCAAGTAGCTGAGACTACAGTGCACCACACGCCACCATGCTTGGCTCATTTTTCTATTTTTTGTAGAGACGAAGTCTTGCTGTATTGCTCAGGCTGGTCTCAAACCCTTGGCCTCAAGCAATCCTCCCACCTAGCTCTCCCAAAGGCTAGGATTGCAGTTGTGAGCCGCTGTGCACAGCCTACAGTATCTTTTTGACTAAAGAATGTTTGTAAACCTAAGCATCCAATCTGCTTTAGAGAAATTGGAATTAAATATGATGCTATGTATTCATTGTTAATTGTAGACAGGAAATGTCCGGTGTTGATAGAAATGAAGCCTTGACTCTGGACAAAGCTAGAATAATGACTCTTGGGTCTAATGTTGGCATTTCCTTGGTGACTGTTTCTCGTGAATGAGCCCAACCTCCACTGAAAGCTACAAGAAGACCAGAAAATGCAAGCTTCTAGCCTGAATATGCCGTCTATTATCTGTGTCTTTATGTTTGGAACAGTGTGGACACATGCCTGACATTTCATGGCATTAAAATTCCAGTAAAAGGACTCCACTCTTAGTATCACTTTTAGTATTTTAGTATTTACTATTGTAGTTTCATCTTTTAATAATTAATGATGCTTCTTACAGAATTGTTCTGTCTTTTCAAATCAACAGGTGATAGTACAAAAGCAGGAATAATCTTCCAGGAATCACTGTTTGATTGGGAGTTATTATGCAGTGACAAGAAACTTGACAATAAAAGTGAAAACATTAAATGAGGGTGGAAATGAAAAATGGAAGTATCTACACAAAGGGAATGTTTTATTCATTGCTAATCATAACAGTGGAAATAGGTTATGAGAACAGCTAAAGGAAATCTTCACCAGTAAGTTTGACTATACCTAGTCCAGTCGCTGTGACACCAAACCTCATTAATTTCTACAAAGCTGTGACTTAAAATTAACAAACACTCTGAAGATGCACTTCCTATTTATAAGGTGCGCTTTTCACAATCTCTCACCAGAGGCACACGTGGAAGGTAAGTTGAATAACATTGACTGACACTTTCTCTGAAATCGCCAATCCCATGCTGAAGCGTATGTGTCATGAGTAACCTTAATACCATCGAATAAATTCATCAAAAAACCCCCTCATATAGCCCTTTCCCAAATGTTTCCCAAATATACACACATGTAGCCAGTACAAGTTAGAACTGGAATTTTTTTTTCTAAACATTTGCTGCCCCCACGTGTCTTTTTAGAAAACTGAGTGTGAAAGCTAAATCATGCCCATTAGCATCTCCTACACAGCATTCACAAATTAGACACGCTTAAGTGCAATCAAAGAAACAGCTTAACGGTTATAGGAAGAGCACCAGAGACTGGGCGGGGAGGAGGGGATGGAGAGTTTGACTTTTACCACAGACTGTTGGGATAATCCTCAGTAATTACGTAACCTCTATGTGTCCCAGTCTCTTCAAACTTAAAAGTGGGTGGCAAGCTGGTGGGACAGGGAGAGTAGCCAGATTTTCGCTAAGGTTCCATCTAGCTCTAATATTTGGTCATTCTCATTGAGGATGATAAAAGAGAAGTAGGAAAATCCAGTTATCTCATTTGTGGCTAAGTCGTCAGTTTGGAGGTATGCCAGAAACTCATGAATGGATTTCCTGTTTCATCACTGGAATGCATTACCTCGGTTCTCTGTCATCTCGACAGACTTGCTTCTCCATGTCTCAGTAGCTCTGAGCCTAAGGAGACAAGAAGGAATTTGTTTTCTTTAATGCTCAACAATTACCCAGTATACTGCTTGTGACTTCAAAAGTGAAAACCATCTTCCAAGTTTATAGTATGCGTCAGTAACAAGTGCTTCTGCAGCTCTGACTAGTTCTTAAATCTTCTCTGAGACACCATGATTGCCATGGCAAAGCCATTCTGTCTCTGTTCCCTTGATAACAGAACCCCGATTTGTTTCTCTTCTCAGGCAACCACACATTTAAAGAAAGGCTGGGTCTCTGCCTTGCTCAAAGGGGTGAATCTTAATTCATGTAAGATTCACTGGTTCTCACCCTTCACTGTTACTCAGAATCTTCTGGAGAGCTCTATACAAATACTGATGCCCAGGCCCACCCCCAGAGATTCTGATTTAATTGGTATAGAGTGTGACAGTTTTTGAAAGCTCTCCAAGTGATGCTAGTGTGCAGCATGGGATGTGAGTCACTTATCTATGCCAATAATAATCGTTCCATTCCTCTCTCTAGTGATCAATTTAGGAATGTGTACATGATTTAATTTTTAGCTAAGGGGAAATCTGACTGGAGGTGGACAGTTTTCCTCACTCTTGTAAAGGAACAGAAAATAAGGTTGCACCCTTATTTTCTCTTTCAGGTTTTGTTAGTTACCATGTGGGGATATAAAGGATGTGATGCCTGGAGCTGCTGCAGCCACATTGTGACTGCAAAGGAAGTTCCCACATGAAGGAAGATCCTACATAGCAGAGTGAAAAGAAGGGAAGAATTCCCAGTCTCCAGTGGTCTTGTTCAGCTGCTGAATTAAAGGACCCTATACTTATCCTACCTCAGGACTTATCGGGTTTCTCAAACAATGCCACTGAACTCCTAAGATTACATAGGATTTTGCTAGTATCCTATAGAGACATTTTCTAAGTGGGATTTTGTGTGGGTATGTACATGTTTACATAGTAAAATGTGTGAGGATATAATTTCAGAATATTATGCCTTTCACTTCTGTCTTCAAACTAAAGCATATTATTTATTTTCAAATAAGAAACAAAGACTGGGCAAAGATAACCTGCAAGTGGAAAATTTCTTATTTCACATGGGTAAGATTAAACCTAAAAAGGAAAGAGATTTTTCTTAGAAGTCATACAAACTTAATCCCTCAAATGTCATAATATGTGTTGTAATTCTTAATGTTATTTGTACTACCATCAGCTTTCAGGTGACTATTAGTGATATAAACCTATTATCATTTGCCTTAAAGATGTAAATCATGAAAATTTTAACCATCATATTAAAGTTTTCTGATTGCTCTTTTTCCCCCATTTATTCTTTCTTTGTATATGTTCATAGTGTCCCAGTGTAATTTTGCTCTACTGATACAGTGTGTTGTGGTGAAGTCAGGGCTTTCAGTGCATCCCTCCCTTCCCAGCAGCACACATTGTACCCACCAAGCCACCTCCCATCACCCAGCCCCTCCCACTTCAGATCGTTCCTAACATTTAGCTTTAGTGACTGTATTGTTTGAAAACTCCTGCACTGTAAGGCTTTCATTTTTACTTTTAGCTTTTGTTGTCATTTTCATCATGAATGTGCTCATTGCCACTTGATGTACTGTAAAACCCTTTAACTCTTTTCTTTTGTGTCTTATTCTTTGCACACATATAACTTTGATGTAATTGATATGCATTTGATGCACAGGATTCCAGACCATACTCACTTATGGACCCTACTTTGAATACCACACAGTAGTGCCAAAATATTCATATAGTAGCATACTATGCCTGACAAAACAATGGGATCAGTGATTGTATCCTTAGTTGCTCAGAGGAACTTCACTCTGGTCTTCAGGATTCCTGAGTTTCCTAAGAATATTGGCATGTGATTAATAGTAAAACATGGGCCTTTGCTGTCTGAATTATATGCATATGTACCCAGACTTAAATATGAGCACATATATAAGAGAAGTATTACTTTTATCCTGATCACTATCTATTAAAATAAGAAACTTAAAAATTCAAAGCCCCAAAGGCAGGAAATACAACATTTTAGGTTAACCTGGCTGGATTTTCAAACATATTCTCCATTACCAGATGGCCTAATATTTAACTGAATAGAAAACAGATTTATGGTGTGGAAAATATTTATGTATCCTTATCTAAGTAATGAGTCCGTTATTCGACTTCTTTCTGTGTACCAAGAAACCAGTGACACTTAATGGGCATTATTACCAACTATAATTGGAAGTATCTACAGAGAGCCAGAAGGAAAGTGTATCCTTAGAACAAGCTGCAGAGTGACAGGCATGAAGTCATTGTGTTTAGAGCCACAGTTCAGTTTGGTGTGAGAGCAAATTGCAAGGACCATTTGCCCCCCATTCTTCACTTCCAGGGTTTTGTCATTTCTGCAGTGATTCTCAAATGCCAGTCTCTAGTCCCTTGCTGTGCCCATTTTTTCCCAAAGCTGTATGATCAGTTTAAATAAATACCCTTCTCAAAAACTGCTACTGACACAGGTAGGAAAATGCTCCATGTTTGAGAATGTTGATGAGTTTTCAGAGTAGCATGTGATTGGAATTGGAAGAACAGGATTCTAGTGTCAGCCTAGCCACAAGCTGGCTGTTATGTCCTTGGGCAAGTTTCTTCTTGTCTCTGGGTCACATTTCCTGACCTGTAAAGTAAGAGTATCAGTCCCAACGATCTCTGAGGCCCTTTCTAGCTCTAAGAGCCCCTGGAGTCAGATTCATACATCTGTCAGCTGAGCTCCCAAACAACACAGCCTGGAAACAATGATTCTAAAAATAAAACATACAACTAAGAAACCAGTTACAAGACTAGAAGACAACATCAAATGTATTTTGTCGCCTTCAGATAGTTTTGTACATATGCAAGTCAATTCTACTTTAAAGTCATCATTATTCATTAGGCAAAGCATTTTCACTTACTCATATTAGTATCTCACTCAATACCCTAATATATAAAATCCAAATAACCTCGACCTTGCACAAAGTTAATATGCCATTTAATCACATTATTGACCTTATTAAAGAGACCTATATGAATACATAGCAATAATATTAAGGAATATCATTAAAATTATGACATTTTCTTAAGGGAATTGAGTCATACAGTCTTTGAATTGACTGTATATAATAATAATTTTGTAGTCAAGTTTGCTGTTGTGTTTTTTTAAAAAAACAAGATTCATTTTACAATTTTATTTGTTGTCTATGAAATCCTCTAAGCATATAATAATATTTCTTTTGCATATTTAACTGTACAAAAGTCAGATAAAACATACATTTATTTTAGCTGTATACACTTGGACCTGGAAAACTATGAGAAATTGGCTACCCCTTCTTTTTGCCTTTACGCAGAGCTGTGGTAAATATCACCAGCAAATTTAGAGTCTATCTTTTTCTCAATGTCTCCAGAGATTTCATTATTTTTTTTATAGCTTATTGCAATACTTAAGAGTTCCTGAATGTCCAATTTTTTAATTTCATCTAATCCCTTGTGCAGCAATTTACATCTAATTTTTCTTGTTTTTACGTGAGATGTAGACAGCTGTTGGAAACTGTTCTTTGCAGGTGACCTTTCTCATTCTTAGTAATTGTCTCTAGGTGAGGTAACATGGTACATTCAACTATTCAGCAAATACTCATTTCTCTCATGTGTCATGCACCATTCTAGGTTGTGAGTCTAGAACAGTGAAAACAAAAGACAAAAAAAATCTCTGCCCTTGCAGTCTTTGTATTCCAGGAGGAAAAAAATAGACAATAAACAAGATAAATAAGTAAAATATATGGTATATTAGATAATGAATGGTACGGGCTAAAGGGAAACATAAACAAAAAAAGGAAATTAGGTAGTACTCAGGGAGTGGGTGGTTTGCAAATTAGACAAGGATCCCCCAAGGATAAGGAGACATCTGCCTCACCGGGGAAATACTCCAGGCAGAGAAACCAGCAAGTACAAAGGCTCTGAGGCAGAAACATGAATGACTTGTGTGGTAGGGGTGAGTGAGCTAAGGAAAGAGGAGTAACAGATGAGGCCAAAGAGAAATTCAGAAGTGATGGGGGCTGCAGGTGGAGGTGCTCTCAGCGACTGGAGCCATTATAAAGACCTTAGCTTTTCCTCTGAGTGAGAACAGAGCCTCTGGAGGGCTTGAGTCAAGTAATGATGTGATCTGGTTCATATTTTAACAGAGTCGCCTTGGCTACTCTGTCACAGTAGAGACAAATATGGAAGCAGGAAAGCCAGTTTGGAGGCTGTAGCAACAACCACAAGCTTGGCTGAGATCACCCAGGAAGTGTTTGCAGATGAATAGGGAAAAGGCCCAAGACTAAACCTTGGGCTCTCCGACATTTAGAGTCAGGGGACTGACGGATAGTAACCAAGCACACCGGAGTAAAGAACAGCCAAAGAATTAGGAGGAAAACCACTGAGCATGGACTCGGAGAAATCCACATTTCTAGGAGGAGTGATTGACCAGCTATGTCAAACACTGCTGCTAGGCTGAGCTCCCTGTAGAGTAGACCTTGACTTCAGCTACACAGAAGTCAGTGGATGTGGTGGAAACCAGCAGGGAGGTTAGAATCAGGAAGCCCTACAGTTTTAGGCAAACTCACTCATAAAACCTGGTACTGCTTAGCAGTTTACACATCCCTTTGACCCTCAGTGAGCTCATGGGTAAAATAGGTGTAATAATTTGCACCTCAGGAAGCTGAGGTCCTAAAGAGGTAACGTTAGGAAAGCCTATATTTGTTTACCAGGACTGGCTTTAATCACAGTTCACAGAAATTTATTTTCTCACAGTTCCGGAGGCTGGGACTCCAAGATCAAGGTGTCATCAGGTGAGGTCCCTCTTCATGGCTTGTAGACAGCCACTTTCTCTCTGTGTCCTCACATGGCCTTTCCTCTTTGCATGCAGAGAGAGAGAGAACCCAGGACAGAGTTCTGTAAGGTTAGGGTCCCGCCCTTAAGACCTCATTTAACTTTAATTACCTCCCAAAAGGCCCCATCTCCAAACATAGTCAGGTTGGGGACTAGAGCCTCAACCTATGAATTTTGGGAGGGGACACAATTCGGTATGTAATGAAGCCCTTAGCATTTGTTAGGGCTCAAACCTGTTAATTCAACCTTCAAATATTCAATTATTGTTATTTATGTTATTACCACTGCAGGGTTTTATTATTTTACAATTTAGAGTACAACATATAATAAAATACACATAAAATTCTCCTTTAGAAATTAAAAAATATATATCTAATTCATCTAACAAGGTATAATTAGCATCTTGAAAAGGAATGTGATTTTATAAGAAAAAAGTTGGCTAATACTGCCATCTATTGGAATTTGGTCAAAGCTCATTTGTTGGATTTTATTCCTCCTTTATCAATATCTTATATGTTGCTGTGATTATTTTTCTCTTTCTAACGAGTATAAAATTGGATGATTTTGTTTCCAATTAAATCCTACAATAAATATTCTAAGAAATACACAAAGATTCTACCATGACAGAATTAGTCTTTTCCTACTTTTGAGATTCATTCTAAAGTTGACAAATATAAGTTGTGGACGGGGAGACACAATTGGAAAAATCCCTGCTTCTGGAAACAACTTAAATTCTCATTCACATTAGTTTTATTTTTATTTCTCAATTATAAACTGTTTGATGTTCTGGCTCACATAATCCACGAACAAAAAGGGTTACTCTTAGAAGCCTGGTAGTGGAAAGTGAAAGTTTCAGACCTTAAGCTAGCAAATATTCAACTGCTGCTGGTGAGGACCGAGTTCCAATATTGTAGAGTTGGTTCAGAAGGCCGTATGGCAAGGGGGAGGGTGCTCGGCCTCATGAATGAAATGCAACAGACATCATGACGTGCTACCTTGAGGTTACTGTTGTTAAGACAATGAATAGGCATTCTCTTACTTTGCTGGGAGCAAAGTAAGATGGTCTGCCCTCTATGTGAAATCTATCCAAATAAATATGTGCATGCCCTTTAACCTTTCCACTTGTAGGAATTTATCTTACAGATGTAGTTGCAAGTGTGTGAAATGATGGCTTTATATAGTATGTCATTTTTTATTATAGCAAAGATTGGAAACAATCTAAATGTTATCAATAAGATACTGTTTAAATGAATTATGGTTCAGTCATATAAAGGAATATCATTCAATCATTAAAAAGAGTGAAAAGCCAGGAGTGGTGGCTCACGCCTGTAATCCCAGCACTTTGGGAGGCCGAGGTAGGAGGATTGTTTGAGGCCAGGAGTTCAAGACCAGCCTGGAAGATTGCTAGAGTCCAGGAGTTGGAGGTTGCTGTGAGCTAGGCTGACACCATGGCACTTCAGCCTGGGCAACAGAGCGAGACTCTGTCTCAAAAAAAAAAAAGACCAGCCTGGGCAAAATAGTGAGGCCCTTGTTTCTACAAAAAATTTAAAAAACAGCCCTGTGGTCCTAGCAACTCAGTAAGCTGAGGCAGGAGGATTGCTTGAGCCCAGAAGGTCAAGGCCAGCCCGGGGAAGACAGAGACCCTGTCACTAAAACAAAAAAATGCACATTGGAACATTGGAATCAGGTATCATGGACAAAATGCTCAAATCGGTTGAACACATTTGAATGCTTAACTTTTCTTTCCTGCAAGAGGAAGATCAGGAGGTGGAGAGGTGTGCAGAGGGTCTCAGCTCAGTGCCTGGTGGGGGTGGGGTCCAGAGAGCTTTGAGTGGCAGCCTAGGGACTGTGCCTGAACCAGCCTGTCACCCCACCTACTGATGCCTGAAATTCTTTTAACACGAGATAAAAACTGTCATTCTGCAATTTAGAGATAAACTTTAAAGTCTGAGGGTAAGGCAGGTGAAAATGGGCTGGAATGGCAAGCCCTAGAAAGCCAGAGAGCTGACATAGGGCAGTTTGGCAGGTAGCTGCGGCCACTGGAAGGAAAGGGAGCAAGGATGGAGGGTGCAACCTGGAATGTTGTCACGGGGGTGGGGGGGGATCCCTGGACTGATGGGGAGTGACAGGCAGCCTGAGGCCCTGAGATGAAAGGCACTCTTTTCTAAGGAAAACATCTATGAGTCAGAGCCAAGAGTCACATGGGAGGAAAGACAACAATGCAGAGAAGAAAGTTCTGATAGAACCGCATTGCATTCCTAGAGGGATAGCCATTGCCACTGGGGGACACATCGTGAAAATGATATAGGATTAGTAATGAAGGCACCACTGGCAGTGGACCGTGGCCCAGAGAGCTTCCACTGATCTTTTAAGTTATTTTCTCTCTACTGCTTTATGCAAGTTAATTAATATTCACTCAAAGAGTAGAGAATGCTGAGACATTTAGCATTGATATGCCCATTTAGTAATGTTTTCCTTAATCTAAATATATACAAACTTAGTGTTTTATCAACTTAAAGATGGATCTTGAAAGTTCTATCAGTTTCTTGTAAAACTAAACATGTACAGTTGTCCCTCAATATCCCTGGGGGTTTGTCTCTAAGACCCCTGTGGATACCAAAATGCACAGATGCTCAAGCCCCTGACATGACATGGCATAGTATTTGCATGTATCCTACACACATCCCTCCGTATGCTTTAAATAATCTCTAGAGTACTTATAATACCTAATACAATAGAAATGCTATGTAAATCATTGTTACACTACAATACTACATTGTTTAGGGGAAAATAACAAGAATAAAAGGTCTGTATATGTTCAGTACAAATGCAACCATCTTTTTAAATTTTTTTTATTTTTGGTCAATGGTTGGTTGAATCCACAAATGTGGAACCCACAGATCAGAAGGGTTGACTGTACCTACAGCACCTACGTTATGATCCAGCAATTCCACTCCTAGGTTATTTACCCAGAAGAAATAAAAGCATATGTCCTCAAAGAGGCTTGTTGAAAAATGTCCATAGCTTTACTCATAATAGCTAAAAACTGAAAACAGCCACTAGGAGAAGAGATAAACCAACTGTGGTAAATTCATACATGAATTTCATTCATACATAGTATTTCATATACTAAGCAATAAAAAAAGGGGACAAACTATTGACATCTACAACAATATGATGAATTCCAAAAATACTACACTGAATGAAGGAAGCTTTATACGAAAGATCACATACTGTTTATATATATATATGTAGACAGATATATAATGAGATATATATATGTATCATTCTAGAACATGCAAAACTAATCTGTAGACTAAGCCATGGTATGGTCAGGGAGTCCAGAGCAATGGTTGCCTCTGGGAGGTGGGAGGGTGGGCCGTAAAGGGGAGCCTCTGGGAGCTTCCCGGGGTGACCTTAGTGTACTGTATCCTGACAGGGGTCTGCGTGGCTCAGATATGTGCAACTCACTGAATGGCATGCTTAGGAATTGTACATTTCATTGTATGTAAATTTTACCTCAAAAGAAAAAATAGTGAACAGACACTGATACCCATGTTGGAGCATATGGGGAGAAGTGTATTGCTGCCTACAACACACTTTGAAACGCATAACAAAAAAGACAAATTAGTGAGTGGATAAAGAGATGGCTAAATGGATAAATGTGTAGTAAAGGAAATATAGTAGAACATGAATTGTTGACTCTAGTTGGTGAGCATACGAGTGTTCACTGTACAGTTTCTTCAGCTTTCGGGTATGTTTAAAAGCTTTTATAATAAAATGTTGAAAAAGTTGATCTTGAGTTAGGAGTTCTAATAGAGAGCTTGGGCTATACTTTACATATCTTTGTAGGAGGTTTTCCCATGAGGCTGGAGCGGTGGGGGGAGGGGGGAGGTTGCAAGCAGAAAAATCTGTAAGCAACCGAGAGCCCTTTTGTTGTGTTTGTTTCCCCAAAGCGGGCACCTACTAGAGCCTCAAGAAAAGCTTGTGAATGAATGAAATGAATGAATGAAGGAATGAATGAATGAGATGTGCCTAAACCAGTGACTCTGGAAACTGTAAAGGAATGGTGAACTTATGAATATTACAGAATACTTAAACCGAACGATAAATAAATCTCTGAAATCATCAGACTTTAATACTCATGCCAATGAATGTCTTAAAAGGAGGGAGGTACAAGAAAGGGAGAATTAAAATCATATCTAAGACTTAGCTTTTTGACTTGACAATTTGGATCAATCACAATGTGCACCCCGGAGAAAACTCTGGAGAAAACATTACCTCCTCTTTTGAGAAAGCACATTAGGAATGAAGCTTTTGGATACAAGCTTTGGACATGGTTATGATGACTTTACTAAGAACTAGTACGTTTTGTGTCAAAGGCCCCTCGAAATACATAGGTTTTGGGAAAAGAGGAGTGCTCCACCAGTGGGCCCTGCTAGGAGAGCTGTCATTCCGGGATTTGCTTGCAGCTCAGGGGACTCCTGAGGTCTTGAAAATGGAAGAGGACTAGGTGCATTCATCTGAAGTTCATGCTTCTTTCCATGATGTCAGGGCACAGGAAAACTGTGTAGGCCAGTGATTCTCAACCCTGTCTGCACAATAGAATCATTAGGAGAGGCTTACATAGTGTTGATGTAGTATTAAAGGTTGAGCCTCCAACCCAGCCAGTTGAACCAGACTCTGGGATTAGGAGTATGGTAAAACGCTAATGCAAGCCAGGATACAGCCAACTGGACGAGCCACTCAAAACCTATACAACATGGAAGAACTGGGGTCCCTGAAGCAAGTATTGGCCCACACTAGAGTGGAACTTCTAACTTAACATCATTAAGACAAGGGGAAGGGGGACTTGGGGTCATTACAAAATATGGAGGGCTGAGCAGGAGGCAAATGGACCCAATGATGGATTGACATCTTCCTCTGAAAACAGAAAATAATAACAATGCTTTACCTATGTGTTATTATTGCTACTATCATTATTAACTAATTAATTAATTTTCCTTTCAGCTTTCCCAGGTGTCCTTGTGTCTATCCAAGTGGACCGTCCCACTAGGAGTGAGGATGGCCCCTAATCTCAGGCTGTCCTTATAAGCCTTTTTGTTGAAGTTATTCTATACTTCTTGGTTGGGCCTCTCCTCTGATGTCATTCCTATGTCTGTGCCACAATCATTTGGCGGGAAAATGGGACTTGGCCACCACCATCTTTGAATTAACTTTGGGGAAGTATCCAGAAGAAAAACTGTGTGATTCTTAGAGGATGAAGTAAATAGGCATGACTCTTGCCCAAAATGCACTGCTTCTCAAAAACTTGAAGAGCTATTACCTTTTATAGGTTTCCATGTAAGCAGCATAAAGACTCTGCCAAGCAGTTTAAACTCTCTGATTGTTCAACATCCTGAGCACTTAGGGCTGTGTTCTTTCTTGGTTTTGCCATGGCTTGTGCTTGCCTCTTTAATAACGTAGTAGAATTCCACTGTATAAAAGATCCTGGGTGACAAGAGGGACACCTTTTACTAGGGCAAGAGGTGTACCCGGAGACAATGGCTGGGGTGACTCAGAAGATCAGGGTGAGAGTGTGTATTCAGGGAAACTTGAACCTCTACTCCTGGGTTTAAATAAAATTTATTTAAAAAAAAAAAGAAAGGAAGAAAGAAGAAAATCAAGGTGAGATTTTCTCCCCCAAGAAATCTCCAAGTTTTCTTTATTTTAACTGATTTCTGATTTGACACTCCACAAGCAAAATTAACTCTTTAGGAACTTCTTAAGTTTAAAGAGTATTTATTAGCACCTACCATGTGTCAGGCATTTGGAATGTCAGGAAACAAGGCAGACTCAGCTTTTTCTTCTCTGTCCTCACATTCAGTCAAGGCCATGTATTTTTCCCCACCTTTTTAAAAAAGTAAGCTCAATTAGAAAAGGTAGAAAAATGGTACACAAACACCCAAATGTTCATCATCTGGATTAAGCATTTGTCATTATTTTTATCATTTTAGCTCATCTCTCAATAGATGGGTAACAGGAGACAGGTATACATTTTTTGTAAGCCCTTTGGAAGTAAAATAAAATACCATGATCCATCATGCCAGTATACTTCAGAATGTATCTCCTCAAAATAATATATCAAGGCCAGATTTTGAAAAGAGAAGAAGTGATGCTTTATTTATTATTTTTTTTAGCTAGATTGGGTCATTGAGAGAGACTTTGTTCTGGGCCTAGAATTGAAACAAGGTAGGTTGAAGGTCAGGTGGCTGTAGAGCCTGCAGTTTTGACCTGGACTTGGATGTTATAACTGGTCCAACAAAATAATACACATTATGAGTCTGTTTGGGCTGCTATCACAAAATTATCTTAAACTGAGTGGTTTTTAAAGAGCAAAAATTTATGTCTCATAGTGCTGGAAGCTGGAAAGTTCAAGATCAATGCATTGGCATATTCAGTGTCTAGGGATGCCCCACCTACTGGCTGGTAGACAGACATCTTCTCGCTGAGTTCTCACATGGTGGAAGGGGAGAGGAGCTATGGAGTCTCTTTATATAGTCACTAATCCCAATCATATGTGCTCCACTGTCATGTTCTAATCCCTTCCCAAAGGTCCCACCTGCCGACACCATTACCTTGGGGGTTAAGATATCAATGCATAAATTTGACATAAGCATTCAGTCCATTGCACCCATATTCCCAGGGCCCAAGAATAACATTTATCTCATTTGTGAGTGAAGCACACTCAGCTGTAAAACAGTATCTAAGAGTTTCTTGTCAAATTAGATTTGGGAGTAAGGCAAGTACCTTTACCTATCCATATCTGTATAGCTTGCATTTCCATCCCCTCAGCCCACCCTCTAAAATTCTCACAGTGAATCAAGAACCACTGAGTATACCAGACAATTGGCTGAGTATGTGGCATGCTATTGATCCATTAGAGTATCTAAAATACTGTATTGGAACGTTGTCACAATATAAAAAAACCTTTTTTGCCCCCTTTCCTCCATGCACCACCTAGTCTTTGAGTAGCTACAGGGATCACTAAATATATATATTTAGAGACAGAGTCTTGCTCTGCACCCAGACTGGTGTTCAGTGGCATCATCATAGCTCACTAGGATGATAACCTCAGACTCCTGGGCTCAAGCCAACCTCTTGTCTTGGCCTCCCAAGTAGCTGAGACTATTGGTGCAGGCCATGATGCCTGGATTATTTTTTCTATTTTTTATAGAGATAGGGTTCTCCCTACATTGCCCATGCTGGTCTCGAACTCCTGGCCTCAAGCAATCCTCCTGCCTCAGCCTCCAAAAGTGCTAGGATTACAGGTGTGAGTCACTGCACCCAGCCACTAATATACTTATGAGCATTATGTTTGATATAGGTTCATTTCAAGGCATTCATTTGATACATATGATAGTTCTGCCCTCTGTTCAATAAATTGCTTTCCAGTGCAGCTTTAGTGTAATTACACAATTTGATCAAATATTGCCAATGTTTCCATCTGTTTAGTGTCCAATATTATAATTTCAAAATTGGTTTTAGATTTAGTCCAATTTTTTTTAGACCGTATCTTTCTACATAAAAGTTGATGCAGCCAGGCACCGTGGCTCACACATGTAATCCCAGTGCCTTGGGAGGCTGAGGCAGGAGGATCACTTGGGGCCAGGAGTTCAAGACCAGCATGGGCAACATAGCAAGACCTTATTTTTACAAAAAATTTTAAAATTAGCCAGGCATATTGGCACATGCTTATAGGCCCAGCTACTCGGGAGGCTGAGGAAGAAGGATTGCTTGAGCCCAGGAGTTCAAGGCTGCAGTGAG
>VBSM01000413.1:396758-422538 GCA_008086735.1 Cheirogaleus medius | reverse complement strand
CACCGAAAAAAAAAAGAGAACTTGTACTGAGGTCCCAGGTCCAAGACAAAGGCTGCTCCACAGGACAGTAACGCCAGTTACAACACTGAGACAAAATTGGATATTGGGGTAATGCCTGCAGTAAAGAGCCCAAGAGGTGTGGGGAACCTTTACAAGATGCAATCGCTTTTGCCCAGGTGCAGAGAATATAACCTGAGCTAAGTGTGGTGTAGACAGGTAAGGCGGGAGGACTGGGTGGGCCAGATGCCAGGAAGGTAAAAAGATGAATGGTAATTTGTCAGATAAGAGTGCTCTGTGACTGTGGATTCCTTTTCTCCCTTTTAATTATTACAGGTACATATTATAATAGTTGTATACCTTTGTAGGGTACGTGTGATGTTTTGATACAGGCCTACAATGTGAATTAATCAAATCAGGGAAATTGGGGTATCCACCACCTCAGCCATTTATCATGTCTTTGTGTTAGGAGCATTCCAATTCCACTCTTACACTGTAATATATAATGAAATAACTATATTAAATACAACTCACCATAGCTTGGGGACCCCTGTTTTAAAGCATATCTTAACTTATTGTTGATTATAGTCACTTGTTATGCTATTAAATATTGTTCATTCTATCTAACTATATCTTTGCACCCATTAACCACACCCACTGCATCCTCCCCACCCCTGCTACCCTTCCCAGCCTCTCGTGACCAACATTTTACTTTCTGCGTCCATGAGATCAATTGTTTTTAATATTTGGCTCCCACATATGAGTGAGAACATTCGAGATCTGTCTGTCTGTGCTTGTCTTATTTCACATAACACAATGTTCTCCAGTTCCATCCATGTTGTTGCAAACGGCAGGATTTCATTCTTTTTTGTGGCTATGTATTAATAATATTCCATTGTGTTTATGTTCCACAGTTTCTTTATCCATTCATCCCTTGATGGGCATTTAAGTTAATTCCAGATCTTGGCTTTTGTGAATAGGGCTGCAATAAACATGAGAGTGCAGATATCTTTTGGATATAGTGAATTCCCCTTCTTCGGATGTATACCCAGCAGTGGGATTGCTGGGTCATGTGGTAGTTCTATTATTAGGTGTTTGAGGAACCTCCATGCTGTTCTCCATAGTGGTTGCACTAAGTCGCACTGCCACCAACAGTGTACGGGTGCTCCCCTTTCTCCACATCCTCGTCAGCGTTTTTATCGCATCTTTTTCATAAAAGCCATTTTAACAGGGGCGAGATAATATTTAATTGTAGGTTTGCATTTCTCTGATGACAAATGATGTTGAATATTTTTTCATGTACCTGTTGGCCATTTTTATGTCTTCTTTTTGAGAAATGTCTATTCAGATCCTTTGTCCATTTTTAATCAGATTATTTGATTTATTTTCCTATTCTGAGTTGTTGGAGCTCATTATATATTCTAGTTATTAATCCCTTGTCAGATGGGTAGTTTGCAAATATTTTCTCCCAGTCTGTAGGTTGTCTCTTCCCTTTGTTGATTATTTCCTTTGCTGTGCAAACACTTTTTAGCTTGATGTGATCCCATTTGTCCAATTTTGCTTTGGCTGCCTGTGCTTTAAGGGTATTACTCAAGAAGTTCTTGCCCAGACCAATGTCCTGAAGCATTTCCCCAATGTTTTCTTATAGTAGTTTCATAGTTTCAGATCTTAGATTTAAGTCTTTAATCCATTTTATTCTATTTTTGTATACAATGAGAGATAAGGGTCTGGTTTTATTCTTCTGCATGTGAATATCCAGTTTTCTGAGCAACATTTATTGAAGAGACTGTTCTGTCCCCACAGTATGTTCTTGGCGACTTTGTCAAAGATAAGCTCACTATCGATGTGTGGATTTATTTCTGGGTTCTCTATGCTGCTACAGTGGTCTATGTGTCTACTTTTAATGTGAGTGCCATGTTGTTTGGGTTCCTACAGCTCTGTAGTATAATTTGAAGCCAGGTAATGTGATTCCTCCAGTTTTGTTCTTTTTGCTCAGGATGGTTTTTGCTATTTTGGGCCTTTTGTGGTTCCATATAAATTTTAGGATTATGGTCTTTATTTCTGTGAAAATGTCATTGGTATTTTGATGGAGATTGCATTAAATCTGGGGATTGCTTGGGGAAGTATAGACATGTTAATAATATTGCTTCTTCCAATCTATGAGCATGGAATATCTTTTCATTTTTTTGTGGCCTCTTCAATTTCTTTCATCAATGTTTTATAGTTTTCGTTATAGAGATCATTCATTTCTTTGGTTAAGTTTATTCCTAGGTATTTTATTTTATTTGTAGCTATTATAAATGGGATTACTTTCTTGGTTTCCTTTTCAGATTGTTTACTATTGGCATATAGAAATGCTACTGATTTTTGTACGTTGATTTTGTATGCTGCAATTTTACTGAATTTGTTTATCAGGGTTTTTTTGTTTTTGTTCTTTTTTGAGACAGAGTCTTGCTCTGTCACCCAGGCTAGGGTGCTGTGGCATCAGCCTGTTTCGCAGCAACCTCAAACTCCTGGATTCAAACAATCCTCCTGCCTCAGCCTCCCAAGTAGCTGGGACTACAGTGCATGCCACCACACCCAGCTAATTTTTTCTATTTTTAGTAGAGATGGGGTCTCACTTTTGCTCAGGCTGGTCTCATACTCCTGACCTCAAGTGATCCTCCCACCTCAGCCTCCTAGAGTGCTAGGGTTACAGGCATGAGCCCCTTCGCCCAGCTTGTTTTTCAGTTTTAATAGAGTCTTTGTGGAGTCTTTAGGTTTCTCTAGATATAAGACAGTATCATTTACAAACAAGGATAATTTGAATTCTTCCCTTTCAATTTGGATACCCTTTATTTCTTTCTCTTGTCTGATTGCTCTAGCAGAACTTCCAGTACTACGTTGAATAACAGTGGTGAAAGTGGGCATCCTTGTCTTGTTCCAGATCTTAGAGAAAAGGCTTTCAGTTTTTCCCCATTCAGTAGGATACTAGCTGTGGGTCTGTCATATATGGCTTTTATTATGTTGAGATAAGTTACTTCTTTCCCCATTGTTTCAGAGTTTTTGTCATGAAGGGATGTTGAATTTTATCGAATGCTTTTTCAGCATTAATTGAAATGATCATATGGTTTTTGTCCTTTGCTCTGTTAACATGTATCACATCGATTGATTTGTGTATGTTGAACTATCCTTGCATCCTGGGATGAATCCCACTTGATCATGATGAATAATCTTTTTAATGTTTTGTTGAATTCAATTTACTGCTATTTTTTGAGGATTTTTGCATGTATGTTCATCAGAGATATTGGCCTATAGTTTCTTTTTTTGTTTTATCTTTGTCTGGTTTTGGTGTATGGGTGATACAGGTCTCATAGAATGAGTTTGGGAGTATTCCTTCCTCTTCAACTTTTTGGAGTACTTTAAGTAGGATTGGTATTAATTCTTCTTTGAATGCTTGGTAGAATTCAACAGTGAAGCCATCAGGTCTTGAGCTTTTCTTTGATGGGAGACTTTTATTACTGTTTCTATCTCAGTACTTGCTATTGGTTTATTCAAGTTTTGGATTTCTTCCTAGTTAAATCTTGGTAGGTTGTATGTGTCTAGGAATTTATCCATTTCTTCTAGGTTTTCCAATTTATTGGTATGAAGTGGCTCACAATAGTTTCTAATGATCGTTTGGGTTTCTGCAGTATGAGTTGTAATTCTCCTTTTTCATCTCTTATTTTATTTATTTGGGTCTCCCCTCTTTTTTTCTTAGTCTGGCTGAAGGTATGTCAATTTTGTTTATCTCTTCAAAAAAACAATTTTTCATTTTTGTTGGTGTTTTGTGTTGTTCTTTTGGTTTCAGTTTCACTTATTTCTGCCCTGATCTGTATCATTTCTTTTATTCTGCTTATTTTGGGTTTAATTTGCTCTTGTTTTTCTATTTCTTTGAGATGCATCATTGTTGTTTATTTGAAGCTTTTCTACTTTTTTGATGTCAGCACATATTGCTATAAACTTTCCTCTTACCACTGCTTTTACTGTATCCCATAGCTTTGGATGTCTTGTGTTTTCATTTTTATTGCTTTGAGAAATTTTGAAATTTCCTTCTTAATCTTTTCATTGACTAACTGGTTGATCAGGAGCATACTGTTTAATTCCCATGTGTTTGTATAGTTTCCAGTGTTCTTCTTATTACAGATTTCTAGTTATATTCCACTGTGGTCAGAGAAAATACTTCATAAGATTCTTTTTTTTTTTTTTTTTGTACTTTTTTAAGACTTGTTTTGTGGCCTAACCTATGATTTATCCTTAAGAATCCTTAAGAATGACCCATGAGCTGAGGAGAAGAACATGGAGTCTGCAGCTGTTGGATGAAAAGTTCTGTAAACATCTATTATGTCCATCTGGTCTGTAGTGCAGATTCAGTACAATATTTCTTTTTATCTTTTTTTTTGGAGACAGAATCTTGCTCTGTTATCTCAGCTAGAGTGCAGTGCAGTGGCATGATCATAAATCACTGCAACCTCCAACCCTGGGCTCAAGCAATTCTCTCCTGCCTCAGCCTCCCGAGTAGCTGGGACTACAGGAGCACATCACTGCACCTGGCTAATTTTTCTATTTTTTTTGTAGAGATGGGATCTCACTTTTGCTCAGACTGGTCTCAAACTCCTGAGCTCAAGCATTCCTCCCATCTCAGCTTCCCAGGGTGCTAGGATTACAGGCGTGAGCCATCTTGCCCAGCCCAGCCAGTCCAATATTTCTTTGTTGATTTTCTGCCTGGATGACCTGTCCAATACTGAAATTGGAATGTCGAGATGTCCAGTGATTATTGTAGTGGTGTCTATCTCTCTCTTTAGGTCTGATAATATTTACTTAATATATTTGGGTGCTCCAGTGTTGGGTGCATATTTATTTAGAATTATTAAATCCTCCTGCTGAATTGACCACTTTATCATTATATAATGACCTTCTTTATCCCTTTTTACAGTTTTTGCCTTGAAATCTATTTTATCTGATGGAAGTATAGCTACTCTTGCTCTTTTTTGGTTTCCATTTGCATGAAATATCATTTTCCATCCCTTGATTATCAGTCCATGTGTGTCTTTACAGGTGAAGTGTGTTTTTTGCAGATAACTTATAGTTGGCTCTTGGTTTTTTATCCATTCGCCACTCTGTGTCTTTTGATTGGAGAGTTTAGTCCATTCACATTCAATGTTATTATTGATAGGTAAGGACTTACTATTACCATGTTGTTATTTGATTTCTGGTCGTTTTGTGGTCTTCTCTTTCTTTCTTAATTCCTTCCTGTCTTCCTTTGTTAAATGTGATTTTCTCTGGTAGTATGTTTTAATTTCTTGCTTTTTCTTTTTTGTGTGTCTGTTGTAGGCTTTTTAATTTGAGTTTATAATGAGGCTTGCAAAAAACATTTTATAACCAATTATCATAAATATATGACAACTCTGTTTACAAATAAATAAATAAGCCAAAAGAAACCTAACAAAAATTCTACCCTTTAACTCCATCCCCCCCCAAGTTTTTAACTTTTTGTTGTTTCCATCCATGTCTTTTTGTACTCTCTCTCAAAAAGTTGTTGTAGTTATTTTTAATAGATTTTTCTTTTAGTCTTCCCACTCAAGGTATAAATGGTTTATATATCACAATTACAGCAATGGAGTATTCTGTTACCAGTGAGTTATGTACCTTCAGATGATTTCTTATTGTTCATTAACATCCTTTTCTTTCAGATCGAAGAACTCCTTTTAGCATTTCTGGTAGGACAGGTCTGGTGTTGATGGAATCCTCAGCTTTTGTTTGTCTGGGAAAGTCTTTATTTCTCCTTCATGTATGAAGGATATTTTTGCAGGATATGATATTCTAGGGTTAAGGTTGTTTTTCTTTCAGCACTTTGAATACATCATGCCACTCTCTCCCAGTAAGGTTTCCACTGAGAAGTTTACTGCCAAACGTATTGGAGCTCCTTCGTATGTTATTTTTTCTTTTTTCTTGCTTCCCTTAGGACCTCTTCTTTATCCATGACCTTTGGCAGCTTGAGAGGTAGTATTGTTTGGGTTAAATCTGCTTGGTGTTGTATGACCCTCTTGTACCTGAATATTGATATCTTTCTCTAGGTTTGGAAAGTTCTCTGTTATTATTTTTTTGACTAAACTTTTTCTTACTCTCTACCTCCTCTTTAAGGCCAATAACTCTTAGATTTGCCCTTTTGAGGCTATTTTCTAGATGTTGTAAGCATGTGTCATTTTTTTTCATTCTTTTCTCCTTTTTCTCCTTTGTGTATTTTAAATAGGCTGTCTTCGAGCTCACTAATTTTTTCTTCTGCTTGGTCAAGTTTCTGCTTGAGAGATTCTGATGTATTTCTCAGTTTGTCAATTGAATTCTTAAGCTCCAGAATTTCTGCTTGATTTTTAAAAAATTATTTTAATCTCTTCGTTAAGTTTTTCTGATAGGCTTCTGAATTTCTTCTGTGTTTTGTTGAAGTTCATTGATCTTCTTCAGCACAGCTATTTTGAAATCTTTGTCTGAAAGGTCACATATCTCCATCACTACAGGATTGGTCACTGGTACCTTATTTAGTTTGTTTGATGAGGTCACGTTTTCCAAGATATTCTTGATGCTTGTGGATATTTATTGGTGTATGGGCATTGAAGATTTAGGTATTTATTTTAACCTTCACAATCTGGGCTTGTTTGAACCCATCTTTCTTGAGGAGGCTTTCCACCCAAGAAAATTAGGTGTTGTGATCTAAGTCTTTGGTCATCACAGCCATATCGGCACTGGGGGTGCCCCAAGCCCAGTAATGCTGTGACTCTTGCAGACTCCTGGTGGTACTGCCTTGGTGGACTTGGGTAAGATACAGGAGAATTTCCTGGATTACCAGGCAAAGTGTCTCACTCTCTTCCTCACTCTTTGTTCTGGGCTACCACTGTTGGGGGAGGAGTGACGTTGACTGCTGCTTGGCTACCTCTGATGTTTACTCAAAGCCCCAAGGCTCTTTAGTTAGGTGATGAATCCTTCCAGGACTGGGTCCTTTCCTTCAGGACAGCATGTTTCCTTTTAGCCCAGAGTGGGTCCAGAAATGCCATCTAGGAATGAAGGCCTGGACTTGGAGGCTTCAGGACTCTGCTTGGTATTTCATTTTACTGTGACCGACCTGGTAACCAAGTTGCAAAACAAAGTCCTCTGGGTTCTTCCCTTACCTTTCCCCAAGTGGAAGAAGACTCCTTGATCCATGCTACCTGGAGTTAGGGGAGGGGTGACACAGGCACTGGCCTGGCCATCACTGCTGGTGTCTCACTGGGTCATGTGCACCCCAAGTCCACTGGCTCTAAGCCAGCACAGCCACAGGAATTGCCCAAGGACTGCAGCCTGTGCGGCCTGACTGCCTTATGAATTTAGTCCAGGCCCAAGGGTGCTTTTTGCCAACTGGTAGTGGGGGGAGGGGGAACTCAAGTTTCAAGTTTCAGGGTGGAAGGTTTTCCTCTGGCTGGACTGGTATGAATGTTCCCTCCATGGGCACTGGCAGAATTCTTCCCTGTGCTGTGTTCCCCTGTGGCAGGGCGGCCCTGAGTTTCAATGCAAAGTCCCACAATTACTTCACCATCCCTCCCCGGGCACACAGATTCTCTCTCCACTGGGCACTGGTGCGGCACTGCCGGGGTGGCACAGGCCATGCAAGACTGTCTTTTCTGCCCTCTTCAGTGTCTCTTTCCCTGAATAACGTTAAAGCCAAGTGGTGTGATTGCTCACCTGATTTTTGGTTCTTCTGAAGGTGCTTGCTTGTGTGGAGAGTTGTTGAATCAGGTGTTTGTGCGTAGGGACAATCGCTGGAGGTTTCTAATTGGCCATCTTGCTCTGCCCCCGCTCTCTGACCTGGTTTTTCTGACTGTGGATTCCTAAAAACAGAAGAAAGAGTGGGGAAGGAAACATTTTTCATTAATATGGAAAGAACCTGAGTATTCACCTTAAGCAAGTGGTCAAGCTTAGTATCACCACTATGAGGGGAAAAAGTGACATTATGCACCTCTGGTGTGATTCAATAAGAGATACTCAATATCACCTAGTCAATATTCTCAACAAAGAAACCATTGGACAAATCCAGAATGTGGGACATTTTATAAAACAACTGTATTTAAAACTTAGGGATATAAGGAGGAACCAGCAAAAGAAACTAAGGAGCATCCAACCAGGTAAATATGATATTCTAGAAATCAAGTAAAGTAAGTTTTTTAAGAAAGAGAATAAGAGAGGGAGATCAGCTGTTTCTAATGCTACTTAGAGTTGCTAGAAGTAACAACTGAAATTAGCAATGTGGAGGTCACTGTTGATCCTTATAAGAAACTCAGTGGTGTTGAGGGCATGGGTTCATGAGGGAATGTGAAGAGACAAATTAAAAGCAGTACCTATGCTTGTGAACTTCGCAGAATTTTGCTGTAAAAGGAAGGTGAGCGTATAGGCCTACGTAGAGGTAGGTGTGTTGGTGTGACGGTGGGAGTGTGTGGCATTCTGTTCTGATCGCTTTACTTTTTTCTGAGAGGCAGAATGTATGTCATCAGCTGAGAGTGACAGCTGGTGGGAGGAGGCGTTGTTAGAGGCTTGAGGAGAGATAAGTTATGCAATAGTTATTTAGGAGAGAGAACAAATGAGTAGGGCCCACCTAGGATAGTGACCATGAATTTGAAACATTCTGCAATGGTTGGATGCTTCTCTACAGCCTCAGTCAGCTGCCAGGGTGCAAGCATGGAACCGGCCGAGAGCTGGGCCTCACCAGAGTTGTGGTGGAGCCATGTGGGAATGACTGAGAAGACAGGGACAAGATAGTTGTGCGTTCAAGCAAGAGGCGATTATCACAATTGACCACGGAATATAGTTGGATAAAAAGGGAAGTCTAAATTCTCCCAACCTAAGTGTCTATTGACAGGTGAATGAATAAACAAAATATGGTCTATACATACAATGGAATATTATTCAGCTTTATAAAGGAAGGAAATTCTGATACGTGTCTCAATACTGATGAACCTTGAGGACATTATGCTAATTGAAAGCAACCCATCACGAAAAGATAAATACTGTGTGATTTCACTTACATGAGCTAGCTAAAGGATCAAATTCATATAGACAGAAAGTGGAAGGATGGTTGCCAGAGACTGGGAGGAGGAGGGAGTGGGGCATTGTTTAACAGGTTTGGAGTTCCAGCTTTGCAAGATGAAGAGTTCTGGAGATGACTGCACAGCAGTATGAATGTACTTCACATTTAAAATTTGTTAAGATGGCAGGTTTTACACTATGTATATTTTACCATAATTTTTAAAAAGACCAAAACATTATGCTTACCTTTCTAATTTCATTGTTTTATAAGAATTATCAGTTATTTTCATCCTACTCCTTCTCTTCCAGAAGAAAACAACAAAATAAGCCCCCATCAAGTTAGTGGGAAAACATGCAAAACAAAACTCAAAAGAGTCCTTTTGAGATCTTACCAAATTTAACACCTAATATCAGCACTATATTACATTAAATTAATTTAGTTTTAATAAACTTTGGAAGGTCTGGATTTGACCATTACGCCAAGTAGATTCTGAAAGTGACTCAAAGTATGAATCTGATAAGAAAGTTTAGGATAGCTCAGGTTCTTGTCATATCTGGGAAACACACCTTCCTCAGCCATGCTAAGAAAAGAAATCTTCTACACTGTGAAGACTTCATCCTTATCTTCTTTCTTTTCTTTTTTCCTCCCTTCTTTCTTTCCCTCCTTCTTTCCTTCTTTCTCTCCTTCTTTATTTTTTCTTTCTTTCTTTTTCCTTCCTTCCTTCCTTCCTTCCTTCCTTCCTTCCTTCCTTCTTTCCTTTCTTCCTTCCTTTCTTTCTTTCTCTTTTGTTTTCTTTTTTCCTTAGGCTCCATCTTAAATGGGTTCTGCTAATACTCCTTTCCAATGCACAGATAATTTAATATTGAAACTCCAGAAAGAAACATAAGTAGATGTAGAAATTTTTTAAGTTTGACATTTATAAAATAATTGTAAGTGTACAGTCACTAGCTGAAGATTCTGGCACCCTGCATCCTGGGCCTACCTCTGATTTCAGCTGCCACTGCGGTAGATAGTTCCTTGAGAGCTCAGATGCCTACTGACAGCCACCTGCCTCAAGCCTGGGCCTTGCATCTCTTTGCTTTTCTGCCTTCTCCAAATCATGGGAGTCTTAGAAGTACAGCCTGGAAGTGCACGGGAATTTTGCATCTGGTGGCAATCTTCCAACAGCGGAGGATGGAAGCAAGGACAAGTGCCCCATCCCCCTAATTCTGGTAGGAATTCTTAGAGGTGCTGGCAGACGCTAGCCCCTGTTGTCTAGAGCAGCAGCCTGGAGAACGGCTATGTAGTTTAAGCTCCCTTTGCCTAGAAAAAGATAACAAAAGGTTGAAAGCAATTACCAGATCTAAGTAAGTGTGAACCTCTTCGGTAGTTTATTATTATATTACAGAGAAACTCTCTTTTGCATTGCAGAGAAAGCTAAGGACCAGGGCTAAGAATTAGTCATCTCAGCTCAAAAAAGACTAAACTCCCTACAGGGGCAGATCACCTGTATCAAGTTCAAGACCCTGACTGGGAAAGCACAGGACCCTGATATATGGGATGCAGACATCTGTGTTGATGCCCCACACCCTTGAATTTCTAGTTTCTTCTAAGCCCTCCAACCCCCAAACATGGGCTGTCCCTCCATGGTAAGAGTCAGCATGTCTCCCACCCCCACTGCTTGAGGACAATGCAGGGCCTCTTCCCTTCAAGACAGCTTGTGCCCCACCCCAGAGTGCCCGAACCTCCTCTCCTGGACACTAGGTATAGATTTAAGTTCCAGCATAACCCAGTCAAGGTCGTACTGAGTCTTTATAAAGAAAAGGCTTAAACTCACAAAGAGCTCTCACGACCCAGCCAACCAGGGAAGTATGTATAGGACTGGATTCTGGGGTGATTGTTCAAGGGGGCCAGAACATAAATGTGGATCAGAGAGGGTTTATTGACTTGAGAGTCCTGCTCAGAGACACAGGATCTAACTCCCTGGTGAGGGCCCCAGGAGATGATGTTAATTCCCTACTAGGTTGTCATAGTAAGTTGAATGGCAGCCCTTAAAAAGATGTGTTCAAAACCTAATCCCTAGAACCTGTGACTGTGACCTTACTTGGGAGAACGGTCTTTGCAGATGTAATTAAATTAAGGATATCACATCCTGAGTTATCTGGGTGGGCTCTAAATCCAAGGACAAGTGTTGTGTCTCTTGGATAAGAGACACAAGGGAGAGATACACCTGGAGCCACTGGAAGCTGGAAAAGACAAGGAACTTATTCTCCCCTGGAGCTCTGGAGGGCCCATGGCCCTGCTGACACCTGGACCTTCAGAACTCGGAGAGAACAATTCCGGTTGTTTTTATGCTACCCGGTTTGTGGCCATTTGCTACGACAGCCACAGGACATGAATACAGATGGCTTCTGGACCATGGAAAAAGGGATGCCCATGCTAAGCAGTGTCAAAATATCAGAAACACCATGACAGACAGGGGACTAGGGGAGTGTAAGACTCAGGGAAGCGTGCATAACGGAGCGAGCATGCTAAAGCCCAGAACACTTACCAGGTGTTCGTGTTGCACAGGAGGGCCCAGAGGAAACGTCCTTCGCCAAGGCCATGACGCACCGCAGCACTAGAGCTCAGTGGTGGCTCTCCTCTGCAGGCCTGGGCAGACAGTAGGCGAGGTTTTACAGAGCAGGGCTTACTGGTAGTAAGGGGTGTGATAGGACCCTGACCAGGAGAGCACAGTGGTGGCACTTATTTCTCAGAAGTCAGCTGGATGCAATGACCATAATCAGAGAAAAGCTCAGAGTGGCCGCCCAGGAAGCCCGAGCCCGAGAGCTGTGGAGGCGGAAACAGAAGAGCGCTCGGCCGGGCGAAGCACACGTGCAGACCAGGGCGCCACTCAACGCTCCCATCAGAAGAAACCAAGGGTGGATAATCGGGAGGCTGAGGGCAGGCATCCCAATGAAAGTCAGATCACCTGCCTAGTGTAAACTAAAAAAAATAATGAAGTTTCCATTTTGGAAAAAAGAGGCTTTATTTCTCGTAAAGGGCCGCAGCCTGTGGATGGACATTGAAATAGGCTGGAAAGCAGAGCCCCAGCCACAAGCCAGGAACGTGTTTCAAGGGACAGACAAAAGGAACAAGATTTTATAGTGAGCAGGGTGGTTAAATATACGTATTCTGCAAGCTCTAGAAGGAGTCACGAATATTTAGGAAAAGAGAGCTCATGCGCATGTGTAATTGTGCTTTATCTCTCCCATCCCGCCACAGCTGGGAACTCGGTTGCAAAGTGTTTCTAGGGTCCCCTTGGTAGAGAGGGGTCCATTCAGTTAGCAGAGGGCTTAGGATTTTATTTTTAGTTCACAGTCCCCCCTTTGGCCAAGATATGCCAGGGGCAGCAGTGATGGACAAGTTTTATTTTGTCCCAGGTCCACCTAGGCCCTCAGTGGGACCCCATGTCCGAGGAGAGGTTTAGAGCCATAAAGGCTTACAGCCTATTAAACATTTTAGGCCAGATGGGAATGGGAGTGGACAGTCACTCATTAACCGCTTAAAACCTTTTAAGCAATATAGTGGAAAACCAAAAGCCAAAAACAAGGTTATAAAATGAACTTACCTGTAAGTACAGAGCCACCGTAGTCTCGGTCTTAATTACATACTTGTAGCAACTAGTTATATAAACATTTTGTTAAGACCGTTTCATGTCTCGAACTGGCCCATACAGTCTGGAGTGCCTCCCTCTTCCGCAGAAGACCCGGGACTGGAGGAGAAGGGCTGTCTGTGCGGTCACGGGGCGTGGGCCGCGGAAACAAGCCAGGCCCAGTGGGGTGTCAGAGGAGGAAAATGCGCAGGTTTCACTGAGTCATCGCTGGTCTGCAGGATCACATGACTCTGGTTTTCTTGGAAGTAAAATGAGATAAATAACATTAATAATCTGACAATTAAAGAAGACTTTGAGTATCAGAATGGAAAAAGGAACCTATTCCATTAGGGAGCCAAATTAAAACATCATGAAGAAAATGACAACCTTTTTTTTCTTTCATAGTTAAGAAATAACCAACATGTAGTCCGAACTTTGGACAAATACTAAAAAACTTAAAATCAAAAGGACGAAGCTAGGATTTAATAATTTTTTTAAGACGTACTTTTCTTTCTTCAGTTTTCCATTTTCATTAAAGACAAATCATACTAGTACCAACATATTTGTAAAATAAATTTTAGTCTCATTATGCTTGGTTTGATTATTTGCACAAAGTGCAGTAAGAATAATCATTGGCCATAGGCTTTTTTTTTTTTTTTGAGACAGAATCTCACTTCTGTTGCCTGGGCTAGAGTGCCGTGGTGTCAGCTTAGCTCACAGCAACCTCAAACTCCTGGGCTCAAGCGATCCTCCTGCCTCAGCCTCCCTAGTAGCTGGGACTACAGACATGTGCCACCATGCCCGGCTAATTTTTTTATATATGTATTTTTAGTTAGCCAATTAATTTCTTTCTATTTATAGTAGAGACGAGGTTTCGCTCTTGCTCAGGCTGGTCTCGAACTCCTGACCTTGAGCAATCCGCCACCTCGGCCTTCAAGAGTGCTAGGATTACAGGCGTGAGCCACCATGCCCGGCCATAGGCTTTTTAAATTAATAAAAAATTGGCTTTGCTGGAACTCTCCTCCCCACTTTTTAAAGGAACTTCAGGTTACTTAAAGTTCTCTTGAGCCACGATAAGGATTTAACTGCCTGAAGACACCTGTACAAATTGGGAAATTCCTCTTTTTCTGAGGTTCCAAAGTAACCTGAGGTTCCTGGATCTGTCAGAAAGTGAGTGACATTCTTTACTTACCACAGAGAGGGAAATGTTATAGATGTGGTATCAGGTCAGTATTTTTTTTCCCAGAGGGCTCTTTATCGGCCTTATAAAGTCAACCCGATTCCTCGAAGCAGTCTGGGCGTAGTTGGAAATACGCCATTCAGTCAAAGCCTTAGGAAAACAACCAGCGTCTTTGACTCTGTCCTATTATAAAAGAAAACAGATTCTTATTGAACTTATGCACATGATTATATTGCCATAAAATAAGAATAGCTATGAATGAATAGTTTCCAAATTCTGGAGAAATCAAGTAGAGAGAAAAATAAATGTTTCAAATTATTTACAAAATACACTTTACCAATTTGTTGTAAGCTATAAATAGCTCAAAAGAAGGACAAAAATTTTCTTGACTTCTGGAAAACAAAACATAAAAAAATTAACGATGTTTTAAACAAACGGTCAAAAAATGTGTTCAGTTCCATGTAATTAATTCATGTTCTGCTTGAGGTTGGGTTAGCATCCTCAAGAACACATAAGCTCATTTATTATTTTTTATTTTTTCAAGGAGGGGAGTGAAGAAGGCAGTTCAGTTTCCTTGTGTTTTTTTTTTTTGTTGTTGTTGTTGTTGAGACAGAGTCTTGCTCTATCGCCCTGGGTAGAGTGCATGGCATCATCATAGATCACAGCAATCTCCAACTCCTGGGGTTGAGTGATCCTCCTGCCTCAGCCTCCTGAGTAGCTGGGATTATAGGCGTGTGCCACCACATCTGGCTATTTTTTTCTATTGTTAGTAGAGACGGGGTGGGGGGGTCTCACTTTTGCTCAGGGTGGTTTCAAACTCCTGAGCTCAAGCAATTCCTCCCGCCTTGGCCTCCCAGAGTGCTAGGATTACAGGTGTGAGCCACCTCACCCAGTTTTTTTTAAAGTAAGCCAGCTTCTTTAGAGTCCGGAGGGCATCTAGCTGATGTGTCTAGATGTTAAATTGGAAGCATCTTCAGTTAAAGTGGAAGTAGCTTTCACACAGAAAAACAAATGTTAATATTTGGAACAGTTCATCCTGGAATTTGTATGTCACAAGGTGTGTTTGGAAAGCCTCAGGAAAAAGGTGGTGGCAATTTCATTGTGTCCAAGTCAGAAAAATTGAAGAAGAATACGAAAACATTATTTGGAGACTTATAGCCAGGAAAGAATTCAAGATTTAGTCTAAATGGTATGATCTCTAAAGTTAGTAGAAAATTGCTTCTTGAGAAGAATTAAGTAAAACAAGGTCATTTTGTGGCGTATAACAATTTAAAGTAATAACCATAATTATTATTGATAATATATATCAAAACATATCAGAATTTTAGGAATCTTATACAATTTTAGAGCATATATATTAATAACATGTTTGTATAAACATAACCCAAAGAAAGTTAGATAGCATTTCATATTTGACGATGCTTCCTGTATAGTTTTAACATACCAAATAAGTCAAATGTGTCTCTCTTAGATTTTCAGTGGCCCTAATATTTAGAAAGCTACTTTGAGGTCAAAAAGACAATTTTGAATTTTGATTTTGGAAAGTTTCTCAAATATCAAAGGTTTAAAACATTTTTTGTTGTAAAATATTTGTTGTCATAAAACAGGATTACAGGTTGCTATAGTCATTTGTTTAGCCAAAGTGATAACCCAAAGATTTTAAAAAGCAAAAAAACAATTTTACTCTTTTTTCAGAAAAAAAATCTAATATTTTTCTTCATAGTTTGTATATAGAATTGTCTCTCTTATATCTAGTAGTTTTTAATTACACATATTAATTATAATGTTAACTCTTAGTAATCCTTACTTTTTGATAAAAAATCCAGGAAGTTAAAGTAATTTTGAGCTGTTATCAATTCCCGATTTTTACTGGTACATCTAAATATCTTTAGTTTTTTATGTCATGTAAAAATAAGATGTTAAAATACATAAGCTTAAATTTATGTTTCATAATTAATGTTTTAGTATTTTAACTTATAAATAACTCAGATATTTTATGATTATCTTCTTTAACATAATATAAGATTTTAAATTACTGAAAAGAATTTTGAAATTACAATACAGGTACCATCCCTAATGTTGTTCCCAGTCATCTTAGGTCTTAAGTAGTCAAGTGTCATCCAAGATGGCTACAAAGGGCAAAGTCTGTCTGTGTTTTCAACCTACATTCCAGGGAAATACCACTGAGGACAAAAGATAGGATGCCAAGAGGATCCAACCCCTCCTAGAATAGCCAAGAGGCAAAGCTGGGAAAGGGAAGAAGTGGCTCTATTAGGGTTGGTTGTGTCTTGTAGCTGATGCAGGAGATTAGGATAGGGCACACAGGTGGTGGTGCTAAAAGAACTCAGGTGGTGTGAAACAGTAGGAACAAAATCAGGGTTATGGATCAATGAAAACAAAAGCTGTGGTCAGTTGCGATTGTACCCATTGTAGATACACCAGGCTTGCTCTGGTTTTGGGAAAAGTCCCCCAGGATGCCTGACAAGAGTGGCCTCAAATGACTCTTACTCCATTATACCATCATTACCATAGACTAGCATTGCAGCTCCCCCGCCCCTCTCCAGTGGGCTTTGGAAGCCATGACACATCCAGGCCTGAACAAATAAAGTAAAAACTGCCCCGCCTGAGGATGGGAGAGGGTAACATTCTCATGGCCAGGGGCAGGCAGCACAAGCATGAGGAAGTCAGAAGAAAGAAAAGGAGAGACCCGAAAAGACCCAGGGCCACCGTCCGCTTGGACATATGCCCGCTCCAAGCACTTTGGAGTGTACTGTTGCCTTCCTGTTTAAGTGACTTTGATGGCTATTGATGGCTTTTAACAGCCCTCTTCCATGTCCATCTGGGCGAGTGCTTGCTAAATAAAACTTCCTGCTTATGCTTCACTGCTTTGGTTTCAGTTCTTTGTCTCCAAATACAGGAACCGACATAGCTGTAGGTCTAGGACTAAGAACATGTCCCCAGGCCTCACCATGGCCACCTATGCAGACACTAGAATCTAGAGACTCAGAAGTAAAACATAAGTTTACAGTCGAATCCAGCAAGTACTAAAAATATTACAAAAGCAGTAGTTTATGACCTTAAAACATTTAGCAGAGGTAGTATCTGGCCTGTCTGACCATAGGTTTAGGTGAAAATATGTAGCCATGAGACCTGCAAAACCGCAGTCTAAAAAGACAGATTTAAACCATGTCATTGAGGATGGAACAAGTAAAAAATATTTTTTACATGCCTACGTCTTTTACATAAAAAAAGCCTCTCATAGGCGGAAGAAGACAGGAAAGTAAAGGTTGTTTATGGCTTGAAAAGCAGAAAAACAGGTTTTCAGGTTTTAGTGAGTAGTTAGCAGGTGGTATTGTTATGCAAATGAAGGCTTGGTAATGGCCTTCAAAGAGAATGGATGGCAAATGTTCCTTTTCAGACCTTTAAAGGTGTCAAACTCTTAGCTAATTTTTTATTTTTTAAGATCAGAAAAGGGTAGTCCTGGCTCTGTGTGTGTGTGTCTGTGTGTATGTATCTTTTCCCCCATAAAAGATAGCTTTGTAGCAGTCATTTTAAAATATGTTAAATATACCTTGGGGCAAACCTTTCTTTAGTTTATTTTGAATCTAAAAAATTTTACATATTAAAAGCCAAATTGATAGTTTTGAAGAAATTTGGGTTAAAGGTTGTTAGCGATAGAGGAAAGAGTGAGAGAAAAAGAAATTGGGTTAAACCAGGAGGGAGAAAAATAGCAAAATTTAAATATATCGAGCCATCTCTTCTTTAGTCAATTTCTTAGTTCTGTGAATAAATCAGGTTAGTTGGGCAGCTGTGTCTCATTCCAGGACCTGGTATCATAGAGCAGTTTTTATTTTATTTTATTTTTGAGACAGAGTCTTGCTCTGTCACCTGGGCTAGAGTGCAGTAGCATCAGCCGCTAGCCTCCAGCTTGGGGAGGACTCCCGCAGGGGCGAGGCACGGTCCTCCAACACGTGGGATGTGCTTTGACCTTCATAGGACGCCAGAGTGTTTCAGTGCTATTGATTAGGGAACAAGGGGGTAGAGTCTTCCTCTAATGTTTCCAATTTGTAGATGTTGATGGTGATCTGAAATAACCACGCAGCAGAAAAGCAAAAGTGAAGAACTATTAATAGTTCATTGCATTTAACACAAATCATTGTAATTCACAAAATAACCTGCAGGTGGTGCCACATTATTGCTTTTTCCGTTTGGGTCCCTTTTTTTTTTTTTTTTTTTTTTTTTTTTTTTTTTTTTTTTTTCTTTTTTTAAATATCTCCCAGACTGTCACTCTGGGTCGGTATCTGCCTGGTTGTAACAAACACAATGAAACAAGGGCAGTCACTGATTCCCAAAATGTTTGGAGTTAATTTTTTAACCAATACTGTCTGATATTCACGGTCCTTCAGAAAAAATTTTTAAAAATGCTATCTGTTCACTAATAAAATTAAAATAAATCCGAGAATGCTAGACTGTAATTGAATTTAGGGAGCCTTTTGTATAACAGTATCATTTTCAGATAAGGAAGTTATTTAAAAAAAAAATTGGCCAATAGTTGCCAGAGCCAACATGCTGAGCTTCTAATCTTAGAGTTATGTCTGTTACCCTCCTGTTGACTTCTCATGGGTTGTGATAAATATTATTTCAAGAATTTGAGAACATCCTTATTGGAGATACTTTTTAAACCCAGGTCGGCAATAATTATTACCATTGGATGAGCAGAAGGATGTACAATCAACATGAGGAAACGTCCTTCCTCGATTACACCAAAGCTAAAAAGCCACAAGTCTGCAGACTCAGATTAAAATGGAATATCACATTTAGGAAACCAGAGAATATTTATAGCTAATAAATGAGAAAAGGCAGTACGGGATGTGAAAGGTGGTGGGTAGCATAATTAACCACTTCGGTACCAGCGTCAACTATAGTCGACAGCCACAGATGAACGCGAGCGACGACTTTAGCGGACAGCCGTGATATGACTTTTCTAACTTTTCATTTATCAAAATAAAATGGTGAACATTTAAAAATAACGTAATGAAAACATATGTGTATATGTTACCTATTCTGATATTTACATTACAAGTAAAGCTGCCTGTAAAGTCAAACGAGCTTTCAGTGCTTTAAAGCTTTCCTCATCACACAAGAGCAAAACGGATGTGTGGTCAATGCACAGCACACGCTGCCGTGCGGACCGTGAGCGCCGGCTGCGGGCGAGGCTTCACGCCGGTGAGCGCCGCACCGAAATGGTTAACATATCTTTGCTTCCTACAGAATTGCACACATTTTAAGGAAAATAACAGATATAATTAATCTTATCCACTGACAGAGTGGACAATGAAATATATAGCGTGGATTCGGGGACACTAGGAAGTCTTCCTGAATCACTGAATCATAAACAGAATTAAGTTTTTATACCCATTATGGTACCATTAAGGCCCATGAAGATGTAGAGTCCTGGAGAGATATGATTTGACTCCAAAGCAGAGATTCTTATATTTTTTGGTTACAAGAACACTTTACAGTCTTAAGAATTATTAAGCTTCCCAAAGAGCTTTATGTGGGTTATATCTATCTATATCTACCATGTCAGACATTAACACTAAGAAATTTTTTAAATGCAAGTATGTACAGGCACACATTCCATTCATAATTGGGGCAATGACATCATCACATGTCCTGTAGCTTCTGGAAAATTTCAGTATATATATATGTGTGTTTTTTGTGTGCATATATATATGTTTGTGTGTATATATATGTGTGTGTGTGTGAGAATGAGAAGGTGAGAGAGTAAGAATCTAACAGTGAATAAAGTCTTAGCATTACCGTGAGAACAGCCAGACTTCATGGGTCCCCTTAAAGGGTTTTGCAGGACCCCCATGAGTGTCAGAATGTTGTTTCAGTTACATGCCATGGGATTAGGTCTGATGGGTAGAGGTGTCAGGCAAGCTTAAAAATTTTTCAATTTTAATTGGTTAAACTTATTACATTACAAAGGGAAGAAAGTACCTTGGTAAGGGATTGACTTGGTAGATACCACCTAAACTAGCTAGCATTGCCAAAAATGAAACAAACTGACTTTTGTTTCCTCCCATGGTGATACAATGAGAGGTATGAAAACATCACCCATGTGGTAGTCTTGTCAAAAATATTTAAATTAATTATAGCCATGAAGAAACAATCAGACATATCCTGACTGTAGGATATTCTACAAGACAACTGACCTGAACTCTTTTAAAAAGTCAATATCGCCCCAAGCCAAAGAAAGGGCAGGGGGAGGGGAGGATGTTAGGCAATTTTGGACTAAAGGAGATGAAAGGAACAGGACTCCAAATGCAATGTGTGATCGGTGATTGGCTCCTGGGATCCTGAATTATGTGCCATCCACCTCCAAAGCCTACACAGGACATTTTGGGCCAATTGAAATATTATTATAGAATATAATAAATATTATTGTATCAATGTTAAATTTGTTTGTAATAATGGTATTATGGTTTGTAGGAGGATATTTTTGTTCTCAGGAGATATTAAGATATATGCTGAAATATTTAGAGGTGAAATATCATGATGTCTGTTACTTATTTCCAAATCACTCAGAGGGAAAAAATCTTTACTCTTTTGTTTTGTTTTGTTAATTTCAGATAGATATAGACATAGAGACATGCACGTGCATCTGCAGAGAAGAGACAAAAAGAGACAGCAAATCAGTGTGGCAAGTAATTAACCACTGGTAAACCTGAGTAAAGGGTATGTGAATGTTTACTACAACAGTCTTTCAACTTTCCTGCCTGGTTTAAATTTTTTCAAATAAAAAGTTGGAAAAAATATGAAAGTCAAATGTCAAAGACAACATACTGGGAAAAATATTTGCAATTCATATCCTAGAAAAAATTTATAATTTTTCTAAAATATAAAGTGTTTCTAAAATCAATAAGAGAAAGATGAGCTCAGTAGAAATATGAGTGAAAGAAGTGAAGAGACAGTTCCTATGAAATGAAACTGAAATGTCACTTAAACATGAAAAAGATGCTCAATGTCTCTCATAATAACAGAAATGCAAATTAAAACCGTGCTGAGATCACATTTCGCATCTATCAGATTGGCAAAATTCCAAAAGTCTGATAACTGTTGGTAACACTGTAGTGTCTATTGGGTGAGTCTACGAGGAAATTGGCACTTTTAAACCTTGTTGGGGGAATACTTATTGAAACAGCCCCAACTATCAAAATTACAAATATGTATATCCTATGATGTCCAAATATACCTATACACATATAAAATGATATGTATAAAAGGCTATCGAACCCAAGCCTGTCCATCAACAGGATAATACATTGGTAATATAATTATGTGCTAATGCCAATGATGTATTCTTTTATAATGGAAAAAAGAATAAGGAGGCTCCCTCTATACTGATTTAAAAATACCTCTGAGATATTGTTAGTGAGAAAGGCAAGGTACAGAATTCTGTGTGCAGTATGCTACTTTTATGTAAAAGAGGGAATATAAAAATCTGTACTTCAAGACGAAGAGAAGACAGACCACAGACTGGGAGAAAACATTTCCAAAAGACATATCTGATAAAGGACTGGTATCCAAAATATACAAAGAACTCTTAAAACTCAACAATAAGAAAACAAATGACCCCATTTAAAAATGGGCCAAAAACCTCAACAAACACCTCACCAAAGAAGACACACAGATGGCATATAAGCACATGAAAAGATGCTCCACGTCACATGTCATTACAGAAATGCAAATTAAAATGGCAATGAGAAATTGGTATTAACGGATCAACACCTAAGTGGACATATAGGAATCACATTTATCAGGTGTCGGGCGGGTGGCAGGGGAGGAGGGGATGGGTATATACAAACATAATGAGTGAGATGTGCAACGTTTGGGGGATGGTCACGCTTGAAGCTCTGCCTTGAGCGGGGAGGGGGGCATGGGCAATATATGTAACCATAATATTTGTACCCCCATAATATGCTAAAATAAATAAATAAATAAAAATGGCAATGAGATACTACTACACACCTGTTAGAACCACTACTAAATGCTGATGAGCACGTGTAGAGGGGGAACGCTCGCTCACTGGTGGGAGTGCAAAGTGGTGCAGCCACTTCGAAAGATAGTCTGGCAGATTCTTACAAAACTTAACATACTCTAACCATACAGTGCAGCAATCAAGTTCCTTAGTATCTACCCAGATGAGCTGAAAGCTTGTGTCTGTACAAAAACCTGCACACAGATGTTTACAGCAGTTTTATTCATAATTGTCAAAGACTGGAAGCAACCAAGACAAGCTTCAGCAGGTGAATGGATAGAGTATGGCACATCCAGACAACGGAGTATTATTCAGTGCTAAAAAGAAATGAGTCATCAGGCTATGAAAAGGCACCTTAAATGCATATTACTAAGTGAAAAAAGCCAATCTGAAAAGTCTCCATCCTGTATGATTCCACCTCTGTGACATTCTGGAAAAGGCAAACTCTAGAGACAGTAAAAAGACCAGTGGCTGCCAGGAGTTAGCGGGGAAGGAAGGAGAAATAGGTGGAGCACGGAGGATTTTTAGGGCAGAAAAACTACCCTGCATGTAGACACTGTAATGGTGACTACATGTCTTTATACATTTGCTCAAACCCATGGAATGTCCACCACCAAGACTGGATGAAACCTAATGTAAACTATGGACTTTGGGTGATAACAGTTTGTCCACGTTGGTTCATCAGTTGTAACAAATGGACCACTCTGCTGCAGGGTGTTGATGGCGGGAGAGTCTGGGGCTGGGCAGACGTATATGGGAACGCTCTGTACTTCCCACTCAATTTTGCTGTAAACCTAAAATTGCTCTAAAAAAATAAAGTCTATTAAAAATTGATACTAATATTTGCTTGTTTCTAATTTAGGAAGGATATGCATGTTTATGGTAGAGGAGATTGAATAGATGAGAAATAGTGTTAGAAGAGACTTTTTTCACTGTATATCTTTTTAGGGGTTTTTATTTTAAATATGTGACTATAATACCTACTAAAAATTGAATTTAAAGGAATTTATTATGTAGTACATACTCACTGCAAAACTTAAAATACCAAATGTGTAAAGTTATAAATTAGAGAATTACCACTAACAGTTTGGATGGATATAATTTCAGACTAATGATATAGAAACCAGCATGTCCCCTATCCCATGCCCCACGCCCACCACAAACAAACACATGCACACTCACTGCAGGGGAAGAGAGAGAACACACACATCCCGTACAAACACAGATACAGACATATAGGTCTAGAAAAGTTCTAGATCCCTTGCTTTTTGTACTCAACAGCGTATCATGATTTCCTTCTATCTCAATATGTAGAGATCTACCTCCTTGCCTCTAACTTGGCTGCTTGGTATTCTACAGAGTGGATGTGCCACAACTTCCTCAGTTTCTCCCCTATTAATGAACACTTAGCTGGGGGTGGGGGTGGGGTTGATTTTTACCTTGAAAACAATTGGCAGAGCAGTGACTGACCCTGCAGTGTCCAGAGCCAGGCTGAGTTTCCATCCCAACACCACGGTCTGCTGGCTGCGTGGCCTTGTGGGCGTCACTCTCTGAGCATTCGCTCCCTCAGCTATACAGTGGGTATCTTTGTATCTTTCCTCATTAAATTGTGAGGACTGAGGGAAAAAGTTAGCCCACTCATAATCAAAATATGTTAATATATTCAGTGGTTCACTGTGACAAAGACTGTCTCCTTTGAGCAGAACTTGGGTTGGACTTGTCTGAAGCCTCTGCTTGCCTAGGCCTGATCTTGAGGCTCCCCCTCTGTCCTTGTAGAATCCAATTTGAGCTGGAATCTTGCTAAGTTGGTTTAGGGAAAAACTCCTACCCTTGTCTGGTGTCTTATCACCCTTGTCTGCCTCTAGCCAGAATCTTATCAAGTCAGTTTAACCAGAAACACGGTATCTCTGATATTTCCTCTCAGTAATTTTCCATCCACAGAACCCGCCCCCCCACATACACACTGCTCCTTGGTTATAAACCCTAGTTGTTCTTGCAGGAGTCAGAGACCACTCCCACCCCCCCCTCCGCAAGACCCCATCGCTGTAGCCCTGTACTGATGGTCGCAGCCCCCCTTGAATAAAAAGTCTGCCTCACCATCTTTAACAAGTGTTTTTATCATTTTTTCTTTAACAAGTGAATATATAAAAGACATTTATCCACTGTCTCTCCAGAAGGAGAGCCCTGATTTGTCGTGTGTGCCGATTTCATGGTCTAAATTCTCCCGCCATGGCCAATGTCAAGGCACCAACCGGAAGCCACTGAATGCAGAGTTGGGAGGAGATGCCCACAAACAGCTCCCGGGAGCCAGGTAAGAGCCCTTGTATGCCATGGTAGGATGTATTTTAAAGATCAGAAACCCTGGACAAATACTGTGACCCTCTTTCTTTTCAAATGTATGTCTGAATCTCCTTTCCAATGTACACGTGACCAGGTTTACCATGATGGTTCCTCTCCTCAAAATGTTTGAATATCTTTCCAGGTGTACTTTTGACCACGTTTGTATGGTCATTTCCCCTCCTCCCTTTTCAAAATGTGCACTGTACGTTTGTTTACTTTTGACTACAAGGATGACTCCTCAGTGGATCTCAAAACAGTCTGTGGAAAGGTGAGGGGGGGTGCCCAATCTTGGGTCAGCTCATATAAAAACAAAGACGATATAAAAAACTTACATGTTGAGAACTGAGATGAAGTGATTTGTACTTGCCTCATTTCTTCCTGCTGACAGACTTTTTAGTAAACAACCAAAGCCACATTTTTAAAAATGCCCGTCTATGGTCTCATATATATGCACAACAGAATTCAGTGAGCTAATACATGTGATATACTTGGGAAAATCTTTGGATCATAGTAAGGACTTGACAAAATAAAGTTAGCTACTATTATATCTTTGTGCATCTGAAAATAATTCTATAGGAAGAATTCTTGAAGTAGATTTACTGGACAAACTATATAAGCACATAATATTTGGATAGATATTGCCATACTGCTTCCAAAAGTTTATAATAATTTACACTCCATCCACAGTATATGAGTACACTTTCCCCCATAATCTCAGCCAACATGGATATCGTCAAACCTTCTAATCTTAATCGTATTTGCAAAATATTTCTCTTATCATTATTTCACTTGCATTTTCCTAACTCTAGTGTATGTATTTGAAGATCTTTTCACATGTTTATAGGTTGATTAACGTTTCTATTTCTTCAATGAATCTCCCACTTATCTCTTTTGCCTATTTACCTATTGGTTTGTCTTTTATATAGATTTACATGAGTGTTTTTATATTGTAGATGTTAATCTTTTGTCTGTTTTATATGTTGCATATACTTTATCTTATCTGTCGCTAGTCTCTTAAAATTGTTTATTGTGCCTTTTGCCGAACAGAATTTTATGAGGCAAGTCAATCTTATCTCTTAAGGCTGCTGGGAGTTTTCTGCTTAGGAAAACCTTATACAAGCCAAAATCTATTAAAAGTATTCCTGCATATATTTTCCAATACTTCTATAGTTTCCCAAAAAAAAGTTTGGCGACTTAGAACTTACTTTTTTTATGATGTGAGGTAGCCATCTCTACCAGTTAGTGCTCTTACTCTACCTAACTTCACCAATAAGAAAAAATGTTGATATACTACAAGGCTATAGTAATTAAAACAGCTTGTGATTGGCACAAGAACAGGGACATTGACCAGTGGAACAGAACAGAGAACCCAGATATAAAACCATCCCCATATAGCCATCTAATCTTTGACAAAGCAGACAAAAACACATACTGGGGAAAAGAATCCTTATTCAATAAATGGTGCTGGGAAAACTGGATTACCACATGTAGAAGACTGAAACAGGACCCACACCTTTCACCTCTCACAAAAAT
>VBSM01000413.1:381422-393320 GCA_008086735.1 Cheirogaleus medius | reverse complement strand
AAAAAAAAAAAAAGCAAAGTCTTAAGAATTGGGAATACTGAAGGCTAAGCCCCCACAACAGAGAAAACAAGTAATCTTGCTAGGATTTTGAAGAGGCCCAATAAATAACTCTTTTCCCTTCCTGAATTATGAATCAATTGAATAACTAGACAAAGTCTAATTTAAATGCCAGCTCTATTTATTTGTTGTTAAAATTCCTTTCCAGTTATTTGATTTGGATTCTGTGGGAGCTATTTTACAATTCTATAAATTATAGATAACTGATAGATAAGCAAAATAATTTCTCTCTATAGACAAAATTACAGACTTTTTTTTACATCACTTTTCTTTTCCTGAAACAGATAGAGGAATTGCAATAACTGAGTTCCCTTCTCGTGAAAGGAAATACAAGGTGCAGGGAAGATGCTCCTTCCTATAAATCTATTTTGACCTACACAGTATTTCCTAAAATATAGAACATATTAACACATGGCATAATTTCAGGTGGTATAGGTGCATGGAATTAAGTAATATTGAATCACAAAGTAAAAAAAAAACTACAATGAGAAAAAAAAATCTTAATTTTTTTCTACTCTTCTGCAATAGTTGTGAATTTCCTTTTTAACAAAGAGAAAGCTGGCCTCAGATTCAAAGCCTTTGGGCCGGGAATGGTGGCACATGCCTGTCATCCTAGCACTCTGGGAGGCCAAGGCAGGAGGATCGCTTGAGCCCAGGAGTTTGAGGTTGCTGTGAGCCAGGCTGACGCCACGGCACTCTAGCCCAGGCAAGAGAGTGAGAGTCTGTCTCAAAAAAAATAAAAATAATAAAAAAATAAAATCTAATCTCTTAGCAGGTTTCAGATATATATGTACCGTTTAATTTTTTTGTCCCTCATCTCAAAAACTCCATGAGAATAAGAATCTACGATGTGTCTGGCATATAGTAGGTGCTCAATAAATATCTGTGGCCTGAATGTGGGAGACACACGATGTGGGAACCGGCAGAAAGTGAAGGGACCATTGTCAGGGCGGTGGCTGTGGAAGTGGGGACAAGAGATGAATATGAGGACATGTCCACAGAGCGTAGGGGCTAACTGGGAGGGAGAGTGGGCAGGATTCCAGGTGACTTCAAGGACTGGGAACGCAGACAGCTGCTGAATGACCTTCCATGGAGAACACTCAGCAAGTCTAGTGAGGAGCTGGCCCAGGGAAAGACCATGGTTTTCCTCCTATGAAGCTTGACAGGGTAGCCAGAAACCCCAGTGACAATATGCTGTGCTGGGAAAATATAATTAAAATCAAAATCTCCCAACCCAGAAGACTTCTACAAAAAAGTAGTAGAAAAAGAAAACAGTTTTATTATCAAATAAGCATTAAAGCAGAATAAAGCACATCACAGGCAATCTACTAAGAGTTTGATTGCAAAAACAGGAAGAAATCTCACCCACGTGTGAACCTGGCATACACAGCCATGTTCTCAAGATGAACAACAGCGCAAGTGACAGGACTCCACAGCACCATTTATTACACGTAGTTCATCCTAAATTCACCTGGCAATGGGGTTGGCCATCTGTGTTAGGTAACTGGCTTCATTCTTTAATTTTTTTTAATTTTTAATTTTTTTTTATTTCAGCATATTACAGGGGTGCAAATGTTCAGGTTACATATATTACCTTTGCCCCACCCAAGTCAGAGTTTCAGGCATGTCCATCCCCCAGACGGTGCACACCACACCCATGAGGTGTTTATATACCCATCTCCTCCTCCGCCTCCCACCTGCCCGACACCTGATGAATGTTACTGCTACATGTGCACACAAGTGTTGATCGGTTAATACCAACTTGCTGGTGAGTACATGTGGCGCTTGTTTTTCTATTCTTGGGATACTTCACTTAGTAGAATGGGTTCCAGCTCTATCCAGGATAATACAAGAGGTGCTAGATCACCATTGTTTTTTGTGACTCAGTAGAACTCCATGTTATACGTATACCACATTTTATTAATCCACTCCTGTATGGATGGGCACTTGGGTTGTTTCCATATCTTTGCAATTGTGTATTGTGCTGCTATACTACACTTGATCTTAGCCAAAAGGCCGAGAAGCGATAAATTGTGCTGCTATAAATGTTCTAATGCAGATGTCTTTTTTATATAACGTCCTTTGTTGGGATTGCTGGATCAAATGGTAGTTCTACTTGTAGCTCTCTGAGGTATCTCCACATTGCTTTCCACAAAGGTTGTACTAGTTTGCAGTCCCATGTGTTAGGTAACTGGCTTTATATAAAAGAAAAACAAACTTCTCATATGCCTTCATGACAGGAGGTAGTTTCGCAACTTGGAGCCAGGCACCTCCTGCTTTTTTTAGGCTCTCATCCTCCCACAGAAACTGGGAGGTCAACATCGGGGAAAATTTTCCCCGGGGAGCTACACTCCAGCGCCTCTCTGCTTAGCTGTGCCCAGCAGCTGAGTCAGCGACAAGCTGGGAGACGCAGACTCAAGCTCTTCAGTTAAGTCTCTGCCGTGTGCTGCTAAATCTGCAGGGAGGAAGAAAACTCGGGAGAAGCACTTATACGCCTGGGGTTTAAGTTCCCTGTCCTCAGTATCTTGACATTACAAATATTCTTTTATTCAGCTTTATGCAGAACTGGCTTAGTAGCTTGAGCAGGCTCTTATGAGGACTGTGTTTTCTCAGATCAGCTATCTGTTGCTGTGAGCGCTTCCTTCTCTGTTTCTGTGGTCAGGAGTTTCGGGAGTGTCCTAATGAGATAGAATGTTGACGGAATGTCTTGTGAAACCAGGAAGGTTAGCACAGGGCTATCTTGTGACAGAGATGTCTGGCAGGGTGGCAGTTGGTCAGGGAGCAGCCTGGTCAGTATTTTCCTAGCGTCCCTACTGGGGCCAGGTAAGAGTGTCTTTGGCCCTGGCTGTACCTCTTGTCCTCCATGCCTGAGACCAGGACACCTGCCTGTCTGACCTGTCCACCTTCTCTCCCTCCCTTCTATTTCCCACTATCCTGTAGCCAGATGGGTGGGCTCTCCCCGTGTGATGTCCTCCTCCTTCCCGACTCCAATGTTGTGGTTATTTTCTCTACGCATTGAGGAGTCTGTAATCAGATTACTCTGGAGTTAGCCCTTATCATACTAAATAGGAAATAAGGGCTTTGGGAAAAAATCTCTCCTCACATAAAACCTGTCTTTCAAGTGTATTGTTTTGATGCAAAATCCTGTGTCAGAAGCTGGAAAATACTTTGTTTTTTCTCCCATCCCTCCATCACAAAGGTCAATCCACTTCTAGAAAATGGGTGCCTTGGGTTGAAAAGAAGAAAGTCATCTATGTCTACACTCTACACAGAAAGACGAGGGAGAGAGAGAGAGAGAGGAAGGAGGAAGGAAGGAAGGAAGGAAGGAAGGAAGGAAGGAAGGAAGGAAGGAAGGAAAGAAGGAGGAAGATTTATAATCTAAACATTATCCTTGTTACTGTAACCATACCAGACCAATCTGGTTCAATTTTTATGTAACAAAGTTGTGAGATGTTTTTCAGTTGTCATGGACCCCCAAGTTGAAGGTCATGTAATCTGAGCATGCCCAGATGAACCAAGCGTACAACCACGAGCAGAACGTAAGTGTTCTAAGGGACTGAATTAAAAAATGGACACCACATAGCAGGATCCAGTCAGATCACACCTCCCAGCGTCACCTCATTGCAAGATCCAATCAGATCATGCCTTGTTACCCTAGGCTTATAAAACCAGCCCAACCTCTTCTTCAGGGACACACTGCTTTGGAAGCTACATCCAGTGTGCTCCTTACTTGTGCCAAGTAATAAAACCCCCTTGGCTATAACCAACTTTGCTATGTCTACTGACTCCGTATCTGCCAAGCAAATGAGCCCTCCATTGGGAGGTAATATTACAAGGACTATTATATTAACTGGGTTTTCACTGAGCTGTTTTTAGAGGAATTAGCACTAGGGAAGTTGACACATGGCCCTTCTTACTGACACCCCGCCTTTCATCTGGCATCCCTTTGTGGTGTGTGTGTGTAGGGCGTGTTTCATTCAATATTCATTTTCGTCCGTGGTTCCTGGTTCATAACTCCCATAGCCCTCATTACAGTTTTTTGGTATAATGTTGGGTGTGTGAGCCCTCAGGAAACACAATCTCTCTGGCTTCCCCCGCCTTTCTGATTGTGGGTCACAATCCCGCCCCATTCCCTCAAGGCTAATCACATTTATTCCACAAGGTTGTCCATAAAAACCCAAGAGGAATCACTTCTCAACCTTTTGGCGAAAATTAAGTGCAAAAACCGAAGAGGATTAGTTTCAGAGAGCTTCCTATAGCTGAACTTGAGGAGGGTTCTGGAGCGTTCCCAGGGAGGGCATGGAAGCTCCCTTCCCCCATACCTCACCCTGTGCATCTCCCTATCTACATCCTTTGTAATGTCCTTTATGATAAGCCTGTAAATGTGTTTTCCTGAGTTCTCTGAGCCACTCAATCAGATTGATTGAACCCAAAAAGGGGTTTTGGGAACCTCAACTTGAAGCCAGTTGGTCAGAGGCTCTGGAGGCCAGGACTTGCAACAGGGGTCTGAAGAAGGGGGAGCAGTTTTGGGGACCGAGACCTCACCCTGTGGGATCTGACACTATCTCCAGGAAGACAGTGCTGGAATTTAATTGGAGGACACCCAGCTGGTGTCCACTGTTCGGTGTGTGGGGAAAATCCTCCTATTTGGTCACAGAAGTCTTCTGTGTTGACTGTTGTGGTGTGGAGTCTAGAGAAAAAGCATGGTTTGAGGGTTTTCTCAAAGCAGTGTATGTTGTAACTCTTAGTGCCTCTCCTAAAAATATGAGTGGGTGACAAGGATCATCAGACACTTGAGAAATATTTCTAACATAAAGACAGAAACAAAAGCAGATAAAGCCAATATGGGCGGGGGAAGCTCAGAGAAAATAAAAAAAATATATAGGAAGCAGAATAATTAATATTCTCAGAGAGATGTAAAAAGTTAAATGCTCAAATCAGTTTATTATTAAATGCCACATGCGCAATGACATCTGCATCTGATTCTGTACAGAACCCTCTCCTTCACTTCCACCAAAGTGTTCAGGTCTTTCTCCCTCTATTCAAGGGGAGAAAGGGGTCTTGGGGTCCAGGATGATTGAACAGTGGCTTGTTCACCATCAATGAGTCTGAGGACCCGGCGGCCTCTGAGTCCACTCAACTCCACCTCTTTGTTCTGACACAGAAAGTTCCCCCCGCCCCCACTTCTGGGACTTCTTCTGTTTCTTTTGTCCAGCCCTCTCCTTCAGAGCTAGTCACTCTGTGGCTCGCTGGGCTCCTTGCTGTCCTCTCAGCTCATCAGTTACTGGGAGAGGAAAATCTTCATCTAATACTTGGGCCTGCGTTTTCTTGGACTCTCGGCTTCTGATTTGATGAGGGATTCCATCTCACTGATGGAATGAAGCATAAACTAATCCGTTTAGGCAGTTTACTTAGCGATTAGCAGGGACTTAATATTGGTTTCTTCTTTTTTCCTCTCCCTGTCTTTGCCAACTTTATAGTAAAACAGAGCGAACTGGGCGTAATTGGTACTGCCCTGCCAGTACCAATGACAGAGAAGGGAGGGGGATTACACGAGAAATAGCCAGATTAATACTTTGAGCTGTCACCCTGTTAGAGTGCTAGACACTTACTTGTCACAGATTTTGAGGATGCAGTGAGTGATAAGTACATAGAAAAATAAGTAAAGGAAAACTAAAGCAATTATGAACTACTGGGAAAAAAAGTTACACAAATATAATCATAGCATATACCACGTGGCTCAGCTGTATATTACATTTATATGATAATTGTCAAGTCTATGTTGAACAATAAGTAAACCAAAAACTGTAATATAATTATAGTGGGAGAAATTGAAGGGTGCGTGTATGTGTGTGTTTATGTGTTTATGAGGGATAGAAGAGAGCTATATTATCAACTTACATAATAGGAAGCCAATAAGTAACCTAAAAAAACAAAAAAATAATATAAGAATATTACTTAGAAACATGAGAATAAATATGATTAGAAATAGTTAAAAGAATTGTCTTGGGTGACAAGAATTTAGAGGAAAAACACACTGCTATTTTCATTATGTGCCTAAAGCATTTTCTACTTTAAAAATTATGGGCACATATTATACTGATAAAATAAAAATTTAAAATAAAACAGCAAAACTTTCCTGCTGCCCTTGCCCCCCCCCCCAACACACACACACACACACACACACACGTTAGTGTGCTTCAGACGTGGTCTGATCTGGGCCCCAGCTTCATTTTTCTGCTACTCCTGCACAAAGCAGTAGCCACGTAAAGCATACAAGGCAAGAAGCCAAAAACATTAGACTAGCCGGTCCAATGCCTCTTTGAAACTGCTAATACTACATGAAGAAAAGTCCTAGAAAAATACTTGGGTATGGATTGCAGCATTGTATCTAAATGAAACAGGAAGTTAGATCATTTTTCTAGCTGAGACTTGCTGCTCCTGCTTCCAGCTGCTGAAGTCTGCTGAACTCAGATGTGAGTATATTTCTTGGAAGTGAGAGAATGTGGGGGCTGGGAGTCAGCTGGAATGGTGTGGCTGTCTTGCGTGTAAGGGGAGATTAGAAGGTAGAAAGAAATGGAGAAATAAGAGTGCAAGATGAGGAATTATTGGAATCATTTTGGTGCCTAAGAACCCATTGGCTCCTTTTGGATGTTTGAATTTGCACCCAGACTTCTGCCCTTACTAGTTGGTGTCCTGCCCTAGAAACTTCCATTTCTACACCGTAAAACTAGAACAGTGTCTTTCTCACTGTTGGAAAGAGGAATAAACTTATCCATTTAGGCAGTTTACTTAGCAATTAGTAGGAAATTAATGAAGGTTACTTCTTTTTTCCTCTCCCCTTCTTTGCCAACTTTATACTAAAACAGAGCAGACTGGGCATAATTTAACTTATCTTGAACAACACAGGTATTTTTTTTGATGAATACTTATTGCTGTTTCTTTTCTTGTCTGGGGTGTGGAAAGGCAGAGAAGAGGTGCTTCAGAAATTGCTTGTAATGTTGAATCTGGACATAAATAGGCAGCAACTGCTGCTTCCTTCTTTCCCAAAAGACTCAGATAACTCCCATTTTTATTCATTTATTTTGTTTTTCTTTTTTGAGACAAGGTCTTGCTCTGTCACCTGGGTAGAGTGCAGTGGCATCATCATAGCTCACTGCAACCTCAAACTCCCGGCTCAAGTGATCCTCCTGCCTCAGCCTCCCAAGTAGCTGGCACTACAGGCATAAGCCACTGTGCCTGGCTAATTTTTCTATTTTTTTATAGAGACATGTTCTCACTCTTGCTCAGGCTTGTCTCAAACTCCCACTCAAGAGATCCTCCCACCTTGGCCTCCGAAAGTGCTAGGATTACAGGCATGAACCAGCACACCCGGCCTTTATTTATTTATTTTTAATTAATTAATATTTTTTTTTTAGAGATGAGGTCTTGCCATGTTGCCCGGGCTGGACTCAATCTCCTGGGCTCAAGCAAAGTCCTCCCACCTCAGCCCCACAAAGTGCTGAGATTACAGGCCCATGTCACCACAGCCAGCTGACTCCCGTTTTTAGCAGTAATTTCCATTTAGGAATCTCAAGAGAATCTGGGCAAGTGCGTTCCCTCTAAACGCCAGAAGCAGTAGCAAGAGAGATGAATTGTGCCCAGTGGCCCTATAGGTAGGCAGCCACTAACCCACAAATGGAATGGGGATTTCAGCCGGAGGATCAGCATCCTTTCTAGAAGGCCCTAGTGGGGCTGCTTTTCTCATAGTGTAGCGTCAGAGTCCCCCATTCCTCACTTCCTGCTTTTGATGGTTTTGCCATTTTTCATGTCTATTTTTCTGTGCTTGATCTTAGCCAAAAGCCCGAGAAGTGATGTGTCTATTTTTCTAATAATCTTCAGCAAAACCCTCACGAAGCCACATTGGGAAGCCACCCTTTTGTCCCTTTTGTCCTTCCGCCCCTCCCTGGGGCACACTGGCACAGCCTCAGTGCCCAGCGCTCACGGTGGAGCCCTCGAGGGCACGGGCCTCGGCGCTGCCCAGACCCGCTGTGAAAACGGCCCGTGTGTGGAGGGGACAATGGTCCTTGCTCCCCGGGCTCTTTGGAGGTTCGTGTTCACTGGTTGTTCCCTCCGGGTTTTCCAAAGTGTCATAGAAAGTGGAACGATGAATGGATCCATGCCAAGGCATTGTGTAAGAAGTGGTGGTTCACAATAATCCGTTGTAAGGTGTGTCTCAAGAAACCAAATATGTTAATAAAACACACACAGATTAGATCGGAGGCCAGGAGTCATTAAAATTGTCTCACCTTCACTTGCATTTGGAAGCGCTGTGTTGAGAGGGCAGGAAAGGAGTAAAGCTACAAATAGAGGTAGTGCTTGCCGGGCCCGTGGGTGTCCTGTCGGGGCAGCGTCCCTGCATTGTTCCGAATTGCCGATGGCTGGAGAGTGCAAGTCTTCCTCCCGGGCTCTCATTCCCTGGTGACTGCCGTCCCGTTCCAAGGCAGAAGATGTCTTCAGGGCTGCACAGGGGCCTTCCAGTCAGGGCTTTTCGGATGTAAGGAACAGAGAAGCCCCCACAAGATATGTGGAGCAAAGGGATGGTGTCTTGGGAGGTGACAGAGAGGTTTCACGAGGCCCAGTCCCACAGGTGAAGCACAGCCAGGCCCTGTGGAAGCAGGAGGCCTCTCCCGCCTCTTAGGGCGCTTTGCCTCTACACCTGACTTATTTCTGGGGCCGGCTCTGTTCCTGTTTCCCCATTAAGCCTTTTTTGCTTCCGCATCACCTTGGACATGCGCCCTGTGGACACCCCCACGCCTCCCTCTGCATCCTGGCTTTTCCATTTTAAGGCTCGCTGCAGACTGGAAACAGCTTTCACTGCTTGGTTGACATTTCCAAGAAAAAATCTAGCAGGGCCCACTTATCTTTTCAAGGGAAGCTCCACAAGCCACGGGCCAGCTGTGCTCCCACCAGCTGCGGCTGGGGTTGGGGAGGAGGAGGGAGGGGTGGCAGGACGTGGCACAGGACAAGGCCGCAGGCCGGGCAGAGGCCACGCTGTGCTGGGGCTGGCATTCCAGAAGCCGTGCCGGGAGTCCCCCCTCTGCCTGCAGCGGGCAACTTGCTTTTTCAAGGGTCCCATGGGCAAGGATTTCCCTGGATGCCCCTCCTGGGAGTATATGAACGCTCAGTCCAAACAAGAGAATTTGACAGTAGAACTTAAAGTTTTAAGTAAAAAAGTAAATTTACATAACATTACTTACATGTATGACGTGAGCAGACACATGCCTCCCGCGCTTGGTACTCGGTTACACTGTCCCCTCCCACTCTTACCCGCATCCACGCTCCCACCCGCCAGCCCGGGTTAACACACCGCTATAGCGCCTTTCCTGTTTTCCTTCTTGTGATGTTTAGTTTTATGAGTCAACTTGGCTAGACCGTGGCTATTTAATCCAACACTAGTCAAAACGCTGTGCAGGTGTCTTGTAGACGGGGTTGACATCTACAGTCAGCTGACTAAGTAAAGGGAACTGCATTGATAACTTGAGTGGGCTCACCCAGTCGGTTGACGCCTTGTTGTCGAAACCACAAGGGGTTTTGGTCTAGGTCCCGCCGCTTGTCGCACAAAGATCCAATTATTGAGACATCCAGGATTGCCAAGGAAGAAAGGAATTTTTAATATGACAGACGTCTTGTTAGAAGAACGAGAGAAACTGTCTCAAATCCATCTCTCTGACTAATGGAGATCCTGGGCTTTTTAGGGAGGGGCCACGAGCCTGGCGGCAGGTAGAGGGGATGGTGGCAGGAAGTCTGCCCTGGGGATTTCAGAATCGCAGCTCCTTGTCTTGCAGGAAATCTATCATTTCTGGGAAACAACTCAAAAGATCGAGTACTTAGTTAAGGGAGAGAATTATAAAAAACATGTAAGGGGCATTGAAATTTGGTCCTGAAGTCAATTACATCGTTAAGAGCAAAAACCTGAGGTCTCCCAAGGACGAGGGAATTCTCCAGAGCAACACAGGAACCCTTCCCGGATGTTCCACCTGCCGGCCTGCCCTGCAGGTTCAGACTTGCCAGCGCCCACAACGACATGAGCCAGTACCTTAAAATAGATCTTAAAATAGATCTCTCCCTTTCTCCCTCCCTCTCTCCCCCAGAATATATATTAACATATATATTTATATTTGTATATATATAGTTAAAAGAAAAACCTTAGACAAAATAAATTTAACAGAGTTTAATTAAGCAAAGAACGATTCAAGAATCGGGCAGCCCCCCACACAAAGTAGGTCCAGAGGGACTCCAGCACCGTCGCATGATTGAAAAAGATTTATGGACGGAAAATGGCAGTGACATCCAGAAACAGTGGGATTGGTGACAGCTCGGCATTTGCCTTATTTGAACACAGTTTTAACAGTTGGCTGCCTTTGGCCAAAACTTGGTGATTGGCACAAGAGTAGGTTATAGTCTATTTACATATCCAGCTAGGTTACATTTCACTATGTACAGAGAAACCTTTAGGCTCAACTTAAAATATGTAAGGAGGCAGCTTCAGGATAAACTTAATTTAACTATCTAGAGAGATGCACAAGGAGATGTGTATATCTGGAAAGACTTTTGTGTATGTGTGTGGTGCTTTTATCGCTATAGGAATGATATAGTGAATATACACTTGGTCTTTATCCACTGTTCCTAACACAGAGCTACTAAAACCCTTGGACTCTCCTGAGAGATAGAAGCATCTTTTGGTATTCGTAACAAGCTCCTTTCAACTATACCTGAGTTTATGCTAATGAAGTGGCCTTTGTCAGCCACCTACATAGCTTCAGGATGGGGGCTGGTTGCCAAAAGAGCCAACTATAGAGGGTTGCAACTTTTAGCCTCACCCCCAGACCTCTGGGGAGAAGGGAGAGGCTGGAGACTGAGTCCAGTCACCGCCAGCCAATGATTTAGTCAATCATACCTACATAACAGAACCTCTATAAAAGAATAAAAAATAAAAAACCTAAGTGTCAGGGTTCAGAGAGCTTTTAGATAGGCAAACACATCCATATGCTGGGATGGTGGTGCATTCCAGAAGTTCTTGTGCTCGGGACCCTCCCAGACCTGGCCTTCCGTACCTCTTCATCTGATTGTTCATTCGTATCCTTTATAATAAGCTGGTAATAATAGGTAAGTGTTTCTGGGGTTTTGTAAGCTGGTCGGGTACACTGCTGACCATGAAGAGGAGGGAGTAGAGGAACCCCCAACTTTGCACCCAAAGCAGACAGAAGTGTGGGGACCCTGGGGGCCCCACATGTGGCTGTCATCTGAAGTGGGAGCACTCTTGTGAAACCTAACCCTTAAACTTGTGGAGTCTGGTGCTAAGTTCAGGTAGCTATTGTCAGAATGGAATTGAATTGAGGGAGACCCAGCTGGTGTCTGGAGAGCTGCAGCATTGGTTGGTGTGAGGGAAAACCCACACGTTTGGTGTCTGAAGTGCTGTGAGCAAAAACATTTCATTATAGGATATATATCTCCTGGTGTTGAGTTTCAGGGTGAAAGGGCATAAGTATTTTTATTAATTAATGTTGCCAGAATATTCCTAAGAAGATGTGACATTTCACATTTTTTAGCAATATATGAGAAAAATCTTTTTTTTCTTTTTTTTAATTTATTTACTTTTTTCAGCATATTATGGGGGTACAAATTTAAGGTCACATATATTGCCCTTGCCCCCCTCCCCCCTCGAGTCAGCGCTTCAAGAGTGTCCATCCCCCAGATGGTGCACATCACACTCATTATGCATGTATATACCCATCCCCTCCCCCTACCTGCCCGACACCCAATAAATGTTATTCCTAAATGTCCACTTAGGTGTTGATC
>VBSM01000413.1:360769-379202 GCA_008086735.1 Cheirogaleus medius | reverse complement strand
CCCCTCCCTCTCTCTCTCCCCATCCCTCCCTCTCTCTTTCTCTACTAGAACTGGATGCCTTTGTGCCTCCTGCTCTTAGACATCAGACTCCAGGTTCTTTGGCCTTTAGGCTCTGGGACTTGCACCAGTGGCCTCCCAGAGACTCTCAGGCCAACGGCTTCACACTAGAGGCTGCACTGTTTGCTTCCCTGGTTTTGAAGCTTTGGACTTGTGCAGCCACACTACTGCTTTCCCTGAGAGCCAGCTACCAACTTCTCTGAGAGCCACACACCAGCTTTTCTCATTCTCCAACTTGCAGATGGCTTATCATGGGGCTTCGTCTTTGTAATCATGTAAGCTAATTTTCAATAACAAACTCACATCCTGTGAGTTCTGTCCCTCTGGAGAACACTGACTAATACAACTGTGATGTCAGGTGGAATTATGACCTTGTTATTGTCTTTATTTGGAGATTGAGTATGATTTAAGGAGCTGTGCATGACTGCCAAGTTGATGAGGGTGAATTTGTCTATCTAGATTATTTTCTAAGCAGCCGTGCCCTATGAACAAGTGCCTTCTGTTTTACTAGCATTGTCTTGAACACTGCTAGGTGCGGGAAAAGAAAAATATACACACACAAGAATGTTCTACTTCAGTTAGTTTATGTGTCAACTTGACTGGGCCACAAGGTGCCCAGATATTTAGCCAAACATTATTCTGTGGGTGTCCATGAGGGTGTTTCTAAATGAGATTAACATTTGCATTGGTAGACTGAGGAAAGCAGTTGTCCTCCCTAATGTGAGTGGGCCTCATCCAATCAATTACAGGCCTAAATAGAACAAAAAGGCTGAGTAAGAGGGAACTTTGTCTGCCTGACTGTTGAGCTGGAATATCAGTCTTCTCTTGGTCTCGGACTGGAACTTGCATCATTGGCTCTCCTGGGTCTCCAGCTTGCCAACTGCAGGTCTTGAGAGGTCTCAGCCTCCATAATCACATTAGCCAATTCCTTAAAAAAAAAAATCTCTCTCTCTATCTTCCTGGTTTGGCCACCTTCTTGCTGTATCCTCACATTGTGGAGAGAGAAGAGAGAGAGAGAACGAACTCAGAGAGAGAATATATATACATTATTTGTTCTGTTTCTCTAGAGAACCCTAGCTGATAGATTTGGCTTCTTAATTACCCTTTGTTTTCACTGATATTCACTGCTGCTGAGAAAACTGTGGGAGAAATAGTTGAAGAAGAATCTCAAAATTCACTTTGTCTTTAGATTATATACTACATAGTCCATTCAAAGATATCTTATATATTTTAGATTTGAACTAAACATTTCTGATTGTAGTCTGAGAGTAAAGAAGTAGAAACTACTTGAGAGCACAAAAGTATTTAGTGCAAAATAAGTTTGTCCAAATAAAAATTGATGATATGTATGTTTTTAGTTACCAGTTTGTCATTATTGATCATTTCTGTGAACCGTGGAGTTTTATGACTTCACTCCCCATAGAAATGTTGAGCTTTCAGGCATTTTTGTCTTTTACTTAGAATCTTAGTGAAGTCTGGGGTAAATTTTGTGCACATCTTTTAATGTGCTAATTTTGGCATCTTTGACTATTTTTGATTTTTGTATTTTCTTATTTCTAACTGACATTTAGTTATTATGTCTGCAGAACAATGTTTTGGCAATATTTTCATAAATTTTCATGTGAAACCCTCCCTATTTCTAAGTGAATTTTCTGGAATCTAGAAATTGAGAGAGTGCCTTTCAGGGTGATTTTATAAATTTTTAAACATTTAAAACAATTTTGAATGCTTTCTGAATTGTTTTGCTTTTTAAACTTTTAAAAGTGATTATATCTTACAAATAAAATATAAACTACAAGAAGAGTGCTACCTAATAAGCTGTGTGTTCGCGTACTTAGGGTGAAAGGGACAAGAATGCCTGTTGTTCTCAGACACTATGCAATATGAAATGTTATAGGCAAATACTTCTTACCTCTTTATTTTATGTTCTAACGTTAAAATAACATTTAAAATATATTTTTTCAGCAATATCCAATTTAAAATGCCAATTCTTTCATTTCTGGGACAACTTAGTTTTTAATTGAAGAAGGCTTTATCAAATCTACTTAACATGCGAAACACGTAAAGCTGAAAGGATAGTGAAACAGTCTGAAGTAGCCTGAGATCTGAGAAAGCATTAGATTAAGAGTTGAGATCTACCCTCAGACGACTGTGATCTTTCCCACGACCCTTCCCCTACAAGTTTGATTGATCTATAAAGCTGGTTTTTATTGTACCTTGGGTGGGTCTCGGGTGGAACCCTGGGCTAAGTGAGTCACCTGCTGTGCAATAATGATCTCTGAAGGGCAAAACCTGAAGATACTGGGGAAAAGGCAGCCTTAGTGTAATGCGAGGCAGATGCCAGGAAGTATAAAGGGCTTATGGGAGTCTGAGAAGGTCACACAGGCAACAAACATGGGAAGCGATGGTTACACTGAAGACCTGTAATTCTAGCCCTGGTTTTCTTTCCCCTGTACCATGTCGCTTCTCATGGTATACCTTCCAGAACAAGAGGCCAAGGGAATAGACCCTGAGAGGACTAAGAGAGAAAGTCAGAGAGAAGCTAAAGGAGAAAAAGGATTCCTGGTAATGAAACCAAAGTAATACAGCACTGGTTGAGTTGATGGCACCAACAGTTCAAGGGATAAACCTTCCCTATTGGAAGCCAGAGGGAGTAGGGCATTTCCAAACACAGAAAAATAGCTTCTGCAGGAATAATGTAGTTGTGTGGAAATAGGGTAAAAGGAGTCATATGACCCAACCCCTGAAAGTGAGGGGCTGGATGACAGATTTGTCGAACACTCTTGACTGAGATGGTGCAGTCTGAAGGGTATATCAAATGACCACCGGACCCTGACCATGGAAGAGAAACAAGGATGCTAAAGAGTCATCCCAGAAGGTTCCAGTGTCAGGTAGCTCCTGCATAACAAACCATCCCCAAACTTTGCAGCTTTAGTATTTTGCAATTCTATGGGTTGACTTGGTAGTTCTTGTCTAGGCTTATATGTACTAGGAAGGTCTCCATGTCTGGGGCCTCAGCTAAGACAGTTGAGATGACACGGACCTTTCTCTATGCGGTTGGTCTCGCATCTTCAGGGATGCTAGCCCATGTGGTAGCAGAAGGGTCTCAGCAGCAAGAGAGGATGAACCTCAATGCACAAGCATTATCCTCTATTGGGATCATGTTCGCTAGTGTTCCCATTGGCCAAAGCAAGGTCACAAGGCCAAGTCCAGATTCAAGGGGTGGAGAAACAGACTCAGTCTCTTGATTAGAGGATCTTCAAAAGTCACATTGCAAAGGGGCATGCCCTGTCCCCATTGGGAGAAATTTGTAGGCATTTTGCAATCTACATAGCTTCTGAGATGAACAATCATTTTCCAAGTATCACCCAGAACTTGTCAGCAACATAGTTATATTCTGATTTCATTACAGTGAAATTATTTTTATATAAAGGGGAAAATAGGAAGCAAACTTCTAACCTGAAATACAGCAATTCTCCATAGAATGAGAGTTGAACTTAATGAAAGAAGATCTGGTGGAAGTAGAGAGGGAGTAGCAGTCTTAGGACAAATCCCAAAGAATTCCAATTCAGTATCCTTGCCAGTACCAACTAGTAATGTCCTTAAGAATTGCGAAAGTTCTGTCCTCCAAGTGGAGAGAGAAAGACACTCCCAAGAGTGAGCCTGCTACTTAGGTTTTGGTAACCATTCCAGTTTTTTTTTTTTTTTTTTCTTGCCTATGGGGTCAAACTGCCTCTTCTTACCTAACTTCTCTTGGCCACACAGCCTTAGGCAATATGTGACCCCAACTCCCTGTCCGTATCTAATTGGATCAAAGATACCTGACCCAGAGCCTGGTCTCTATGTAGCTGAGCTGGACCAGAGAGAGCTCCAAAGAATCTGAACAAAGAGACATAAATTTCAAGCAAATTATGGGTGTCGTTTGAGTGAGGGCCATGAAGAGTTTAGTCAGGTCTGTAGCAAGTCAAGCTATAGGCAAACTCAAATGATGTGGGCTCAGAAACCATGAACAAACATGTGGGTATTCAGATAGGAAAATGAGGTGGGTGTGCAGAAATGAGGCTGGTTGGTGGGCTGCTTGGTTGGTTTGTTTTCTGTTACTCTGTATCTCCTGTCCAGCTCTTAGCTTTACTTTGAACATGGCCTTAATGGTTCTGGCTCCAGATTGACAACACCTTTCAGGGCTAGTACCTATGAGTTATTGATTCAGTATTTCAATCCCCCTATTCCAAACTTCAAAAGACTCTAGTTGGTCCATTTCATCTTTCAACCCAGGCCACATGACACAGAGTTGTTAGACAGTCAGGGATGGCTCATGTCAGCTACGATCTTTGGTGAGGCACAGTCCCTCCTCACAGGTGCCGGGACTGAACAGGCAATGGCAGGCACAGCTGGTACACAGCCTGCTGCATAATTCTATGCTTATTTATGTATTCACTCATACATTCATTTATGTAATAAACAGTTATTGAGCACTTCCCCCAGATCCTTCTATGGATTTCCAAGACCCCCACAACCACGCAATCTACTTTAACTTTTGTATTACTAGGTATGAATTCTTTTCACAGAGTTGTCTGTGTGAAATGTCTCTTTTCCACAAGCAAAGCTAAAAGAGGGGCATTTATCCTTCCCCAAGCTCCTAGTAGCCCTCTCTGACATATTTCCCCTCTGCAGGAGGGAAGTATGTTTCATAAGCTGCCTGTGGGTCCTAGTTCCCTCGTTCTCCAAGTTGTGGTATTTCAGCTCATGTCCCGAGTCTCTACATTAACAGCCAACTAGCAAGCACGCCCGTGTAGCGGGTCACCTTGGTGAGCAGCCCTTGGGAGGGTGCCCACACCTGGCTTTCCCGAAGCCTGTAAAGAGGAACCAGAACTCTGGGAGGCTGAGGCGAGAGGATTGCTTGAGCTCAGGAGTTTGAGACCAGCCTGAGCAACAGCGAGACCCTGTCTCTGCTAAAAATAGAAAAGTTAGCCGGGCGTGGTGGCGCATGCCTGTTGTCCCAGCTACTGGGGAGGATGAAGCAGGAGGATCACCTGAGCGCAGGAGTTTGAGGTTGCTGTGAGCTAGGCTGACGCCACTGCACTCTAGCCTGGGCAACAGAGAGAGACTCTGTCTCAATTAAAAAAAAAACAAAAGAGGAATTCTAACTGCTGCCAAATCTGTATTCATCCTAACTGGCAAGGCCTGTGTCAGTTTTGCTGTCATCTTTCCTCTGTGTCTGGCTTTTCTTGCTCATTAGCGTAACCATTCCTTTGTCAACTTCCACAGTTAACAGAAATGGGGATGAGTCGGCTGGGATCAGAGTACCGCAGATCACCCTACGTGGCACTTTGTGACATCTGTCCTCAACGTGCCCATTGCCTTCATCCATTCAGGCTGCTATAACAAAATACCACAGACTGGGTGATATAAACAATAGAAAGTTATTTCTCACAGTTCTGGAGTCTGGGAAGTCCTAGATTAAGGCACAGGAGGAATTTGCCTTCTCGCTGTGTCCTCACATGGTGGGAGAGCAAGGGATCTACCTCTCTGAGTCCCACTCAAGAGGGCTCTGCCCTCATGACCTAATCACATCCCAAAGGCCCCACCTCCTAACACCATCATCTGGGGTGTGACGTTTTCACCATATAAATTTGGAGGGTATATAACCATTACGACCTAATTGGTCCATTCTGAAGCTAAAGCTTACCTAGAGAGCTGGGGTAGGCAGAATAATGTTTTCCCCACCCACCTCCACCCCATAAGAGGTTCACATCCTAATTCCTGGAATCTTTGAATAAGTTACCTTACATGGGAAAGAGACTTTGCAGATGCGATTAAGTTTAGCATTTTGAGATTTGAGAAGACTGCCTTGAATTATCTGCATGAGCCCAATGTAATCTTAGGGTCCTTACAAGAAGACAGAAGATGGGCCAGGGTCAGAGAAGAGATGTGATGATGGAAGTGGAGGTTGGAGTGATGCCCTTCGAAGACGGAGGAAGGGGCCGCAAGACAGTGGCCTCTGCAAGCTGGAAAAGGCAAGGACATGGATTCTGCCCTAGAGCCTCCAGAAGGAATGGACACTTTGACTTGAGCCCATGAGAACCATTCAAACATCTTACCTGCACAACTGTGAGATAACACATTGGTGTTGTTTTAAGTCACTAAGTTGTGGCGATTTGTTACAGCAACAATAGGAAACTAATACAAGATCAAGGTGTCCGGCCATAGCACATACGTAACCCTCTTTTCTCCAGCTGTATCAGCCGAGTTTCTTGGTGGTGAGCAACAGAAAATTATGATTGCTAACATAAGCAGAGAAAGAATTTCTTGGATAGATGATTGGGAATTTATTGGGAAGCTCCTAGAATTGATGTGAAACCTGACGATCCAGGCTTAAAACTAGACAGAGCCCCAGGGAGGTCAGGCATCAGGGGTCACAGTGAAGGTCACACTGCAGAGATGGTTAGGTAAGTACGTTGGCCCAGGAGATTGCTGCTGTTGCTGTGAATAATTCCTGAATTTTCCTTTTACTTTTATGTTGCTCTCTCAGGACTTAAGTACTCAGCTGGAGCGTATGAATGGCTGAGCTTAGGTCAATGGCATGAGCTCGGCTGACGGGGGGAGTCTCACGATCTCCCCACTTGGGTTTCCATGGTGGGTTGCAGGGCACGAAGTCCTACCACTGCCACCAAGAGTTTGCACCATCAGAAGGGAGCTCACCTCAGATGGACAAAACATCCAGCAAATTCCTAATATGTCAGCCTTCCTGAACAGCTCTCATAGATTCAGTGTACCCGAAAGAGAGTTCCGAGGGTAAAACTGTAACCTGGTTCTAATGTCAGAGGATGTGAGCCCAGGCAGAGCGTTGAGGTAGGTGGTGGGCAGTGGGGATGAGGTAGGCACCAATGGCTGATGCAGGGACAAACACACTACAAAAGTGCCCTCCATGGGGTCCCTTTTGTTGACTCTTGGTCTAACCCCTGATGTTTCAAATGGATCCTAAATAGATGGATCCTGGACACGCATGCTATGTGTTACCTATTTGCATGATAGTCTTCGCCATTGTTATTTCAACACTCCTTTCATATATATGTTGAAAAGGCGACACTGGTCCTGCTTCAATCCCCCACTCACTTTGAGATCATGACATGTTTCAAGGATGGGCCTCCAAGATGTTCAAATCGGCCATTCACACCATTGCTGCAGGTTCCTGGGAGAGCTTTCTGGCCCAGGTTCACACATCAATTCCACTCACTGGGAAAACATGCTCAGTGATGATTTCCATCAATAATAAGACAGCTTTTCCCACCACCTGCTCCACTCTGTTGGCCCATGTCTCTGATTACCACTCTGATTTGGGGCAAAACGGGGGACTCAGGGGTACTGTTTTCACATCTCAAAATTACATACACCATTCTTTCAAGGAAGATTGTCAGGTCTTCATCTGTTTGCTTTTTAAATTACATATTAAAAATAGATTTAGGCCAATTGTGGTGGCTCATGCCTGTAATCCCAGCATTTTGGGAAGCTTAAGTGGGAGGATTGCTTGAGGCCAGGGGTTCAAGACTGGCCTGGCCAACATAGTGAGACTCCTGTTTGTATAATAAATGCATAAATAAATAAATACTCCGAGCGTGCTTGTAGCCCCAGCTATTCAGGAGGCTGAGGCAGGAGGATTAGTTGAGCTCAAGAGTTTGAAGTCGCAGTGAGCTATGATTACACTACTGTACTCCAGCCTGGGTGACAGAGTGAGACCCCCATCTCAAAAAAAAAAAAAATTAGAATCTGAGATATGAGCCTTAAAATCACCTTTTCTATCCATTCAACTCTCTATTCTGAGAGTCAAAGAGAATTAGACTTCTATAGCAAACTCTACTAGGGCAGTATTCACCTTGTCTTCCTTTCTGAGCTTCTACCCAGCATCCTTTGTCTCTCCTGAGGATTTTTAATCATGTTTTGAGGATCTTTCAAACCCAGCGTAATAAAGTAGACTGATATTCACAAAACCAGCGGTGGCTTTGGAGGCCCACACTGGTATCTGTACATACCTCCAGAAAGCTTATTCCATCGCCTCAAAAACCAAGGCACCCAACTCTAAGCGCTGTCACTAGCGGTGTATGAATGAGCTGCCTGAAGAGTCTTCGTTAACCCTCCAGTTCTGCTCCCCCTCGCAGCCACCGCTGGAGAGATGCACAGAGACCCCAGACTCATCTGTAGCACATCAGTTGTCCCCTCAGAATGGTGCTTTACTCTTCTTCGGTGCACACCGGGCTCTTCTTGAATGGCCCCCAGAAGTCCCTCGTCTTGTCCTCTCATCTGCCATCCTTTCCTCCCCCTTCTCCCAGGGCCCAGCCTTCTCCTCCCGCCTGCCTCCCGGTGAGTTTAAGCCAACAGCTCCCATTTTGCATCACCCATCTGACGCTGCGCTGGCACATTCCTTTTGCACTGGATCTCACACTCTATCCAAAGTGCTGAGAGGCAAACAAATCCTCTTGCCAATACTTCTGTTTGTGTGACTTCTGACTTCTTGTCGGGGCGAGGCTAGGGAAATACAAAGAGAGAAGGGAAGAGAGGATCCTGTCCTCCCACACTTGCCCTAAGAGACCCTTTGAGGCTCACAAAGAGGTGAGCAGAGGGCTGACAGGGTCACCCTCTCTGGCCAGAGGAGGCATCTCCCGCCGTGGGCATCCCGGTGGCCCACAGGGGTCAGCCATATGCATTTCTTCCATGGGAGCTGTTCCCGAGTCCCCACATCAAGTGTCAAGCTCTCCTCTACCCAGGGGTACATTCCTCTCTCCAGGCTCCTACTACCTTGAAATCTGTAGCATCCAGACGGCAGGCTGTGGAGGGTAGGGCTGTCCCTCAGGAAATACTGTGCCTCATGTTATAATCCACCCAAGGTTGGGGTCTCCATTCCTCCTCTGGGTTGTCACCAATCTCTCACCCGTGCTTCCCAGCCAGGAAAACTGAGGCCTTCCTTGCCCTTCCTCAGAGTATGACCTCTTGTGTTCATTTCCATGTTGAGCCTGGGAGGAGCCCCTCCTTCCATGTTGGGTTAAAATAAGATAATATGCTACATTACCTTAATATCTCTGTTTCTGGGTTCTGGCTGCACTTTGTAAAATGGAAATTACTATACGAGTTAGCATTTGCTAAGTCTTTATTATGTGCCAGTCCACTGGAGGTCAAGCAGCATCTTCTGCTTTCCTCCAAGCAGCAGAGGTGGAGATTCATACCTTGCCATGGTTCCTAGTGGACCAAAGCCCAAGCCCAAGCACAGACTCCAGTCTGGACTGACACTTCCCAGAAGGCTTAATAAAGTTCTGTTAAACCTCTTCAGTTGAAGGTCCCTTTGTTTTAAGAATTTGTTCTAGGCTCCTTGACTCCTTACAAATGAAACACTTCTCATGGTAGCCAACTCTGCACACAGCAGCAAATCCCGCATTCCTATCTGAAGGGCAGGGAGCAGCAGTCTGGAGAGAAGATGGGGATAGCATATTTGTTCTAAAGCTGCCTTGCATTAAAAAAAGAGAGAGAGGCTGTTTTTACCTAGATTTTGTTTATTTGGTGTGGCTTGGGGTGATGCTGATGGAGATTATAGGGACACTAACCCAGCTTTGTCATCATGAATCCAAGAGGAGAGTCCTTAGGCCGACAAGGATGTCCACAGCATTTGTATTGCACTAGAAGCTGCCTCACCTTGGACAGTTGGGAAGGTCTAACGGCTGAAATGATACATTACAACCAATACTGCCTTAGGATCTATCTGTCTGGTTATAGCATCCAAAAATCAGTTCACACTCATTCTAAGAGTCTGATGTTTTGAATCACATCTCAATAGGTGTTTTAGATGAGTAAAGTTTTGTTGCTGACTGTATGGGGCGCAGGTAGTAATTTTATCTGTAGAGCTGCAGATATTAAGCATCAAGGGATGGCTGATTACTGTCTGCCTGATTGCTCTAACATGGTTTGCCCCAACAAGTGCCCCAAGACACCCTGGGGTTTTATTTCCGAGGCACCACCAACTGTTTCCAAACGGTAGAACCCTATACAGCAGTTCTCCACGCTCTGTAACCAGCAGCCAGCGCCACCCGGAAGCTGGTTAGAAATGCAGAATCTCCAGCTGCACCCAGAACTACTGCATCAGAATCTGCATGTTCACCTGATCCCCACGTGATTCTTTTGCACTAAATAGGAATCGATTCATCTGTGATCTATTCACTAGTGACCATGTCTGCAATTTCCAGGGCAGGATTCTTGTGGCTACCCACCCTCTTCACCAACAGGATTTGTTCTTTCCCTTGTTTTACTCTCTGGGCTCCAAGTCTCTCTCTTTGAATTCTCTGTTTCTCCTCCACTGCCATTTCGGAAAAGAGCTACAAGGTTTAGGATTCAGCCAGGTGGCCTCAGCCTGTGGGCTCAGATTCCCTTCCAGGGCCCATTCCCATGTGACTTTGTTTTCTTCTTTCTTCTTATTTTTTTTAATTGTGGAAAAATATACATAACTTAAAAGTTACCATTTTAACCATCTTTATGTGTCCAGTCCAGTGGCATTAAGTACACTCACAATGTCGTGCTGCCATCGCCACCACCCCTCTCCAGCTCCCACGTGCCTTTAATCTTTCAGTTAGAACGGGACAGAAGTTCCTGTGCCCACAGACGGTGGTGCCACACAGGGCTCCTGCTTTTTCCGGGACCTCTGACAGCTCTGCAGAAATCTCTATTGGGAATAGGAAGCACAGCTGATGACCGTGTCAAGAAGATATGTTCCAAGAGGTTCAGTGGGAGGGTCTTCTCCCAGGATCCAGGAGCTTGCCGGAGAATCTAATTTGTCAGAAAACCAAGAGCAAGCCTGTCTCTCAGGAAACTGGCTATCAAACTCTGGAGACAGAAGTATGAGACCAGAACGTCGTTTGCACACACAGTGAGAACTGTAAATGCCTCCTGGGCGGCGCCCTACTCTGAAAGCATGCCTCATGGAAAAGGAAATGTAATCAGAAGGTGATTTGATGAGCAGAAACAGAACAAGAGGCGTTATTAGATTTGAATATTTGATGTCAGAGCCTGACCCTCCGTCTCCACGCGATGAGTCAAGTCCCTGGCCAACAATTCCTAGGCAGACTCCCCATGGCACTGATAGCCAAGTCCTTCCTCCTCCTGTTTGCTCAGTGTTCATCTCACCACCCAGTTCTCTCAGGGAGATTGTTTATTTCCAAATTCTTGGAAGAAGCCTCACAGAAACAAACACCACCCGATTTTTTAATGGCTTTTCCCGTTCCGTGGTTTTTCCTTTCAGTTCCTGGGTCCATTAGCCTCTGCCAGGGTTTTCATTATTGATGGGCGTTTGCTGTAAATGGGATTTGCTGGGGACATGCATTTTCGGCATCGCTCAGCCTTCGTTCGTTTGAATTGAGCTTGTTTTTTCAGGGCTCTATAAATGCCTCACAGTATAGTGCTCAGAACCATCTTTGCCTTTATGTATGGCGCTCACTATTCCACATTTACGGACTTTAAAGTGAGGAAACATTTTTCAAGGTCTGGGTTCTCTCCCATGCTTTGACATTGCCGTCCTGCTGCCATAACCACCTCCCTTGAAGAGTTAGCTCAAGTCCCTCAGCTGATCCTCGGAGTCCTCTCTCCCAGGGCCCTGGTTCTCGGCTCTGACAGCCGAGGAGAACCACCTGGAGGGCTCTCAAGGCTCCAGACGCCCAGGCAGTACCCAGACCAATTCAGTCAGACTTCCTGGGGGTGAGGGCCCAGCATCAGTATTTTTCAGCCTCCGGATGATTCCAACACACAGCCAAGGGTGAGGAACACGGTGACCAGCTGCCTTCAGCCTTGCTCTCAAACTGGGGTCCTTAACCTGGGGCTCCAGGTGTTAGAGTGGGAGGTCAGTTAGACATGAGCAAGGGAGAAGGGAATGGAGAAGTCAGTCAACTGAGTCAAGGGAACAGCCAGATCTCTGGTCAATTTCAAGGCAAAAGCAGGAACTGCTGCAAACACCAGGGTTTTCCTACATGGGCACAAGTGCAGGATCCAAGTCGCACCTAATAAACCTTCCCTCACTATACCTAATTATATTGATAATAAATTAGCGATGTGACTTTGACCACTCCCCTTAGTGGGAAAAATGGGGAATTATGGGCAAGAACTAAGAGCCGACAGGGAAGCCACCAGATAAAAGGCCCAACCAGAGTTAATCATTGAATAAGACCAGCACCGATCACCGCCCCTCCCGGCCTCCCTGACCCCAGGGAATAAAAGCTGGCTGGTACTAGACTTCGGGACACACGCTCTCCTTCCTCCAGAGGGTCCTTTGGCTTCCACAGAGCTTTCCCAGCTCGCCGGCTCTTTCCTGAGAGCGTATTTTCACTTTAGCGAACTTGCCACTGTCGCTTGCCTGACTTCGCGTGGGCGCCCTGAAGTTCTTTTCTGCGATGTTGGCAAGGACCTTCCATGGTGACATAGGGATAGACTTTGGGGAGTCCATGAATCTCTAAAGTTGTTTCAGTTTATGTGTTTTCAAGGGAGAGGGTTCACAGCTTCCATTTGATTCTTAAAGGGGTCTGCTTCTCAAAAGGAAGGAAACTTGCCTAATGCAACCTTCATTTCTTTTTTTTTTTTGAAACTGTCATTCCGCCCTTCATTCCTGACCAGCTCTTGCCCAAGAGGATGTCAGCCTTTCTCCAAGAAGCTCCTTTTTTTTCTTTGAGCAGAGTGCTTTCCCAGAGGAGGGCCCGCTGCAGAAGGCTGCTTCCCCCACGCCTACCCTCTGCTCTCAGTTCCTCGGAATCTGTGGTTGGGCCTGTTCATCTCCCGTTTGCTGCGGAATCATCTGGCATCGCTGACAGCCACACTGCAGGTGTGTTCCCTTGTTTATCAGCTGGCTCCAACTTCCCCCTTAGGGTTGGAATGCTTTATTGACTCAACCTGTATGGCTAGACTTTTTCAACTTTTGATTCCTTATTTTTGTATTGACTTTTCTGGGTTTGGTCATTTTCATTGTTTTTTATGGGGTGGATTTGTCTAAGAGCAATGCTTGGAACTTTCTCACACAAGGGGAAATCCCTCTGCACTTTCTCTCTGTTGTCTTCCCAGAAGTAGGAGAGAGGAGAGGAGTGGCACTGAGTGCGTAAATGTCCCAGCGGCAGACTTCAATCACCTCCTCAAGTTAATTCCTGCAATAGCCCTCTGGCGTGGCCGGTATTGCTCGCTAATGTGGAGGCTCTCTTTTAAAAAATGCATTTATGTTGATAACCCATTTTCAAGGGCAGATGAGCTCTATTCTCTCCTGTCCCCAACACGCGCAATCACATACGGACTTCCTCGTGCTCACCTCCTGTGGAGTGAAGCTATCTGAACTAAGGCTTTTGTGCCACTGTGTGGTACCATCTCTGCTGTTTCTCATTCAGCCTTGTATCAGTACGTAGGACGCAGGACAGCCTTGCCTGGACATTGGTGCTCAGCCAATACTTACTCCAAGTATTGCATCTCTAAGAACAGAAGGATGCGCTCACGGGACAGGGCTCTGGCTTTTCAAAACAATCAGTGAAAACCGATGCTTTGCCAGCACTGCTGGCCCAGCCTCTTCACCTCCACCCTTCTTTGTTTCCCCATCAATGACTACCCCAGTTTCAAATGCCTCTAAGATTCTGGATCCTTCTTTTACCTGACCCCAGACTTGGTGCCCCCTTTGCTAATCCCAATTTTTGGTTCGGGGAAACCCCTGAGGTGTTCACTCACTCTGCTCGTGCCCAGCGTGGGTGCCGGCGCCCCAGCGCCAGCTGTGCGGGGCTCCCAGGCTGCGGGCTCCCGCGCGCCGGCTGTGCTTGAAGGGCTCCGCAGTGTAGGAAGCGTTTTCCGTTTGACACGTTAATGAGGTTGTGAGTTTTACCCTTTGTTCAGCCAGATGATTTCATAACGAGGATTATAAAAGTTTTGTGAATGGTGGTTATCCGTTGATGAAAATGGTGGAAGGTATACAAGATGGGTTCAGACTTGTGAGGAATCCCCTGAATACCTTTTCCCTGGGAGAAATCAGCACTGAATGTCTCCTGTGAGGAAGCACATTCTGCTGCTGCTGCTGCTAATGATGATGATGATGATGGAGAAAAAAAAAAAGGAGGCATCCATCATGCGCTTCCTATGTGCCAGGCCCTGTGTTAAGTGCACGGTCTCACTCTCATGATCATGGAACTTTTTGGTCCAGGCACTTTTTGGTCCCTGTGTTAGTCTGCCATAACAAAATCCCACAGACTATGTGGCTTAAACAACAGAAATTTGTTTTCTCACAGTTCTGGAGCTGGAAGTCCAAGATCAAGGTTCCAGCAGGGTTGGTTCCTGGTGAGGCCTCTCCCCCTAGCTTGTGGATGGCACCTTTCACTGTGTCCTCACGTGGCCTTCCCTCTGTGCACAGGCTCTTTGTGTGCCTTCTTATAAGGACACTAGTCCTATTGGATTAGGGCCCACCCTTCTGACCTCGTTTAACCTTGATTACCTCTTTGAAGACTTTATCTCCAAACAGTCACATTCCGGGGATTACTGGGATTGCGACTTCAACATATGAATTTTGAGAGGACACAAATCAACACATAACAGTTTGTTCCTTAGGGGTGGTGAAACTAAGTCTGAGCTGGATATACACTTTGCCAAAGGTAAAGACGTGAAAGAACAGGGACTTCAAGCCGTGTGGTTGTACACTCGTGCTCTTAGCCACCATACTGTGCTGCTGCAGGTGTCAGAACAGAGACGGCCCCACAACGTAGGCAGGAAAGGCACACGCTGTCTGCTGCTGCCATTCTGAGCGGGAAGGCAGGGGCTGCTTGCTGTCTTCTGGACCTGTGTCCCTCACAGCCTGACCTAAGTATTTGGCCCGGGAAAGACACTGTGTGTTTGCTGATTGGCTTAATGAAGCAGAGTCTAAGCATTGAGTACAGTTGACCTGTGGACATGTGTCAGGAAGAGGAGGCATTAGAACCCCTGCGGGCACACCCGGCTGAAGTAGGACAGAGCCCAGGCTTCCCAGCGTTAATCTGACCCTCCAGGTCTTCCTCAACACGTTCCCTAGGTTACCAGGAGAGCCGGACATTTATGTACGTTAGTGTTTCTATCCAAATATTTCTAGGCCCAAAGGCCCAAAGTTTTTTGTGGAGACTTCCCCAACCACTTGGGTTCCCACTGCTCTGAGTTCTTCCATAGGCCTCTGTCCATGCTCCCACCTTTGTTTGCTAATCGCCCACTGCCCTATACTTTCTTTTTTCACCTGTGTTAAATTGAAGGTTTTTTTGTTTTCTTTAAAGGAGAGGCTCTGGGCTTATGATGTGTTCTTACGAAATGAACGAATGAATGAGTGCATGATTTTAGAAATCAGACAGCTATGTAACTGTAAGCCCCATGCCAACTCGGATTCAGAGGCTCTAGAGGTGGGATTTCTTTCAGGCACTGTTATCGCTGAGCTAAGTTTCTTTTGGAAGGTCAAGGTGGCTGGATAGAATCTTGCAGACCTATGGCAAGTTATTTAACCTCATGTGCCTCAGTTTCCTCATTTGTCAAAAGGGACAATAACACCTCCCTCACAGAATTGTAGTGAGTACACACCACTTTCTAACTTTAGGCTGGGTGTGGTGGCTCACGCCTATAATCCTAGCACTCTGGGAGGTCGGGGTGGGGAGGGGGATCGCTTGAGCTCAGGAGTTCGAGACCAGCCTGAGCAAGAGCGAGACCTCGTCTCTACTAAAAATAGAAAGAAATTAATTGGCCAAATAAAAAAATATAGAAAAAAAAATTAGCCTGGCATGGTGGCGCATGCCTGTAGTCCCAGCTACTCGGGAGGCTGAGGCAGGAAGATTGCTTGAGCCCAGGAGTTTGAGGTTGCTGTGAGCTAGGCTGATGCCACGGCACTCTAGACCAGATGACAGAGTGAGACTCTGTCTCAAAAAAAAAAAAAAAAAAATTGTAATGAGGCCGGTATAAGATGGTTTATTTATCAATACCACACCCATGTTCTCTGGGCTGGTGTCTCTACCTCCATTTCATCGTTTTTACATACTTTTGAAATGAATGATAAAATCTGTGGATGATAGAAACAAGATTAAGAGCACATGTGGTGGCTCACTCCTGTAGCCCCGGCTCCTCAGGAGGCTGAGGCAGGAGGATCAGTTGAGCTCAGAAGTTCGAGTTCAGCCTGGGCAATAGTGAGACACCGTCTCTAAAAAATAAAATTAAAAAATTAAATGTTTAAAAAACAAATTAAAAGTGAGGAAAAGGAAAAATAATGAAAATAGGATCCTCAAGTTTGAGACAATTTCTCTATTGGTATTTAAAACACCGGGACTGGCTACCGGGTAAAAAGACATGATTCATCAGTGCAGAGAGACAGGCTGGCCTTGGGTAGCCCATGAGCTGCCACCACCATCTCAGTCTTTTTCTTGAATGCAGCAGCTAATCTCCATGAGCAAATCTACTTAGCTAACTAGACAGATCCCGTGGCAGTCTGCACGGATTATTAAGATGTCCAGGTTGATCTAGGGTATTAGGACCTTGGTTTCCTACCATGTGTGGCTGGATGAGACCTCTGCTGGTGTCTGAGAATCCTGAGCAGGGGAAAGTACATCCAGAAGCTGACTAGCTACACCTACACCCAACTCCCAGGCCCCCCTATCTTGAAACATCAACAATTGTCTCAGTGTAGTGCACAAAAAGTTGCTGAGTGAAGCACATGCACAAGTTTGATCTTGCCCCAAGTGAAAACTTGCCTTGATAAAAATGCCATCATTTCCATTTCCCCCCGCTTAGAAATGGCTGAGAGAACATCTCCTACCTCTTAGGTCTGGACAGCCACCCACTTGGCTCTCCCTCTCTGCCCAAAATCAGTGATTTGAGAAAGGAGCCTCGCAAAAGGTTTTTAATAAAAGTTCTCAGCTGCCTTTAGTTGTGGCAGCATTTATCTTACCATAAACGTCAAGTCCAGAGCAGCCCCGCTGACATTTGCATCAGCAAAGCAAAGGGCCTGGGGCTGGCTCCTGGGACTCAGTGACACCTACTGGCCCTGCTGGCTCTGCGGAGCCTGTAAGGACTGGGAGGCTTTGCAGCTGCTGTGCCAACCTCCACGTGGGGAAAACGTGTAGTCAGAGAGCAGCGCCTGTTGCTGCAGGGAGGGCCAGCAGGTGTGATCAGGGTTATAGTACTCCTCGCAGCCACATAACTGCTCAGCAGGCACAGTGGGTAATGAGAGAAGCCTGCTCTGAACCATCTGTGTGAATTTCCAACTTTGTAATTTGGTTTGGTTTTGCTTTGAGATTTTTAAAAGATAAGAAGTGTTTGGCTCTTTGCATGAAAACATTAGTCATGGGATAGGACATTTAATTGAATAAGGTTCAATGGAAACTCAGGTTATAGTTGCTCCTCCTGGGGGCATCTTAATGATCTTTAAGGTCTTAGACCAGCCTTAACAAGTGCCTCTCGCAGCAGCCGTCACCAGTTTTCAAAAGCATGTGGTCCCGGCAGCAGAGGGCTGGTGGGGCCTTGCTTCTGCCCTTCTCTTGGCTGTTTCTGAATTGCCTTTGCAAAAGCAACGTGTGGCTAGAGTCCTGTGATAGCATCGTCAGGCTTATTGTCTCTTTCTGCTTTATACCAAATGCGATGTGCTGGCGCTGATGAATTCTTGCAGGTGATGTCTATTAACAGCAGTCATTTCTTCTTCCCTAGGGTGAAAGCGGGAAACATCTGAAATTCTTAGATTCTGAAAAACTTCATGTTATTTTCTTTGCAATGTGCATGTATGTGTGCATGTGTGTGTAATCTACTATAGAGCATTACCTCAAGTGATTTTTCTTTTATTATATGATTTATTGCCACTTTTGAAATGAAGCAGGCCTGCCCAGCAGCTGCTGGATAACCTGCCCCCAACCTCTCAGCCCTCATTGCACTACATTGGCCAAATTCACTCTGATGTGGATCTTAGAAACCTTTCTACTGTTCTCTGAGGGGCTACCATTAGTACTCATTAACATACACTAATGTCATTTGTAAAACAAAACAAATTCTTAAAAAGCGAAACAGAAGTCAGCTCTGTGAAATTAGGATGTGAGATTGGTAGGATTTTACTGGAAAGATGAGGAGTCTGGAAAATTCTGAGATTGTACCATTTATGCCTGGTTGGGGGGCAGGGGGAGAAAGGTTGTCACCAGAAAGGGAGAAAGAAGGAAGGAGTTTGCATAGAGCTAAGCCTATAAGGTGTGTCTGTCTGTCCATCCACCCGTTCATCCAACCATCTGGCTATCATCTTGGCTCCTCTTAGCAGAATCTTGTTCAAGTTCACCAAGTTAAGTGCAGAAACCAGAATTTGGCTCTTCTGACCAGCAGCAACCCAATAAGCGGAATTTTTTTTTTTTTT
>VBSM01000413.1:342093-360669 GCA_008086735.1 Cheirogaleus medius | reverse complement strand
AAAAAAAAAAAAAAAAGAACAGAAATTTGCAAAGATAGTACAGGATTCCCATATACCTATCACCCAATTTTGGTTTCCCTAGTGTTTTCATCTCATATTACATTTGTGGTACGTTTACCAAAACTAAGAATCAACACTGATACATCACTGCTAACTAAACTCCAGGCTTTACTTGGATTTCACCAGTTTTTCCACTAATGTCCTTTTTTGTTGCAAGATCCAACCCCAGATACCACATTTACTTTAGCTGTCACGCCTCCTTAGTGTCTTCCAGTCCGTGACAGTTAATGTCTTGCCTTGTTTTCCATGACCTTGACAGTTCTGAGTAGTAGTAGCCGGGTATTTTCTACAATGGTCCTCAATTTGGGTTGTTTCATGTCTTTTCTCACGATTATACTGCAATTATGAGTGTTGAGGAAGAATCCCACAGAGGTAAAACGCCCTTCTCCTCACATCAAATTGGGGGTACAGGGTATCCACAGGATATCACTGGGGTGTGATCTTTCAGCCTTTGGTCAAGATAATGCTGGCCAGGTTTCTCCAGAGTAAAGTTACTGTTTTTCTCTTTCCATACTCCATTATTTGGACTTGAGTTACTAAGTCAGCCTACTCATAGGGATGGGGGGATTAAACTCTACCGCCTGGGGTCATTAGATGTTTGAGAACTAGGGGTCACCCTCCTCCCTCCTATCCTGTTTATGATCTGCTATTTCATTGTATTATGTGGGGGAGAATGTGTCCATCCTTTCATAGCTGACTTAGGAATTAAATTGTGTTCCAGGCACTGGGGACATGGGACATAGAGGTGAACAGGAAATGGACAGGTGGATAAGACATGGAGGAGGAGGCCGGTGCAAAGAGATTTAACCCCAGCTCATGCTTAAAATCGCTGTGGGATCTGGTCTGGATTTAAGCTGTTTCATCTAAAAAGTTTGAATAATAATAGCATCTTCTTGAGAATTAACTTGTACGATGAGTGCGGAAGTACTAAACAGTGTTTGGTATGTAGTAGATGCTCGGTAAATGTCAGTTGTCATCCTTTAGGAGGAAAATGATCGAATTTAGCTTCCAAGAGCATGGATCCTGGCACCGAACTCGCTGCTTTTGAGACCTGGTTTTCCTGCTTTAAACCTGTATGACCTTGGGTGAGTTACTTAACCTCTCAGTGCCTCATCTTGGGTAAAAGGGGGTTAATAACAGTATCCCTCTTGTGGGGTTGTTTTGAGTGTGATCTATTGTATGTCAAGGGTACAAAACAGTGCATGACACATGGTATGTTACAAGTGTTTGCAAATATTCATATCATTCGGTATGTTCATATCTTAGGTAATACAATATACATTAATTCAATATTTAACCATTCTATAGAATTCTAACAGGTTAGAATTCAGTCATTCAATAGATTAGAATTGAATAGATTAGAATTCAACTTACTAATTTAGTATTTAACCATTCTATAGAATTCAATAGATATAGGTTACTATACTAATGCAATTTTTTTCTTCCATACTCCACCCTAGCCAGCATTACTGAGGAATAATTGAGATGGAATACACTGCACATAAGTATACAACTGATGAGCTTTAACATATTAATACATCTGTGAAACCATCACTGTGATAAAACCCTGAATATATCTAACAGCCCCCAAAGTTTCCCTGTGTCTCTTTGCAATCCCTCCCTTCCTTGCCTCGTGTTCCCCCGAAACCACTGATCTGCTCTCTGTTGCTATAGCTTAGTTTGCATTTCCTAGATTTTTATATTAATGGAATCATATAGTAAGTGCTTTTTTTTTTGGTATGGTTTCTTTCAGCATAAACATGTTAAGGTTTATCTATATTTCATGTATCAATAGTTTGTTCCTTTTTATTACTGAGAAGTATTCCATTGTATGGCTATACCACAATTTTTTATCCATTTACTTACTGATGGACATTTGCATTATTCCCAGGGGTTTTTTGTTATGACAAACAAAGATGCCACAAGCAGCTGTGTACAAGACCATATATGAGCATATGCTTTAATTTCTCTGGAGTAAATATAGTTGATTTTCATTCATAGATTATGTATTTTTAGATTTGCCTACTCACTAAAATCGATGTGTAGTCCCAAAGTATTGACTCCATAAGTATTATCTATGGTGCTTTACCCACATGTGCAGAGTTGCAAAAAATTTGAGTTGCCAGGCTTGCACATTCCCAGCTGAGGTTACACAAGGCAACGCTGACTTGTTCCAGCTCTCACAGAGATGACCAGAGGAAGGAGATGGAAGGGGGCCGTATAGGGCAAAAAGTTCCAGCTCTGGGGCCAGTTGGATGGATCTGAATCCCAGCTCTGGCACCTGTTAGTGGAACAGCATCAGGCAAGTCACTTAACACTTTGGAACATCACTTTCTCTTTTATAAGATAAAGAAAAGAGATAGACCAGAATGAGTTGTTTGGGGGATTTAAGATTATAATCCATATAAAGTGTGTGTGTGTGTGTTATTTCCTCTAAGAGCAGTGTTTCAATACTAGCTAATTCAGAGTTTGTGACAACTTTATAGAAATAACTACCTGATTCAATAATGAGAAGCCGCTGTGCCTAGGAGTGGGATGGGTAAGCCTTATGGCAGGTATATATTTAACATTTTAACGAACTACTGAATTACTGTCCAAAATGAGCAATAGTTGTATGATTTTACATTTCTAGCAGGGTAGAAAAGTTCCAGTTGATTCACATCTCACAAACCCTTGGTATGGCCAGTCTTTTTATGTTAGCTATTTTAGTGGGAGTGCAGTGATATCTCATTATGATTTTGATTGGTATTTACTTGTAATGAATAATGGTTTTGAATATCTTTTCATAAACCTATTTACCTTCCATATGTCTTCTTTCATAGATTGTTCAAATCTTTTGCCTATTTTTTTAAAATATCCATTCTGTCGGTCTTTTTTCTAAGAACAAGCCTCTGACTTCATTGATTTTCTCTATTTTTTCCTGATTTCTATTTTATTGATTTCTGCTCATATCCTTAGTACTTCCTTTATGCCTTATGTTTTGGGTTTAATATGACTTATTTCCTTAGTTTGTTGGAGTAGGAGCTGAGGTCATTGATTAGAGATCTTTCTTTAATGTAGGTATTTTGTGCTATAAATTTTTCTCTATATACTGTATTAGCTAAATCCTATAAATTTTGATATATTGTGTTTTTATTTTCATTAAGTTGAAAGCACTTTCCAATTTCCCTTTTGATTCTCTTTTGGACTATGGATTATTAATAAGTATGGTTTAAACTCCAAATATTTTGGGATTTTCCAGATATCTTCCTATATTGATTTCCAACTTAATCCCATGTGCTTGGAGATCATTCTTTATATGACTTGAATCCTGTTATATTTATTAAGACAAGCTTTATGGCCCAAAATGTGGTCTATTTGATAAATAGTCTTTGTGTACATGAAAAGAATATATATTTTTATATTGTTGGGTGAAGGGTTCTTTCAATGTCAAATAGGTCCTGTCTTCTGTACCCTTCCTAATTTTGTGGCAGGTAGTAGTCTAGCTCTAGTTTTACTGTCTTGAGGCAATCCTCTTCTGAATACACTTCTTGATGACTTTGAATTACGAGATTTTTCTACTCTGGCTGGTAGGAACACAAACTATTGTTAGCCCCATGTAAGCTTTGCTGATTCTTTAATCTCTGAGGTCATTCTTTCCCTGGGCATTGGGTTGTTTCCTTACATCTATTTCTCGATCAATACTCAGCTAAAGACTTGGAAGGGACCCTCTTGCATGTGTCCAGGGTTCTCTCTGTGGACTGTCTCCTTTGCAGTACTTGGCCTTGTGAATCTCAGCAGTCTTGACCTACTTGAACTCTTGAATCTGTCTGCTTCACTCACAGAAACAGCCAGGCTCCACCTGGGTTGCCCTGCCTGTCCTGTGGTAGGATAACTTTCTACTCAACAAGCTGGGGGCAATCGTAGTATCCATGTCATTTATTTCCCCTCTTTCAGGGTTCACCACCCCATACTGTGTGATGTCCTATTTTTGTAAACTGTGAGCTACAGTGATGATGAAGTGTGTGTGCTGATTACTGAGTTGCTGTCTAATTGTCCTTTTTTTTTTTTGGTTTAATAACTTACTTGAATTATTCTTGATGTATACAGTAGAATATTCTTTGATTCTGAACCTAAATATCCCAGTGGCATGAAAGAAGACATTTACTGAGAACTGTAATTTCAGTAGAAATACACGCCATGGGGGACAATTTCCCTCAAATGAAAGTGGACCATTATCAGAGTAGATATAAAACTACAGCCTCCTCCTCCAGAAGACTTTGTAAATGACTCTATATTTCATTTCAAGGACAGTGTCTTTTCTACTTATTCAAACTGTTTGCATTCAGGAGCTTCTGATTTATACACTTCACTTTCTAGGCCTAGCCCAATATCAGCCCTACATCTGATGTTGAGAAGAGTGAAGTTCTTCAAGCTTTGGGTCCCATATCTATTCTTCCACATTTTAGTTAAATCTGATATGGGTGGGGATCTTTCTCTCCAAACTAAATGAAAAAGTACTGTTTTCTCCCCTACTTAGACACCTTTTTAACAAGAACCTGTTCTTCCCACAATCCTAGTGCCACATGACTGTATCTTCAGGTGGACATCCGCCCCCAGTTAGGCTAGTCTGGAGCATTTTCCCATGAATGTCTCTTCAAATCAGTATTTCCTTCATGCTGTAATTGGTTAGCTGAGGGGAAGCCGAGCTGGAAGTCATGTAGACTTGTTTGCAGAGCCTGTGGTTTTAGGGTAGCCAGAGACCATGTGCAAGCAAGTGAATGAGCAGAGAAGGTAGTCAGTCTGCAGATGTTTAGAAAGAATGTACAGGCCTTGAGCCGGGCACAGTGGTGCATGCCTTGTAGTCCCAGCTACTCGGGAGGCTCAGGTGGGAGGATCGCTTGAGCCCAGGAGTTTGAGGCCAGGCTGGGCAACATAGCAAGACTTTGTCTCTAAAAAGAAAAAGAAAAAGAATCTGTAGGCCTGTGGGCTCAGGGAGAGGGGGAGAAAGAGAATGGTTGTCCATGTAATCTAGCTACACTTCTTGCAGTTGAGCAACTTGTTTGAGTGGGTTGGACTTAGTCCACTTAGGAATGAACCGTGGGACCCCTACGACCCTCACCCTCTGGGCTGGGACCTGGCTCCGACCCTGGGAATCATCCGTCTTTGGCCTTGCTCTTGCTGCTTCAGTATCCTGCACAGTCGATTCTTCCTTCTGCTTTTTCATTCCTTTGTTAGGCTCCTGTAGCATGTTCTTCTCTGAGGTTCACATTCACCATTGTTGGATTCTCTTTGTTACTCTTATTATATCTTTATTTCTAACTGTTATAAAAATATGTCTCTGTACCCCAATTTGATATGATATATTGTTCTCTAGTTTGTTTTTCTCCCCAGCCTAGACTTCATCCACTCCTTTGCCCTTCTGTTAGCATATTTGTGTTTTAATCACATTCTCTTTTTAAAACCTCTGATATTTCAAAGGCAACTTCTCATTATAACAAATTCAAATTATACATAGATGCATAAATTTAAAAATTAAACTTTTCTTAACATCAAGATAAGAATTCTTGGTCTGGTCAGAATGCCTAACTTATTTTTTTAAGGCACACTTTCATTTTATTCACATAATTATAAAGTTAACTTGCTAATTTAATGTTTTCAGACACTATATAATTGGATTAGATATTGCCCTACCAAAGAGGACTGTATTGCCAAAAACAAGCTTGCATAAATCATAGGTCTTTCATAACCTTCACTTTTAGTAATTATTAGCAAAGTATACAAGTAAGAAACTGCCATAGACCCAGCATTCATGTCTAAGGGGACTTAATGCCTGACTTTTGAAAAAAAATATATTTTTGGTTTCTCCAAGTAGAGAGGAGGCCTTGTGAGTGTGCATGGACATGCACGTGCATATGTGAACACGTGCACACGTACATGCATTTGCACACATATGTACCTGTGTGGCTTCCCCTTTATCCTCGGCAGTGCCATAGCATGAGGAAGAACTAGCCTAATACATATTTTTAAAACATAACATGTAATGTAAAAAATAGGAATCGACATGTTGAGTATGTTGGTGGTGTCAATTGCCCTGGTAAAAATGAGACAAAACTCTTATTAAAAATTCTTTTAAAATTACTGTAAATTTTGTTTGACACTGGCACAATGAGCATGGTTTTTAAAAGTCAAAGGTGCATTCTGAAAAAGTTACAGTGAAATGACATGATATCTGGGATTTGATTTAAAATACTGCTGGAAAAAAAATGGAAGAGGACAGATGAACCAAAAATGACAAAATGTTGATGATCGTTAAAGCCAAATGACCAGTATTAGGTACATGAGTGCTTATTATACTATTCTGGTTTTGTATGTTTGAAATTTTCCGTAATAAAAAAATTGCAAATGTTGAAAAAAAAGAAAGAATTCTTTTAAAAACATATGTCTGACATTTTCCAACTGAGCTCACTTCTTCTGTAGGAATGTAGTATTTCACACTTGCTGAATGGACCGCAGCATTGCCCACGTGCCTTCCATAGAACTCGTTTCTTGGATAAGACTCATGTAAGGAAAGTGTTCTGTGCAAAAATGAGTTTGGACACACTCGCTAGGTTAGCTACTTTAAAAAAATTGAAAAGAACAGGTGTTGATGAGGATGTGGAGAGACTGGAACCTTGCTGGTGGGGACGTACGATGGGGCAGCTGCAGTGGGAAACAGTTTGGCGGCTCCTCAAAAAGTGAAGCACAGCGTTGCCATATGACCAGCAATTCTAGGTGCATATCCCTTTCTTTCTCAATTTTTTGTCCTTTTACCTGCCACCATGAAGTAAGAAGGCCCTCACCAGGTGCCAACACCTTGATATTGGACTTCCCAGCTTTTAGAACTGTGAGCCAATAAATCTATGTCCATTATAAATTACCCATTCTATGGGATTCTGTTACAGTAGCACAAAACAAAGACAGAATTGAAATCAAGGACTTGAACAGAAATTTGCGTATTAATGTTTATAGTAGCAGTATTCACAATAGCCAAAAGGTTAAAACAACCCAAATGTCCATCTGCGGATGAGTGGATAAATAAAATGTGGTGTATACATACAATGGAATATTATTCAACCGTAAAACAGAATGAAACTCTGACACATGCTACACTATGGACAGGCCTTGAAACATTACACTAAGTGAAGTACATCAGTCACAAAAGGACAAATGTCATATGATTTCACTCATATGAGGTACTAGAAAATGCAAATTCATCGAGACAGAAGTAGAATAGAGATCACCAGGGGCTGAAGGGAGGGGAGAATGGGGGATATTGTTTAATGGGTGCAGAATTTCTGTTTGGAATGATGATTAATGTCACTGAATTATATGCCTAAAAATGATTTAAATGGAATTTTTATGTTCTATAGATTTTGCCATAATTTTTAAAATAATAAAAAATAAAATGCTAAAAAGAAGCCCAAGTTTGGACAACACTGGATTAAATAAAGCTAAGCAGGTTTCTTTACTGCATGGCAACCCAGAACCTTTAATGGGCTATTTCAAATTGTCAGCCTTCAGGCAGGGGAGGGATTAGAATTTCTCAAATCAGCTTTTTTTTTTTTGCAGAACAAATCCATATTAAAAGTTGATCAATAACTAGTAGACATTTAAACTTGAAATACAAACAGTAAAACAAAATAAAACAAAACATCAGTTTTAGGTGCTGTTTTAATTAGTCAAGCCGCAGTACTGCTTTCTCAGCATCTGGCTCTGCAAGGACAGTGAATGTGGCGGTGGCCTATGTGCTTCCGTGGCCAGGGGCCATAAGCAAGGAGAGAAATGGAAATGATTGTGTCTGTCTCCACCAATCTTTCCTAGCTCTGGAAAGGATATGTAGAAAGATAGGCAGGGTTTTAATTTCTTCTTGACTAAGCCCTTCGTTTCGTTAAACTGAATCCAATTTTCCAGAACACAGAAAAAAATTTAATAAACATATCAGATACTGTTTCTTTGCATACATATATGCCATCCATAAGTCTCTGGCTATTTCCCTCGGGAATTTCAGATCTACTCCCATAGCTTTGAAACGTGGTGCTTTCTCAGGATGCTCATAGTGCACTGTGATACTCCTGGAGCACAGGGCGTTTCCACTTCGACATTTCTGGATTCTAGTATTTAGCTCTGAAAAATGAGACTAAACAAAAACTTTTCCCTATTTGTAAAAGGAATGCATGCTCTGGAATAGAGTGAAAATAATGAAAATAATCTAATGCTGCAACTCAGAGATCATCACTGTTAATATTCTGGTATGTATTTAATACATACCAGTCTTTTTTCTGTGTATGTGTGAATGTGTGTGTGTGTGTGTGTGCATCTGTGTGGCAAAACATGTGTCTGTCTCTCACCCCTGTATCCCAAGCACTTAGCACATGTCCCTGGTATAGGGAAGGCATTCCTTAAGTAGAGCTAAAAATTCTTGCATGAATGAATATAAAAAATTGGGATCACAACAGGTCTATGCTTAACCACTCAGTCTTCCAAGTATCATCTGAGCTGGCAGATCTCTGCCCAGAGACAGTCTGGTGCGGTGAGATCACCTGGATGTCCCCCTTCTGGTGAGAGGCAAGCTTCTGGCATCACCGTACTGAACCTTTGGTTAGTCAAACCCTTTCATGGAGCATTTCACTAGCCTTCGTTTCTTACACAGACTAGCTAAGAATAAACCCCTCTGGGTGATAGAACTAAAGCAAATATGAAATTAAAGAACAAAGGAAAATCCCTTCCTGGTGGTGGGAAGATGAGGGTGCTTCAACGACTGTTTCACAAATCTTTCAACACTGGTGTCAGTCGTTAAGGTGGTTTGACAGATATTCATTGAGCAACACAGTAATACTTCTAGAACACTTATTCTATCCCTGAGCTATTTCTGTGCTAAAAATATTGTTAAAATATTCTTGACAAAAAGAACGCTTGCTTACTTTATTTATTAAAAACAAAAACACCTCCCCTCTTCCAAAACAAATATAAGACAGCTTAAACTGTCACCATGCTATGAAGGGGACTATTAAAATTATATACATTACAATTTATACCAAAGTCCAGAATAAGCAAATCTATAGAATCAGAAAGTAGACTAGTAGTTGTCAGGGGCCAGGGGGTCAGGACAGTGACTTTGATGGTTATTAGGGTTTCCTTTGAGATAATAAAAATATCATGGAATTAGATGGTGGTGATGGTTGCACAACCTTGTGAATATACTGAAAACCACTAACTTGTACATTTCAAATGGGTGAATTGTATGGTATATGAATTAAATCTCAAAGATGTTATAGAAAATTTATATCATAATTAACAATGGCTTGTATGTATTACAAGTTCATACCTTCAAAGTACCTTCCTTTATCATATAATTGTAATCTCATTGTAACTGTATAAAGTACACAGGGCAAATTTATTTAATTTGGTTTAACAGTGGTTGGAACTAAGACCTGGAGACACATAGTAATTTTGCCAACATCACACAGCTAGTTAGAGGTAGAGCCAGATTTAGAATAAAAATATTACAATTCTTATCCAGTGAACCTCTTTTGTCCAACATCACTTTAATGAGTCATAATCAATATCTAGCTAAGCAATTTCATATCTTTTATATAATATTATTATTAAATAATGACAACTCTTATTTATTAAGTGCCTGCTATGTGCCAGATTGCTTCATACATTGTTTCTTTGTTTCTTTGCTTTTTTTAGAGGCGGGGTCTTGATACTTGCCCAGGCTGGAGTGCAGTGGCTATTCACAGATGCAGTCGTAGCTTACTGCAGCCTTGAACTCCTGGGCTCAGGTGCTCCTCCTGCCTCAGCCTCACAAGTAGCTAGAACTACAGGCGTGTGCCACTACACCCAGCTATTACTAGTCATTATAGAAACTTCATAAGATAAGTTTTGATAGCTTCATTTTACTACTTTTAAGAACGTAGCTTATTGGTCCAAGTTTGCCCTACCGGGGACATTTGGCAATGTCTGGAGATGTTTTGGTTGTCACAACTCACGGGGAGAAGGTGCTATTGGTATCTAGTGGGTAGAGGCGAGGGATGCTGCTAAACATCCCACAATGCACAGATCAGCCCTCACCACCAACAGTTCTCTGATCTAAAATGTCAACAGTGCCAAGGTTGAGAAACCCTGCCTTAAATGTTAATGACACAATGTATGTGAAAACTCTCTACAAATCCAAACTGCTGTTTTTACCATTTTGCAAGTAGATTTTTCTAGTATGACAGCCATTTCTGGGAAGATTAGCCAGTACTAGACCCTCAGCTCATGTCTGTTGGATAGATCAGGGCATTCCAAAGATGCCTTAGCAAACATGCCAACTGAAATAAGCCAGTCACAAACAGATACTGTGTGATTTCATCTATGTGAGGCGTCTAAAGTAATTAAACTCATGAAAACAAACGCTAGAATGTGGTTGTCAAGGGCCGTGGGGAAGAAAAATGGGAAGTTGTTCTTTGATGCGTGTGGAGTTTTCCTTATGCAAATATGGGGCAGCTTCTGAGATCTCTTGCATGACACGCACACAGTTAGCGCTACTCTACACGTAAAGAGGGTTAAGATGGTAAATTTTATTGTATGTGTGGTAAGTATTTTTCACCACAATTTTTAAAAAATGCTTTAGCAAGTCTTCAACACCAGTGATTAGTGGTAGAATTTGAAGTTTCCAGGTTCCAGACCTCAGAATTAGGGGTTAGAAAAGAACTCTGAGACAGATTTTCCTGTGGCAGTGTGTGTAGCTGATTAAAAGCTACTGTTCCATTCCAGCTAATTTTTAATGTGCAACAATATGTTAAATATGGAAGGATGGGTGGGGGGATGGGAGAGGGAAAAGGTGTGAAAAGCTGACGCTCCTCATCTTGGAGACACCAAGTAAGTGCTGGGAAATGGGCTGATGGATTAGGCTAGCTCTTGTCTTTATGAGAAATAATTTATTTATAGAAAATAACTAAGGCTTTTGAATACATTTATAAATATAAATGTTATTGGAATTAGGTGCCCTTCAAAAGAGTTTAATATACCTGTTGGCTTTGGTCACAAAGTTTCCAAATTCATTTTTGTTTTGCTTTGGATGTATTTATCTAATCCTTATAACGTTAGCATGAATTAAGTGGTATCAGTGTGCTTCAAAGTAAAAATATTTTACTAGCCTCATTGAAAAGCATAAATATTATCTTTAACTTAGGTTGGTCTCTGAGGATAGAAACTGAATATAGGAAAAAAAAATCTCATGAAATTAAGTAATCTCATCCCATTTAATTTGTCCTTGAATTGAATAGTGAGTTAGACCTAGAGACATGCTCGGAAAATTTTGTTTTCTGAAGTCTTTGCTGTAGGACAAAAGGGAGGAAACGTTTTTGGAAGCAACTTATTGTATTGGACCAGCAGCAACCAGCTGTCACTCCCACATCCGGGGCTTAAGAGCTTCGTGACTTCAGGTGAGTCACTTTCCCTCTCTGGATGGCATATTGCTTTCCTTTGTAAAATAACATGCTGGACAAGATGACCTCTAAGCTCCTTTCCATTCCTGTCACTGGACTGTCCTCTTATGTAGCCATTTAACTTTTCTGAATTAAAATAAAAATAGTGAGAATTTTAAAAACTTGATGTTCAGTCAAACCACATGGAAATATTGAATAATTAAAATGAAACTATAGGTTGAGTATCCCTTATCCAAAATGCTTGTGACCAGAAATGTTTTTGATTTGGGATTTTTTCAGATTTTGGAATATTTCCATATTCCAAAGGATCCCCATTAGCATCCCATACTCCAGACCTTGCTTGATTTTCTTCCCTCTAACCTGTCTCTTTCAGAACCTCTATTGAGTGTCATTGGCTTCAAATGGCCTGATGAGCTATATAGACATTATCACTAGGTCATCCTTGAATCATAACTCATTTAAACAATTTGCCTCCTTAAGAAACGCTGGCTGGTGGGGTTGAGAACTTGGAACAGGCAGCTTTTTCAGGGTCCCTCAAATGCCATGTTGAGCATTCCTCCTCATGCCTCCAGAGACATGTTCTTCCCTTTAAGATGCTCACAGTCAGGTGAGGAATGAAATGCTGTGATGGCGTGAAAAGTCACCCTTCCTCTGGTCCACAGATTCTCAACCACAAGAAAAGAAAGAACATGCCAAGCTACTCCATTGAGGGCCACTGTGTGGCAGCACCACATCTTGCCAAAGCTTGGGCCACAAGGAAGTGGGACAAAGTGCCAGGGCTATGAATTTCCAGTTCATTAGCTGCACAATAGACCCTAAAAGTGACTATGTGCAATTAGCAATGATAGCTAGTGTTTGGGAGTATTGACTATTTGTCAGAGTCTGTTCAAAGTGCATTCTCCTTATTGATTCATTAATTCACAAAACAACCCTTCTGGTATCACCTTGATTTTACAGACAAAGAAACTACACCAGATAGGTAAAGTATAATAACTTGCCCAAGGTCACACAATGAAGAAACTGCAAGGCCAGGGTCGAAACCCACACAGTCTCTCTTTAGAGCCCATGCTTTGCTACCAAATATGCTGTCATTTGAGCATTCATAAAGAAGTCTTGAAAATAAAACAAAAAGTTGTAAAATGATATGAAGTCCACAATAGCCATCTTGATGTAGTGAGAACATACAGCCTGTGGGGACATCAGTAAACACAGAGGAGGGTGTCCGAAAACCTTTTCTGGTAAAGGCCAGATGGGAACCATTTTAAGCTTTGGTGGCCAGATAACTTCTATTGCAACAACCGAACTCTGCCATTGTAATGTGGAAACAGCCATAGATAGCATGTAAACAAATGATTGTGGCTATGTTCCAATAAAACTGCATTTATGGACACTGAAATTTGAATCTCATATAATTTTCATGTGTCACGAAATATTTTTTTTTTTTTTGTATTTTTTTTCAACCATTTAAAAATGTAAAACCACTCTTAGCTGACAGGCTGTATAAAAACACACAGTAGGCTGGTTGGGCCCCTGAGCTGTATGTAGTTTTGCTGACTCCTGGAAGAGAGGAAAGAGTAACTGGATTTCATTCAATAAGTGCTACCATAAGCAAGGTGCTGAAAATACAGTGACCAGTAGACAGAAATAGTCCTCCATGGGACGTTATGTTAAGTGAAATAAGCCACGCACAGAAAGACCAATACTGCATGATCTCACTCATGTGGCATCTAAAAAGTTGTTCTCATAGAAGTAGAGAGTATATCAGCGATCACCAGAGTCTGGGTAGGGGAGGGGTAGGAGGGATGATAAGAAATTGGGCAACAAGTACAAAGCTATAGTTAGATAGGAGGAATAAGTTTGGGTGTTCTCTTGCATAATAAGATGACTATGGTTGAAGCAGTGTCACACAGGGAGCTGAAAGGTGACTAGGAACTCATCAAGAAAAGTAGGGAGAGAACATTCCAGGTAGAAGGCCTGTGGAGTCAGAAGAGTTAGGTTTGAGACCCCATGCTACCATTAACTCATTACTGGATATTAGGCAAGTCCATGTATCTTTCCTCCTGTGTAAAGATGGATATAATGTCAATGCAGCTATCAGCAAGAAAATGAAGACAAAAATGTGATAGGGTATTAATTTTGGTTCATTTTCAGTGTTCTACATTTGCCACTGGAATGAGTTGGTGCAAAAAATCTGCATGATTCCTTCCAGCCCTGAATATCTATGAATTCTTGATCTTTATTTTTAGGTAAAGAGACCCTGATATTAAGCAATTCTGGGTGTTGTGAATGTAAATGTGACCTGGCCCATGGAAGACACCTGCAAGATGGACACACATTCTACCCTGACCCCACATGGGAAGACTACCCTCAGTTGGCAGCAATGGCTAATTTGACAGGGTCTCAATTGAGGTTGACCTAGACAGAGGTGCCAAAACGTGCCCAACTCTTGCTTGGTGGTCATTTGGCCCCACTGGCTCATGTCTGCAGATCCACTTTTTTCTTGCAATATAAGAAAAGAATACAGACTTGTAGTTGATCTCCCTTCCCTTAAGTAATGGTAACATTTCTCTTCTTGCTGCAAAAAAGAAGTTAGAGCAGATTTGGTGACAGTCTGCACGGAGACCTGCAGACTGACTTTAGCAGTAGTATGTATGGAGTCAGGCACGTGAAAAATTAAGAAGAGATCATGGGAAAAATGAAGCTGAAGGTGTTCGGGTTGGTCATGGGGTTTGTGGCCATGTCTATAATCCTTTTCTTCCTGTACACCAAAAATTTAGTCCCGCAAAAATACCTGCGAGTAGGGAAAATCTCAAACTCTTCAGACCTTGCAGAAATTTGTGACATGATTATGGCAGGAAAGGAAATTTTCCTGGATGAAAGTATACCAATGACACCACTGAGAAACGTAACCTGCCAACAATACTTGATCCAAAATCACTACATAATGGAACCTCTGTCCAAAGACGAAGCTGAGTTCCCTTTGGCATATGTCATGGTCATCCACAAGAACTTTGATACATTCGAAAGGCTCTTCAGGGCTATTTACACTCCCCAGAACATCTACTGCGTTCACGTGGACGAGAAGGCCCCAGCTGCTTTCAAAGATGCTGTTGGAAAACTACTGAGCTGCTTCACAAATGCCTTTGTGGCTTCAAAGAGGGAGTCTGTGGTCTATGCAGGAATTTCCAGGCTCCAGGCTGACCTCAACTGTCTGCAAGACCTTGTGGCCTCCGAGGTTCCCTGGAAGTACGCCATCAACACCTGTGGGCAAGACTTCCCCCTGAAAACCAACAGGGAAATAGTTCAGCATCTGAAAGGATTTAAAGGGAAAAATATTACCCCTGGGGTGCTGCCTCCTCCTCATATAATCAGAAGGACCAAATACATGCACTTGGAGCAGAGATACCATTTGTTTTCCTTTATGCTGTGGACTTGGATGAGAAAAAGTCCTCCTCCTCATGATCTGACAATTTACTTTGGCTCTGCCTATGTGGCCCTTACAAGGGAGTTTGCTAATTTTGTTCTTCAAGATCAGAGGGCCGTTAATTTACTCGAGTGGTCAAAGGACACCTACTCTCCTGATGAGCATTTCTGGGTGACACTCAATAGGATTCCAGGTAGGTGGAACTTGATTTCCATTCTACACAAAGTCTGCAGTGTGTACCTGTGTGCGTGTACATGTGTGTGTGCGTTTCACACACTGAAAATGTCCTTGATGGCATTATGTGTATGCACCTATGTTTCCAGACTTTATGAACTTCCTGTAGACCTATGGTCCCCAAACCCCATGCCGGAACAGGTACCCGTCCAGGCCTCACAGCAGGAGGTGGGTGGCAGGCGAGCGAGTGAAGGGTCATCTGTATTTATTGTGGCTCTCCGTCGCCCGCCACAGCCCATCGCCTGGTCCGTGGGAAAATTGTCTTCCATGAAACCAGTCCCTGGTGCCAAAAATGTTGGGGACCGCTGCTGTAGACAGTTTTGCATGTCTGTTTCAATGAATTAATATAAAATAAATTATTAATATATTCTTATGTATCACTAAACATACTATCTGCTTATGAAACATGCTTATTAAGTTCCTGCTGGCATTGTATGTCACAAATCTCTGATGTGACACTGCCAAAACTATTTTTCTAAGCAATGATAGTATGTTGTTTAGAAATACAGTATCTTCAATATCGATTGTTCATTATGGTTTCATTTTCTCTGAACTTGAATTATTTGAGTCTGAAAAGTTTGGGATCTGAGAATGTCAATAGAATCTCTATAAGAACAATTTGAAATAATGGAAATCTCTCCAAATGAAAAAATGTCAAAAGTCATCAAGAATTTCAAAAATTAACAAACATCAGCCAGGTGACCTGTCAACTGTCTTTGGGCCATGGCCACTTGGCGGCCTCATTCTGATTGATCAATGGAAACTCTCCATAGGCCAGGCTTCTGTGTGTCTTCGGGAACTCACTCTTCAGCCAAAAGTTTAAAACCCTGTACTAGTTATTGTGGGCTGATATTTTAAAACATTATTTCCTTATAAAATTCAGTCTCATTGCAGAAACTCTGGGAAATACAGAAAAGCATAAACAAGACCAGTAAGAACTGTACACTATGAAAACTGAGAAGTAATTGCTTTGAACGTATTTGCATTATTTAGCTCCTTTTCTGTGCCTTGCTTTACAAAGTTAGGCTACATTGATTATGTACTTTTGTATCCTGCTACTTTCATTTAAAACTAATCATAATAATTCTACTGTGTGATTGAAAATATGAAATAATTGCATTTTTTCATACTATGGATGTACCATAATTTGCTCACCAATTCCTCAAAGTTTGAGTATTGGTTCCAGTTTTTTTACTGTATAAAATGCTATTATAGTCAATGCTAAATAACATCAAAGGTAAGTAACATTTCTTCGCATAAAGCTTTGCCACATTGTAGTGTTATTGCCTTTGGAATTAAAACTTACTGGATTGAAAGACAGCCACATTTTAAGTTCTTGATTCATATTGCAAAATTGCTTTCCAAAACACGTGCTAATTTTCCATGAGTGCACCACTATGCAATCATACCTCTGCTAATGGTGGGTATTCTGATGAACCTCTTTTTGAAAGCTACTTGATTAAAGAGAAAAAGATCTGCATTACTATTTTTATTTGTTTTATTTTATTTATAATTTCCCTAGTGTGCATATTTTTAAAATGTATGTTGGCCATTTTTCTTGTTCTTTGTGCGTTGCCAGTTGCCTGGGTGGCAGGAACGTAATTCCAACGGAGAAGAAGAGGTTGGGTGGCCAGTAGAAGAAAGGATAAGGGTATTTACAAAAAGGATGGAAGCTGTAAGGGGCTGGGTAGGACTGAGATTATTTGAATGGGCAGGATGAAATAGCAAAATAAGTAGGTAATTACCAAGGAAAAATCAGCTTGTTCTATGATTTAACTGGTCTTTCCCAATAAGTAAAACCAATCCCGAATCTCCCAGACAGCTGTCCCTCCTCCCCGACATCCATCTCCAAGCTCTGGTAAGACAAGCTCTGGTAAGCTTGGTAAGACACTGATGCATACAGACGTGTTAAATTAAGTTTGGTCTAAAACCATCTCCTTACATATTTTAAGTTCGGCCTAAAGGTTCCTCCAGACATAGTGAACTGCAACCTACCTGATGTGTAAACAGGCTGTAACCTACTCTTGCACTATCACAGTTTCAGCCAATAGAGGGGGCCAAATCTCCAAACCGTGTTCAAATAAGGCAAATCTGGAGCCGTAACCAATCTGGCTATTTCTGTACCTCACTTCCATTTTCTGTGTGTTACTTTCCTTTTTCTGTCCATAAATTCCCTCTCAGACCACAGGGCAGTGCTGGATCACTCTGAATCCCTTCCGGTTGTGGAGGGCTGCCTGATTCCAGAATCGTTCTTGCTCAGTTAAACTTCGTTACATTTAATTTGTCTAAAGTTTTTCTTTAATTTTTTATTTTTTTTTTTTTGAGACAGAGTTTCACTCTGTTGCCATGGCTAGAGTGCCATGGCGTCAGCCTAGCTCACAGCAACCTCCAACTCCTGGGCTCAAGCGATCCTTCTGCCTCAGCCTCCCAAGTAGCTGGGACTACAGGCACACGCCACCATGCCCAGCTAATTTTTTCTATATTTTAGTTGGCCAATTAATTTCTTTCTATTTTTAGTAGAGATGGGGTCTCGCTCTTGCTCAGGCTGGTTTCGAACTCCTGAGCTCAAATGATCCGCCCACCTCGGCCTCCCAGAGTGCTAGGATTACAGGCGTGAGTAAAGTTTATCTTTTAAACCATGAATATTAGATGATTTTGTTCCTTTGCTGGTAAGATGTATAGATTCACTGTAGGCAGAACTTTATTTATCTCTCCAGCAAAATTCCTATGGACTAGTGTCTACCTTTTATGCTTTTGCAAATGGTACGGAATGCCAGGCCATGGAGAAATGTCACATGCTAGTGAGCAAGCTGAACTGTAGATCTAGGTCTAACACATGCATACAGTGTAAGATGAAGGAGAACATTACCAGTCAAGACCATTGAAATTGTTCTTTTCGAACTGGAAAAATACTTCATGTCCGTTTTGGAAAGTAGGGCATGTACAGAGCCTGTTTGCCTGACCCTGGGAAAAACCTGAGGTTCGGAGACAGGAATTGACTTGCTCAAGGTCCACAGCTTGTGCTGTAGAGGAGAGAGCCTGCCTCTGACTCCCAGCCCAGGGCATTTTCCACTAAATGCTGTTGCCACCTTGGAAATCCCCTTCCCCAGTGGAAAGACATTTGGGCAGAGCACGGATGTCAGCTAGAGGTCACCCTGGGGCTAAGGCTATAGGAGTTCCTACCAGGAACTAAATGCAAAGCAGAGGCTTAAGCATGAGGGGGTCTATGAAGGGAATCTACAAGTTCCCCTCTGAAAAAAGCAGCCTCCGAGTGGGTAAAGCGGACACTAGTCTCAGGAAAATACCAAAGAATAATGATCTGAGCCCTAATTGAATGTCCTAGTGGAGATCTAGTTACAGCAAGGCAGTTATCTCCCTGAACAGCTTCTTTTTTTTTTTTTT
>VBSM01000413.1:284718-319773 GCA_008086735.1 Cheirogaleus medius | reverse complement strand
CGGCTGTCGGCTAAAGTCGCTGTGCGCATTCATCTGTGGCTGTCGACTATAGTCCACGCTGGTACCGGAGTGGTTAACAGCAAACCACGAAGTATGAGTGATGACACTGATAGTTGGCATCAGGGGCTATAATGCTCCCCCCTTTTCTAATGAGGAAACTGAGATTTACCCTCTCTCTTCCCCCTTACTGGCAAACCTGACCAGAGCCAGAGCCAAAACACTCCATGCACTTCAGCCTTCTTGCAGGGTGGGCAAGAGAGGGGAGGGCATCTAAATGGCCACATGGATGATTTTCAGTGCAATTATTTAACTTTCTTGTAAAACTGATTTTGATGGAATTCTTGTAATAGTGTGTCAGTATATTGTCATCTGGGTGGTCCCCAACCTCGTCTTCATAAGAAAGGTTAAAAATAAACAAGTTTCGAAGAGCAATCAGGAGAGCAGGTGTTGTGAGGATTGTGATGGGTGGGAGTCCAGGAAGCACGAGGGCGAAATCTGAGCTCCAGCTGTACCAGGTGTGAGCAGAGGAAGAGGTACTTTGGGCGTGGTGAATTGTTCTCTGCAGAAAGAGAAGCTGTAACAATGGTACACAGCTACTTTGTCCCTTGAGATTACTTCCAGTTGCCTGGTTAATTAGTCAAGGGCCAGGGATTGGATTCTAGTCCAACCCGGGGCCAGGCATACCCTGGATCATGCCTTCTGTTTGTGACTGCTCAGAACACGCAGAAATGTGATCACCGGAAGAGGGGGCTGAAGAGGTGGAATTTGGAGGTGTAAAAAAAAGGTTTGTCCAGGTGGTTTTCTGAGCAATAAAGTTGGAGGAAAAGGAAAAGAAATTTCATAGTGTTTTTAGCCTAGGCATATTCTCAATATTAATGCTAATTGACTAGATGTGAGAGAAAGAAAAGGTATGTTGGGGCCGGGTGCGGTGGCTCATGCCTATAATCCTAGCATTCTGGGAGGCTGAAGCGGGTGGATGGTTTGACCTCAGGAGTTCGAGAGCGCCTGAGCAAGAGCGAGACCCCGTCTCTACTAAAAAAAATAGAAAGAAATTAACTGGACAACTAAAATTATATATATATATATTAGCCAATTTAGTCCCTGCTACTCGGGAGGCTGAGGCAGGAGGATTGCTTGAGCCCAGGAGTTGGAGGTTGCTGTGAGCTAGGCTGACGTCACGGCACTCTAGCCCGGGCAACAGAGTAAGACTGTCTCAAAAAAAAAAAAAAAGGAAAAAAGAAAAGGCATGTGTCTTAACCAAAAGTGAACACAGCTCTCCTTACATCTCAGGGTTTCTCCATGAAGCAGATCTGGGCCCTGATGCCAAGATGTTCCTGGCCCTCCCAGAAAGGGCACACGTTGGTACAGGGACTAAGAGCAAGAGCTTGGGAGCAAAGGCGTTCGTGTTCAAGTTCCAGGTCTCCCCTTTCTAGCTGAGTGAACTCAGGCCATTAAAGGGACGGTAGTGCAAAGACCAGTAACCTTCTGAGTTTCAGTTTCCTCATCTGGAAAGTGGGGCAGCTATCAGCATCACCACTCTATATATTTTTAGTTGTCCAGCTAATTTCTTTCTATCCTTAGTAGAGATGGGGTCTCGCTCTTGCTCAGGCTGGTCTTGAACTCCTGGCCTTGAATGATCCTCCTGCCTCGGCCTCCCAGAGTGCTAGGATTACACAGAACAGGTTTTTGACTTAAGCGTTAACCACGTGTTTTCTCATAGCTCCTTTTCTCCTGGACACTGCTCATGGTAGGAAGAGGATGTGGTTAGGTCATGGCTGACAGTGGCTGGTGTCAGAGGAACCGGAGTGGAAACTCCCTTAGCTGTCAATCTGCTTAAGGAAGAAGTGGCGGGGGCTCTGGTATGTAGTACTGCAGAATATTTGGCCACATGGGCCATCTGTAAATATTGATCACTCAAAATGGACTCCTGCTCCCCACTCACCTAAAGACTCCCTTGGAAAAGATTTTTCTGAGAGAAGAACCATGACTCATTCATTCATTCATTTTTGGTAATGTATTATAAAACATAGAAAAGTTGGCCCGATATAGTGTGGCTCATGCCTATAATCCCAACATTTTGGAAGGCCGAGAAAGGAAGGTCGCTGAGGCCAGCAGTTAGAGGCCAGCCTGGTCAACATAACAAGGCCCTATCGCTACACAAAAAAATTAAAAATTAGCAAGGTGTGGTGGTACGAGTGCCTGGGGTCCTAGCTACTCAGGAGGCAGAGGGAGGAGGATTACACGAGCCTGGGAGTTCGAGGCTGCAATAAGCTGTGATTGCACCACTGCACTCCAGCCTGGGTGACAGAGCAAGACTCTGTCTCAAAAAAAAAAAGTGCACATACCATGCATGTTCAGCTTAATGCATTTTCACAAAGTGAACATACTCATGCAACCAGTATTGTAGTCACTACCCTGATGTCAAAGCATACATTATTTTTAACTGTCTTTGTACTTTATGTAAATAGAAATATACAGCATGTACTTTTTTTTTTTTTTTGCTCAACATTGTGAAATTCATCTGTTTTGTTGCAGGCAGTTGTATTTCATTCATTCTCATTGTGATATAGAGAGGAGACCAATATCTGCAGACATTTTTAGTTGTCAGAGGTGGGGTAAGGGAGGCAGAGGATGCTATTGGCTTTAATGGGTAGAGGCCAGGGATGCTCCTAAACACCCCAGAATGCACAGCCCAATCCTCACAACAAGGCATTTTTCAGCCCCAAATGCCAATGGTGCCAAGGTTGAGAAACCCTGCTATATAATAATTATTGATGGACATTAGAGTAGTTTCTAATTTGGATCTATTATGAATATGGCTGTGATGAATATTGAACTATTTATCCTTTGATAAATATGTATGTATTTCTGTTGAGTAATTTCCTGTGAATGGAATTGCTGGGTCATAGGATATAGATATGCTCAACTTTAGTAGATATTGTTGGTTTTCCAAAGTTGTCATACCCGTTTACACTTCCCCAGCAATGCATGAGCATTCCAGTTGCTCCACATCTTCATCAATTAACTTGGTGTTTTTTCTTTCTCTTTCTCATCCTTCCCCTACATCGTCCTCTAATTCAGTTTATGAAACACTAGATACTCAATACAACAGTGTTAGTTGTTAAATAATCCTGTTCCATATTTTGTAAAAGCTGGATTATGCACAGGTGTGGTCACTGTCTAGTAATTAGAGGCAGCCTTTGGGGCAAGATGATTTGTAACTAGGGTTTCTCTCATTTAAATATCAGTACCAGGTGTTTCTGTATCTCCATTTTCTCCCATTCTTCCTAGTACCACCAATAGTTTTACATAGTAAATTTTGCTCTTGGGATCAGATTATCCACCATTTGAGTTCCTGTGTATTAAGTATTTCCAAATTGTACAGTACTGTTTACCCCCAAACATTGTTTTTTTCTTACAGTATATTACTTAGTTATAGAAAGGTAGATCAGATGGGGACATTGACGAAAAAAAATCAAGGAATTTTGGTCTCGGGTCCACTGATTCTCAAACTTTGGTCCAGACATAAGCAGTTTCAGCATTATCTGGGACCTAATTGCAAACTCTCAAGCTCACCTGGAACCCACTGAACTCTTAGGATGGGGGGCTCTGCCACCTACGGTTAACAGGCCCTCCACGAGATGAGATGTTAAGCTGAAGTTTGCAAATCACTAATCAGGACTGTCCTTATCCCCAAGCTACAGACACACCCAATTTGGCTGAATACTTGTGGAATCAAATGTTTTGGTAATACAATGAATGAGTCAGTTGCCCTCCCAGTCAGTATTAAACAATTTCCATATGTAAATTTAGTGGTGAGTTTTGTCTTAAAATGTTAATTGGCCATAACTTACTTTTAGTAGTTTATTTTTTCAATTTCTAAATCCACAAATGTCAGGATCTTCATATTTCTAACTCCTAAATGTATGCTAATAGAAGATTGCCCCTATCTGCATGTGCTCTAACATTTGCCTATTTAAATACTTGGTGTACGATCTTTTGCAAGTATTTGCTTGGCATCATCCAGCATCCAGAGAGTGTATCCATGATAACTTTGTTGTATCAAAACCAGGTGCAGATCATTCCAGTGCACATGGTGATGACTCAATTTGGTTGGGCTTGGCATGACCACCTCTGGACTTGCCACCTGGGTCTTTAAAATTCTGCATATTAAACTTCTTCCCCTCTCTAAGATGAGAATTTAACATAATGCTTTAGGTTCTGTGATCTAGACAACAACTTCTTCTGTTGCTAATTAGATAGATGGTAAAGAAAGTAAAATGATTGGGCCCCAGGAGAAGGAGGATTTTCCCCTGGTGAATCCAGTTGGAGGACCTCTCAGTTATGGGAGAATTGTTGTTTTAGTTAAAGATGTGCTTTGGAAATGTCTCACTTCTCTTTGGCATCATGATGATCACCATAAAAAAAAAAAAAGAAAAAGACACCATTTACAAACCTTATCCTGGGTCCTAAAACTTTGGATTCAACCAATCTCAGATTGAAAATATTCAGGGGGGAAAAAAAAAGAGGGAATGTTTGTGTCTGAACTGAACATGTACAGACTTTTTTTCCTTGGTATTATTCCCTAAACAATATAGTATAACAACTATTTATATAGTATTCATATTGCATTAGGTATTTTATGTAATCTAGAGATGATTTAAAGTATATAGGAGGAAGTACATAGGTTATATGCAAATACTACGTATATCAGTGACTTGAGCATTTGTGGATTTTGGTATCCGCAGGGGGTCTTGGAACCAATCCTCCCATGAACACCAAGGAACAACTGTACTTAATTGGATGTCCAAAGTGAATTGGACTGGTAACATTCTCTCTTTTCCCGTGTATTACTCTTAGATCAAGGGAAAAAACAAATCCCTATATTTTATAATTAAGAACAAATCCCTGAGTCCTTCAACTTACTTCAATAACAAAGCAAACTACATAAAAATACCCTTCCAACAGAATAGCCATCAGGGAGCCCAAGAATAGATACTATCTCACATCATTTATAAAATTTTCTCCCCTCGTAGCTTAGCCCCTCAATGCTACTTCAACAAACTTGATCCCAGCCAGTCCTCTCGGGGCCCTTCTTGCCATTATTTAACACTATAAATCTAGTGTTGCTGCTAAAACCTGTATCCCCTCAAGTTCTTTCCTAACTAAAGGATAGCAGTTAATTGGCAATAGACAAACAAGTCCCAGGGCAATTATGAAAGTGAAATTAAGTTTGCATTAGTACATGCAATTAGGGGAAAGATGCGGGCGGAAGTGTGTACAGCATCCTCCATACATTGCCTGGAGGTGGGTTCTTCTGGCAACGAGATGCACTCCAGGTTTTTTAGCACAACAACACTCAAGTTTTTTCCACCTCCCCTCACTAGTTGACTTAGCCTGGCAAGCAGCAAACTCTGTGTTGTATACCTCCAACTCATTTTCTCTCGGTCCTGCAGCATTAGGTCTTTAGGCTTAAAGAAAGCCTTTAAGATGGCCCCACAGGAGGGTAAGCATGTCTAGCCTGAGTAATAGGCTAGATCGGGAATAATTGCTTCCAAAGTGAGTGACAAGGCATGGTTGCTAGGCCTGAAAGTGTCAACTTTGTCCTCAGTGGCAGGAAAAGTCAATCAGGGAAGGCTGAGCTAGCTGTTCAGTCTCAATAGCCAAAAAGCACATGGTGTCTATTCTAGACGAGCAAGTGGTAGGGCCTATGAGGAAGGAAAGGTACAGGTAACAAAAGGCCTCCAGTAATTCAATAAGCAATTTTTTAAAAAAAATTCTATAGGGATTTTTTTAATATGAGGACATAAGGGTGGAGGAAATTGGCCCAAGGACAGGCAAAAGAGCTCAGAGGAAAAACAGCTCTATTTTTCAACATAAAAACAATGCCATTTGAAGTAGTGGATTGAATAAAGAAGTATTATGAAAGTTCCTAATTTGGCTAGTGTCTATATTCTTAGTATAGTAACATTATTAATGTCTGTCCTCTAAGCCTGTATAAATCTGAACCCTCATGTTATTGGCCAGTTGGAAATAACAATGTAAACAGACCCTGTTGCCCTAATTAAATTATGTACACTGAATGCTTTGTCAAACTGCAAGTATTTTAATATTCATTCTAAGCCACAAGGCTGTGTCAGACGAGCTATTGAAATTACTCTCTGTTGTTTAGAAATAGATATATAGTAATCTGAAGGTATTATTTGGGAAAATAAAAGCTTGGGATTGAATTTTCATGAACTTTAGGTCATTCTCTTTGCTCTACTCCATAGAAGACACTCAGATTGATCCACTTTATTCATATAATGGCTACATTTTCTTTTTCTTTGACCTAAAAATCCAGGAGTTGGTTATATAGAAAGTTTATTTGGGGGGTGGGGAGTGGTGAGGAGCATTTAGTAAGGGAGAGAGAAAAATAATATATAAGCCAGAAGAATGAAAAATGTAAACAATGAGAGCTAGAAGAATGAAAACGACAGTGTACTCAGGAAATGACATGTCGTTCAGTTGGAGATCGTGGTGCCATGAATCCTGGGGGTAGCATTGATTTTCCTACCCATGGTGAAAGCAAGGAATCAGTATGTTGTCCTATCAATTCCAATTAATGGTAGGGTAGAAACTGTTCAAAAGGAAGAAGAGAATGTGCATTAAAGGGCATTCTTTCTTCACAGGGCGGGTGAGGGGCTCAGTTTCTACCGTGAGTGAATGGTTTGCAGTTGAGGCACTGAGTTGTTAAATTCAGGTACATAGTGAGGGGATTGGAAAGGCAGTCAGTAGTTAAACTGATGTTTTAGAAGTCATTTCAAGAGCATATTAAATAAAATGCATTAATCTATATTTCATTAAAAAGATAGCCAGTGGAAAAGTGAGAAGTTGAAGATGAGAACCTTTTAAGTAAAATAGCTTGATACTCCTTAGCTAAAACACTACTATTTTTACAGATAGGGGCAAACAACATTCATTTCCTAGGTGGTCGATAAGCTTATTTGGACGGGTGTACAACACTTCCCTGAGCATTCCAGCATGTTCTCTGCTTAAAGCCTGAATGCCCCCCAGATCCCTTATGTGAATATCATTTGTGGCCAGGATTCAAGCTGTTTCCCATGAAGCTTTAAGGTCTCATCCAGAGCAGAGGATGTGGCTCAGTTGTTCATCTGACCCCAACATTCTATGACAAACACAGCAGCAGATGCGGGAAGCGAGAGGAGAGGGGTTCATTTCAGTGTCATGGGCCCAGGAGCCGCTGCAATTTCAGATCCCCTAGTATGGAACTCCTCCTCAAATAAGCTCTTGTTTTGCAAAAGGGCAAGTGGAGCCAGAAAGCATTAGGATGCAGCTGGGATGGATGAGGTTTTCTTTTATTTTAGATTTTGCCACTTGAGTCAGGTTTCATGAAACAGCGTATTGGAAAACAGAGGCCGCGTTACATCCCGCGGATTGCGCTGGAAGAGCCGCGAGCGGGCTGTGGGCGCCAACACGGGCGAGCGGGGGCGAGCCGGCGCGGGCGGGCGGGCTGGCAGGGAGCCGCGCGGCCAGAGCTCATCACTGCCGCCCCGGCTCTCCGGGCGCTCCTTCCCCGAATGGTAATAAATGGTAATGACACGGGGCCGGCAGTGGAGGGGGGCAGGCATGGGAAATGAGAGAAAAGAGATCTGAGAAACTAAGCTGTAGGGGGAGAAAAGAGTTAGCAGAGTTTTGGGGAAACAGCTAGCAGATGCAAACAGCGAGGCAGAGGGAGGGGAAAACGCCCGGCTGAAGCAACCTGCAGCAGGGATTTAAACAAAGGAGGGTTGAGAGAGGCGGATCAGTCTCCAGATCTGCACTGGAGACGGCCAGCAGCTGCAGTCTCGGGATGACTCTGAACAAATTCGCAGCATCTCCTTCAGGGTGGGAATGACTGGAGAATGTACCAAAATAAGAACTCAGAGAAACGAGTAAGTTTGGAAAAAGACTTACAGATTTGGGCGGTCTCTGACGGTCAGCCCTTCTTTGAGGCATGCCTTCGTCCATGCATTACCTCTTTGTAGTTTCTATCTCTAGTGTCATCGTCTTTATCGTGTTCTATGTGTTCAATTTTGGGGGAGATCAAAGCTTCCAGAGACTAAATATCTCAGACTCTTTGATGCTGACTCAAGTTTGCACATCCTTTATCAATGGGAAAACACCTTTCCTGTGGAGAAACAAACTACTGATCCGTGAGAAGTCTTCTTGCAAGGAATACCTGACCCAAAGCCACTATATCACAGCCCCTTTATCTAAAGAAGAAGCTCAATTTCCTTTGGCATATATAATGGTCATCCATCACCATTTTGATACCTTTGCAAGGCTCTTCAGGGCTATTTACATGCCCCAAAATATCTACTGTGTTCATATAGATGAAAAGGCGACAGTTGAATTTAAAGACGGGGTGGAACAATTGCTGAGCTGCTTCCCAAATGCTTTCCTGGCTTCCAAGATGGAGCCAGTTGTCTACGGTGGGATCTCCAGGCTCCAGGCCGACCTCAACTGCATCAAAGACCTTTCAAGCTCAGAGGTCTCGTGGAAGTACGTCATCAACACTTGTGGGCAAGACTTCCCCCTGAAAACCAACAAGGAAATAGTTCAGTATCTGAAAGGATTTAAAGGGAAAAATATTACCCCAGGGGTGCTGCCCCCAGCTCATGCGGTCGGACGGACTAAGTATGTCCACCGAGAGCACCTGGGCAGAGAGCTCTCCTATGTGATAAGAACGCCAGCGTTGAAGCCGCCTCCCCCCCACAACCTCACCATTTACTTTGGCTCTGCCTATGTGGCTCTGTCCAGAGAGTTTGCCAACTTTGTCCTCCATGACCCTCGGGCTACCGATTTGCTCCAGTGGTCCAAGGACACTTTCAGTCCTGATGAACATTTCTGGGTGACGCTCAACAGAATTCCAGGTATGTGAGATTCCATGTTTCGCACAAAGGAGATGTGCCACATTTGGAAGGGCTGTGGAAGGGCCAGCCACTGTTTGTTAGGAAGTAGAAGATGAAAACTGAAATCTATATCGTTCTCACCCTAGTCCTTTCTAAATGCAGAATGATATTCTTTATGTGATCATTCAAATAGTCTAGCATTACCAAATAATAACTTTCTGTAGTATTGCTTTTCAGTTCATCAAGTTCTTTCACATACATCATCTTACTCAATCTTTACCACAATCAGTATCATTGTTCTAAGTCCACACTGGTGTTCTTTCTTTCCCCCAAATTTGTCAAGCTTGCTCTTACCCCAGGGCCTTTGCTTGGCCATTCTCCTGCCTACTTTAGGCCTACACAGCCTCCTGCTTCCTCACCCAGATCTGAACTCTGGGATGTGGGCAGCTCTGACCATGCCTCCTGGTCACTGGCCAGCACACCACCCTATTTTCCCTTCAGAGAGTTTATTGCCATCTGGAATTATCATATTTACCTCTTTGCATGGGCTTGTTCTTGATCTTCTGTGTACTAGCTCAGTGAAGCCAGGGTCATTTTCTATCTTGTTATTGCTGTGTCTTTAATGTTTAGAACACATAGTAAATGCTCAATAAATACATATTAGATGAATGAATGAGTGAATGAATGAATGTGAAGGCATGAGGCTTTATCAGGCACCACAGCTGTCTCCCTGAGACCCAGTGAGCTGAAAAATATCTGGACTCATGCCTGTGCCTTATCATGTCTGTAGGGTTTTTTTAAAAATACATTTTACTTAAGATAAAATAATGAGATTCTAGAAGAAACCTCTTCCTCTCTCATTAAAATTTTTCTGCGTTTACTAATATTTACCAGATCAATCATTTTTTAAAATGTATAAAACATGATAGAATTTCTTCTGAAGGAAACAGTGTGTTTTGGACTCAATGAAAAATACAAAATGGATCTCTGATGAACTAGACAGCATTATTATAGCTAGAGAAAAGCAATCATTGTTCTGGTGGTTGGGGGCCTGCCAAGTTGGAAACGCTGGTAGGTGCTCTCAGACTGCAGGGCAGGGCCTGCTAGGCGATAAACACACTGGCATTCTCTGGAAAATACCACGTACAGTGTCCAAATCCCAGGGTGGCTTGCCTGGTGAACAGGGTTCCCTCGTGCACTACACATTCTCTGTTTCCTGATTCTCTTTGTCCTAATCAGTGGCCACCATCTTTTCACCTTTGATCTGTTGGTTCTGTCATCGGCATATAATTTAGGAGCATTAGGCACTTAGAGGTTGATGTTCATATTTAAATATTTATTCCCTTTCTAGTTTCACCATTCCCTTAAAATTCTTAAGTTGGGTACTAGCCATGTGGTTCCTTAGGTATTGTACTGAGATGAAGGCATTTCGTAACTTGGCAAAAATCTGGATTGTGGCTTAAAAAAAAAAAAAAAGGACAAAAGAAAAACATGGATTTTGGTTTGTGCTGAATGTCTGTGGTTACTTTGCCAGAAGGATGGTCAGTTTTATCAATGTCAAGTCATTGTAAGAAAGTCAAGGAAAGAAGAATACCCTATTTTTTCCTGACCCCCTTCCTCTTTCCTGTCCTAGTCAAATAGACAAATGATCTTGGTCTCTTGAGAGACCAAGAAGCATATCTGTATAGGTACAGGAAAGAATACTTTTTTTTGCTGTAGGTTTGTGAGATTGGCACCCTGGCTTCTGCCCACTTAGGGCAACAGTGTGACCCCATGTAAATCACAGAACCTCAAATCTCCCCAGCTCCAAAATGAGGGGCCCCTTTCATCCCTACACACACCTTTCATTGCAGAAGACACAATGCCCAGAACCACAAAAACACTTCACATGCAGAAACCGGGAATCTGTAGAGAGAAAGGCGGAAGTGCTGGTGAGCCTGGACTCTATATTGTCCTTTAGCTTGGGCAAGTGCATCCCGTTTCCCTTGCAGGAATTGGAAGTGAGAGCCCCTCTAGAGAGCATCGCTCCAGAAAGGAAGGTGAGCATCGTCTGTCCTGATTCTGCAAGGGATGCGTTTCAGGATAGTGTGCCATTTCCTGGGGCTCTGCCTCCTTCTTTTCTTAGACTCTGGGCAACATCCTGGTTCAGGGAGAAAGGATATCCTGCTCCTAGGTGGGGCCTTTCCAAAATTACAAGTGAATTAAAGCAAACAAATCATCAAATACCCTGGCGGTGGCCCTCCCCACCTTCAAAGGCCACATAAAATCTGATCACACGCTTGAGTAACTCCAGTGGTTTTACACTTGAGCATGCTTTGTGATTTAAGATTTGGAGTGTAAATCAGTTCTTTATAACTGGACAGCCTTTAATCATATCAGGTCTTCTACTTTCAATGTCATGTTTTAAGGGGAGAAGTTCGTGTGTACACACAGCATAAATGTCTTTTTCGCAAACATGTGAGCACAGAAGGTACTGTGTGCTCACTTCTCCCCTCAAAGGGGCTGCCTCCCTTTCTCCTAAATATGTGTGTGAGGAGGACCCTGCGCAGGCACACCGGGTTTCCCAAAGCACCCCCAAGAGTCATACAACCAAGAAAATGATCAGCACCCTAGAATTAGATGGTATCAGAAAACAAAGTAAAAATCATTTAGAATGGGTAAGACTGAACAGTAAAGATCTTCATAGGAGTAGCTCTAAATCTCATAGCTTCACACTGCCTTTTGTTTTTTTCATAGTGCCATTCTCTTGAGAGAGTGACTTCTCTCTCGGTTTTCAGCCTTTAGGCTGTCTGCACGCTGTGTTAGAAGTGGTGATAAAACAGGCCAGAAAGAGGTTCTTGAGGGCTCCAGACCCACACGGTTCGGGGAAGCCAGGCGGCGTGGCTGGCATTCTGTTCTGCATGGCTCAGGTACAGATGTATGTCCAGCCCGCTCCCTTCTGGCCACCCTGTCAAAGGAAACCCTCTAGGGTCACAGATTAATCTGACTTACGCTACAGAGTAGCTTACCCTGCCTTGTGGTGCACCCTCACATTTTCTGACTTCTCGGATCTTTGTAATTCCTGCTCTGTCACCTTAAGAAAAACCCTTTTTCTCTAACCCCTGGGTTATTCTTGTAGCACTTTCAACTGCCCACTTGCCCGAGGCCATTTGGATTTTTGCTCTACCTCTTGTGAATTGTTCAGCACTTGCCCAAGCGGCCACTGGTCTGGTTTCTACACAGAGCATTCCCACGGCTAGACTGTCTTCATGCCCCCTCAGGGCTGGCTCATCTCTAAGGAAAAGGCCAAGCTACTACATGCCTTGGTTTTAGCTACTCTTTTCCCTCGTTAAGTTTGTTCTTTCAAATCTTTGCTCATTCATTACCCTGACCTTTCTCATGCCATGGTGTTTTTGTTCCATAAGAATGTTTTCATTTGTCTCTCTTCCTTTTTCCATTTGTGTACATTTTTTTTCCAGAGCCCCTTTGTCAGATTCTCTCGACCTCAGAAGGGACCACATGATCACATTTCCTCATTTTTTAATTCTAAAAATAGTGTGTTTCCTACTTTGATTCATTTTGCTTTTTTAACTGTGACTTTTGTTTATATGTGCACATTCTTTGAGAGGGTGTTATGACCCTATAGGTTGCAAGTGTCAGAAATTCAACTCTGAGTAGCTTAAACAAACACCAGCGTGGGTCACATGATTGAGACACCCAAGAGAGCCAGATCAGTATTGGAAACAATATGTTCAGGACTCTTTTTTGCCAGGTTATCTGTCTGTGGGGTGACCAACTGTCCCTATTTGCCCAGGTCTGTCCTGGGCTTGGGACTTTTACTGATAGGACCGGGAACATCCCTGGCTAACTGGGACAAGTTGGTCACCCTATCTCTCTGTCCCTCCATTTTTGGCTTCATTCAGGCAGGTTCTCCCACATGTTATCAGAGATGGCCAGAAGTAGCTCCAGGTTTACTTGCTTTTGACAGCTGGCTCTCCTGGGGGGAAAGAAAGCTCCCCCCCCCCTTTCTGATAGTTCCAGCAACAGCTCAGGGGAGGCCTCAGATTGGACCTGCTTGGTCCAAGTTCCTATTGGGGGGATGAAGAATGCTGACCAGCCTTTCTTGGGTCACTTTCCCACCAGGGAGCCGAAGGATAGCTCCTCAGAGAGACGTTGGGCAGACAAAAGCACATGCCTGCTGCAAGATAGTTCTTTGTCCTACACAGGGACGATATTAATGAGCATGTCCACATGATATTAGAGGGGCAAGATTTAGTGATAATATATGGGGGAGTGTGTGGTTTTAACCACATGAGCAACTTTATCTCAATAACCATACCCTTTTCCCTCATGCAAACATTTTAAAAATAATAATGTTCCTTTATCATATTTGGACAGTACTAGTTTGCAAGGCATTTCTTATGTACATTCTCCTTTAATTCTTATAAAAACCCTATAAGAGGGGGACTATTGTTCCTGTTTTACAAATGAGAAAATTTGATTAAAATGTATGACTTGTCCAAAGACAAATATGGCATGTACCTATCAAGAAATAAGTATAAAAGGAAAGATCCAGGGGAGGAAGAAGTAATACTTATACACATTTTAAATTGAACCTAGTTTTACAAATTTTTCATTAAGTTATTGCAATAGCTGCACGTGTTCAGAAGATGAAATTTGGCTAATTCTAAGTCTCATTAAGCTTGTGGAATGATTCTATAATTGGACCCACTCAAAAATTTTCTCTTTCATCCTGATATTTAACCCATTTTCCCCCAAATTTTGGCTTTTTCTTGTGAGCAACGGTATAGGAAAGATGAGAATTAATGCTTACTAACATGTACCTATGGGTCTAGATTATCTCAGTTGAATCTTCACAAGAATCGTATCCTGTGGGTACTTAAACCCAAATTTTGCAAATATGAAGATGGGGTGGGAGGTTTGAGTAATGTACGCTGCTCCAAAAGCAGGCAGCACAGTTGACAGCGTGTGCAGTGGGCACCTCAAACTCTACATGCTTGGAGTCAAACTCATGCTCTCCCCTTTGCACGGCCCTGAGTTCGACACCAGCCTCCCGTTAGCTCAGGCCTCCAGGCTGGAGCCTCCCTCTCTCCCTTAGCTCTCACCACCCTCATCCCTGCTCATTTGGCTTCTCTGGAGTGTAGGAGTTAAGGGCTCCGGCTCTAGAGTGGAAATCCTGGTTCCTTCATCGCCAGCCATGTGACCTGACATTTGTCAACCTTAGCTTTAGAGTGATTATGTAGCACAGACAGCAAAACCCTGGATCCTGGAGCTAAACCGCCCGAGTTTGAATCCCGGCTCTGCCATTTCTAAGCCGTGTGACCTTGGACGAGTTACCTAACTTTTGTGTCCCCAGTTTCCCCATGCAAAGTGGGGAAGATAATAATATATATACCAAATGTGTAAGGCTTAGATGAGTTAGTTATGATTATTATATTTTCATCTATAAAATGGATATTCATTGGATAAATATTTGGGGAGCACATAGGGACTGTGCTAGGTACTAGATATACCAGTGACTAAAACAAACAGCCCCCCACTTCATGGAGGATACATTCTAGAAAGGGGAGACAGATAATAAAAAGTAGAGAGATAAGCAAGATCATTCGAGACTGTGAGAAGTGCTAATGCTGACGCAGTTGACGCAGGAAGGGACTAACTTTAGATGAGGTGGGTCAAGAAAGGCTTCTCGGCAAAGGCAGCCCATGAATTGCACCCCGAGAGGAGAAGGAATAGGGACTGCAAAGGCCCTGGGGTGAGCGAGAGCCTGGTGTGTTCAGGAGCCAGGAAAGCGGCCCGCGTGGCCGTTGTCAGGCCAGTGAGTGCAAGAGCCGGACCCAGCATGAGGTGGGCCGTGGGCCGAGTGTGAGCCATGCAGGCCCTTGCCGGAGGCCCTGGGAACGACACACCTGACAGTACCCAGCTCTTGGGCACAGTGCCGGGCACAGAGGAAACACTCGGTAGACGGGATCTAGCCACTGGCCTCCTCTCCGTTCCTGGTGCCGTTATCCACCCTCCTCTCTCCCTTACAATAGTACCATTTCTTCCTGACTCCTTTCCCTGCTTTAATCCAGCCCCACAGCGACAGGATGACCTGTGGTCCTGTGTTCACACCCTCTGCTTAGAAACCTCCTATGGATCCCCATCCCCTGCAGCGTAAGGTCCCAGCCCCTTAACAGATCACAGGGAGCTCAGCACAATCTGGCCCCTCTGGCTTTTCCAGCACCTTCTTTAGCTGCATCCCCATCCCCGGGTAACTTGTAGGTCCCCACTGCGCCACATCCAGCCTCGCTGCCTCGATGCACCAGTCCCTCTGCTAGGAGAAGCTCTGGGCTGCCCTTCCCCTTCTCCACAACTGATGACATGTGCTGTTAAGAGTCAGCTTAGAGTCACACGGTCTCTGAAAAGCCTTCTGCGTGCTTACTCCTCCGGCCTCCTGTACCGCAGTGCACTGTCCTCTGCCTTGCAGCGCTGTGCTGGTTCCTGGGGCCCTCTAGACCAGGCTTCCAGGGCAGCAATGGCACGTGCCAATCTGTTTTCCTTGGACTCAACACGGCCCTGGCACACAAGTAGTGCTCAAGATGAGGAGGTCCCGGCTTATGTTCATTTAACTTACACAAACTCAACTGTATGCGCGTGCACACATACACGTTTTAAATGAGTGTAAATGGTGTGCCATGCCACCGTGTCCTCCATTCCACCCAATGAGTGGAGTCCAGAGTGACCCACAGATTCTGCTTGTCCCTGTGCCAGGGCTGGGTCCCCATGGCTCACCAGTTAAAGCACAGCGCACATCTATCTCAGAACACAGCTCCTCGGCTCGGGCCAACTTCTTCGTGTGGTGCTCGTTAGAAGAAACAACCATCGGGACCAAGATCAATGGCAGAACGGGCCGTGTTGGGGCGATGGTGTCAGCTCAGCCTGGTGCATTCCCAAGGGATCTCTCCAGGGAAATTTTGACAGTTACGCTGTTTTCCCCTTTCCACACTGGCGTTGCCACCTCGCCTCTGTGTAGGATGTGTAGCTACTCTAGATATTTGTTGAATTTATTGAACAGCTAGTGATTCTCAAAGCCAGGGCACAAATTCTTATCTTCTTATTTCTAATCCAGTGCTCTGTCCCCTGTCCACGATGCAATGTACACATTCACTTTTTTTCTAAAAGTTGTTTCTACTTAGAAAGGCGGATAGAGTTAAAAGTGCTAGCAAGAGGTAACTATCAAAGACCAAAGCCAGCAGTCTTTGAATTATGAATTTGTCATAGCACTTTGACTTTGTCACAGAACTCTGAGCTACAACTTCAAGATTATGAAAAGACTCTCATGTTGCCAAATGTGTTAGAGGTCATTTCTTTTATAATCCCTCTTTGAGAAACTTGTATGTAAATGCAGAACTCTGTCCTTTTCATATTCTTGGGTACTGACTATTGAAATGAGACTTGGCTAACAGCTGAGTTTGGGAGCCACTATTCTCAGTGAAAATTCAGAATTTGGGGAAATTTAAGTTTTCAATACACATCCTCTTCAGTTCTTTCCTCAGTTCACTTTGTGGCTCTTGGAGTTCCCTCTCCCTTGGTGATCTCATTTACATCCATGGGCCGTCACCGTTTCTGTACTGATGAGTCACGTGTCCATATCATGCTCCCCGGCCGTCCCCCACATTCCTCCTCCCTGTCTCTTCCCAAAGCTCCCGTCTGCACCTGCTGGCGTGGCCCCTTCCATCTCCCTGCCCTCCCCCAGTTCTCCAGCGCCGTCCTTCAAATCAGCCAGCTTCTCCCCATCTGGCCCCCCAGGTCTGATCAGCACATTCTGTATATCGTGTCTATGGGAGGTTTCTAGAGGCTTCCACCCTTTCTGTTCTCATCACTTGTGCTCTTAACTCCGGCCCATCGTGCGCTTCCAGCAGACTGTTTTCAGACCTGTCCAAGTGGTCTCTCTGGCCTCCTCAAACCATTCTAACATTCTTCTTAAGCTCTAAAAATAACATTTCTCAATCCTAAAAGTGTCAGTGAGTATCCACAACTTATTGAATCACTCAGTACAGGCAGCTCAACATGGCATGCTGGATATCAACACGTCCCTGCTGGTTGTCCCCTCGCTGTCACCCCTGTCACCTCACCGTCAGTTCCCACTGCTGCTTTCCATGAAAGGGACACTCCAGAAAAACCACTGTGCCTTGGATTCCTGTCTTTGGCCCTTTTTTTCCATGTCACCTTCTCTGCCTTGGCCAGTCCGCCCATCTCTCCATTTTAACAATGGCCTTAATGGTTTTGCATTCAGTGGTGTGTCATTTAGGAAGTTTTTCCTGATCTTTTTTTCCTTAATTTTACACCTTCATATTAATAAACCTCTGTTGTAATTCCTTAATGTCATTCTTTGCATCTTTGCATTCTAATTATGAATGTGATGAGTATCACATATTACCCAGATTAAACTATAAACTCTTTGTGGTCTTTTGAATTTTTGGCAGCCCAGCATAGCAAGCATCTAGTGGGCTGATAATAAATATTTATTAAGTTGAATCAAATGGATCAATGTAGTGACCCCAAAAAACAAACATACACACACAAAAAATTGAGTCAAATGAAAAAAATGTTTAATATGCTGGTGCCCCTCAGCACTGCTGCCCAGTCAACTGCAAGTCACCACCTGAAACCAACACACACACACACACACACGCACACACACACACACGCACGCACACGTGTGCACACACACACACACGCACAGCGCCAAGATTATTTTACCAAATCCTGGGACATCAACTTCAGACAGCATCTTTCAGCCACGTTCAGTCTCTCCTAGACATTTCTTAAACACCTCTCAGCCCTTAGGCAACAGCAGTGGGACAGTTCTCTCCCATTTAGGTTTTCTAAAGCATCTTGTTCACTAGGGGAATGCTTCTCACTGCTGAGCCCAGCCTCGGGGCGGCACCTGCTCAAGCCAAACTGTATTCCACCCCAAAACCTGCCCACCACTGTGTGCTTTACCAAATTGGTGCCATATTCTGCACCAAAGAAGCAAAAAACAACAGCTCAACACCAAAGGCCCTTGATTCAAAGACCAGATTGGATGTTTATAACGCTGCCTCTTTGATAGAATAACCCATCATTTGGTAAAGCAAATGACCCTGCTAAGAATTTTGGTGACATCCCCTCCCCCCCAGTCTTGCAGTGGATAATTTGCAGTCTTAGAAGGATATATCCAAAAGAAAAGTATGTTAATTGCTTTCTTAACCATTTCTTCCTATCCATTTCTCAGTGTGGTTTCTCCATGCCAGATCTACTTATGAACCTGTCTTTCTCTCACCCTCTAACCTCACAGTATGTGACATTTTCCCTTAAGGTGCTCTTGGACAAAACCATGAGTGGCACAGAGTTTTCCCCACATAGGTTTACTTCGCATGCCCTTTAAGGCCACACTTCCCGGGAGTGGATGGGTGGAGGTTGTGCTTTCAAAGCCTCTGCCCTTGAGCTCTGTACTTCATGATATTTATTCTCCATAATCTTTCTCTTCAGCCAGATTTAAAAGATCAGAACTTAACTGAAAATGTTGCAGGATAAAACCGCGATCTTTCCTGAGGGAGCTGGAGATACTCAGGTCATCCTAATGGATTTAGCTTTGTGACACCCTCAATCCCCTTGTCTGGACATTTCCCGTTTCATTTCCTCTTTAGCCTTCTCCTCCGTAGCCCCAGTCCTCACTTAAATCCTCTTTACTGAAAATCTGTAATCCCATCCTCAGTCCAAGTCCTCCTCCGAGTTCTTTAGGGGTCTACAGAAAAAAGGCCCTCCTGCCTGGACTCCAAATCCTTGCTTGTGTCCAGGTGACAACTGCCCTCCCCCAAACCCTGAAGGCCTTGCTAGGTGGCGGGTCATCTCCTGGAGAGCTCAAACCTATGCCTGTCTGGTTTCTCCTCTCCCAAGATTTCGGTCTGTGTGAGCTAGCTGACCTCCTCCCCACTTCCAAAGCTTCTTGATTTATCTCTGTTCTATTAATATTACCCTACCACTTTCTGGAATTTTCCTGTCAAGTACTCAATTCAAACCAAGCTTCCCAAGTACAGTTTTCTTGTAAAAATAGTCTGCTCTTTATTCTATGGTGAATCTAGAATAATTACAGCATTCAAGTACCAAAGAGGGCCTTAGCATCTAGTTCCAATCCTAAAGTTGTACAAATACGGAAATTGTGAGCCAGAGAGCTCAAATGTCTGCCTGATCACCTGGCTCTATGAAGTGAGTTTACATTTTCTAGACTCACTGCCTATTTTTTTAAAAATAAACTTTAAAATGAGCATTACATTCATAAAATCCTATATTTTTCTATTAATCCTACTTCATAGAGAAAGATCTCTCAAGTCACACGAGGTGTGGAAGGGAGAGGATTTTAGATACTAGTAACCCCATAATAATTATTATCTCTTTAGGTCCTCCATTATTATTTAGGTTGTTAACAAAACCTTCCCATATCCGCCAGGGAACATCTGTGTAGTTAGCATGATTTAAATGCATTCTTTGGGGTCCACTGTAACGCCATCCCATGAATGTTAATCACTTTGTCCCCATGCCTCAGTGGCTCACGGAAGCGTGAGGGAGGATCACGAAGAGATTTCCGCACCGAAGACTTAGTGATGTGTGCGTGCTTCCCCTGCTCCACCCCTCCAACCCCGCCGAGTCAATGGTTTGAACAGTTCTTTTCCTTTCCCACTGATAGGTTACTGAATAGTCTCTAATCAGTAATACCTTTAGTAGTGATTGTCAATCCGGGAGTGGGTGGGACCTAGGGTATCTAGGGTGACCAGTTCTTCCTGATTTGCTCAGGACTTAACCAGTTTCAACACTGGAAATCTCGTGTTCTGGGAAATTCCTCAGTCCCAGGCAAACTGGGACATTGGTCACCTACCCCATTTCTGCTCACTTTCCCACACACAGGGCATATCTGGAGGGAGAAATATTTATGTTCCATGGAACAGCACTGATCAACATGCTGGAAAAGACCAGGAGCAGTGGCTCACGCCTGTAATCCTAGCACTCTGGGAGGCTGAGGCAGGCAGATCCTTTGAGCTCAGGAGTTCGAGACCAGCCTGAGCAAGAGCGAGACCCCTTCTCTACTAAAAAAATAGAAAGAAATTAGCTGGACAACTAAAAATATATAGAAAAAATTAGCCAGGCATGATAGCGCATGCCTGTAGTCCCAGCTACTCGGGAGGCTGAAGCAGAAGGATTGCTTGAGCCCAGGAGTTTGAGGTTGCTGTGAGCTAGGCTGACGCCACGGCACTCTAGCCTGGGCAACAGAGTGAGAGTCTGTCTCAAAATAAAAAAAAAAAAAAAAAGAACAGACTGGAAAAAGTGGTCATGGAAACCATTCCATTATGTATGTTACAACACATCAAAGGCTAGTGATTGAAACTGCTTCTATAATATGGAAATATTAAGAACACTGACCTCATAGGGTTCTTAAGAGATTTGAATAGGCTAATACATAGAAAGGGCTTAGAACAATGCCTTGCACACAGTAAGTACTTGACAAATCTCAAGACATCTCTCTGTTGCAAACCAGGCTCATGAAAGACCCTGCACACCCTGACCACCTTCCCAGGTAGGTTTGGTGGAGGCAGAACAGCTGTGCATGCAGGGGTCACTCTGCCACCTTAAAGATCCCTAAGTACAGGCGGGAGCCCTGGAGGCCACCATAATCATGGGCAGCACCAGCCTCCTCTTCCCTCTCTCCCCACCCCACTGAAGGGCACTGCCCTTCATTCCCAACTGCCGTGAGGGGCCCAACCGAAGCAAACCAGGACTGAGCCTACTCATATAACAATTTTCCTACTTTTTTTGAGGACAGAGTATAGAGTTTAAGGATGTCATCTAAAAGAATAGATGAGTAAATATAAAATTTGAATTTAAAACCACTTTACCCAGTGGGAAAATCAAATGCAAAAAATTGTCTTTAATTAGTTATAATAAGCACAGGACATATCTTGGAGGCAAATTTGTTTCAGCTTTAATTTCTAGGAAAGCAGAAGAAACATCTGGTTTTTGGGATTTATCCAAGCACTCTGCCCTAACAAACTGTCTAAACTCAAGCAAATGACAGTCTCTGTGGGAAAGAACTAATATAAGAATGGGTTGAATAAACGGAAAACAAATCAAGAATTTAATAGAACTATTAAAATTAGAAGGTGGAGGAAATCACTGCCTATCTCTATTTTAAAACTGTTTTGTTTCTATTTATTTGAAAGTGTTCAGAAGATAAAGAGTTTGGGATCTTTAAGATACATCTGGATTGCAAAATACTGTCTCTTGGAATTTGCAATGTTTTTCTGAGATGAGATATTTGGAGTCATGGAAAAGTTGCATAGGAAGACAAATAGTTACCTGTGCTGTTCCCTGAAATTTAACAGAATATAGCCAAACATAAAGTTGTTGTTTTGTTTTCTTATTTTTTTTGTTGTTGTTTTTAGTTTTGCTTGGGCAATTAGAGTTAACAGCTGGGCACTTAACCCCAGAAGGAAAAGAAATTTGCTCCCCCAATGGGATTGCTAGGGAAGTCGAGAAAATCAGTGTGACCCTGGAAGAACGAGGAAAGCTGGGGTGGGGGCAGGTGGGATGACAGAGGGAGGCTACAAAAGCCTTCTTAGATGTATTTCCCATCACTTGGGTAGACTTTCTACTATTTTCTAAGAATCGGGAAGCTAAGGCACAGTGAAATCAAGAAACTGTCTCACGGCCACATAGTAAGCAGCAGAGCCAGATTTAAACGTGGTCTTCAGCTCCAAAGCACCATGCCGTACGCCAGCTTCCATCGCTAACCGAGGCATACAGAGTGGCTCTGCAGTGGCATCTGATTCTGCCCTGGCATGTACACTCCTAGGTCCCTTGTCCCCTCCAGCAGAACCAGGTTCAGTGGGTACCAGGATAACATATATGTGTATGCTTTCACATCCACCATCCTGTTTAATCTTCAGCCTTGTGAGGTAGTTTCTATTACCTCCATTTTACAGAAAAGAAAACTGAGGCTAAGAGTGTAAATTACTTGTCCACACTCTTTATAAATCCAGCACTTTGCACTGCAACCCAGATGGTGTATGTAAAGGGGCTTCATGTGGGTATGAAAATGATCAACCTTATTATTTTTCCTCATTTCACACTTTCTCTTCTGTAAAGCCACAGAAATTATAGGTGACTGTAAAGATTCCAAAATCGCAAAATTTAGGCCTGGAGGAGCATGATTATAATCTAGAGCAGAGATCAGCAAACTACAGCCCCTCGGCTAAATCTGGCCTATTTCTGCACTGCCCTCAAGCTAAGAATGGTTTTACATGTGCATATGGTTGGAAAAAAATATCAAAAGAAGATGACTTCATGACATGAAGAGTGATAGGAAATTCAGATTTCAGGTCCATAAAGAAGGTTTTATTAGGATACAGCCACGTATTGTTAGGGCTACTTTCACGCTACGATAAATAGCAGAGTTGCATTGTTGTGGCAGACACCATACGGATGGCCACAAGCCTGAAATACGTACTACCTGGCCCTTTCCAGAGGAAGTACTGACATCTGAGGTAGAATCATGTGGTAAACATATTTGTCTAGCGTTTTCAAGGAAATTGTTTTGTCATAATTGTGAGTTTTCTAGATATTAATAATTGAAGTCTACCCTTTTGTGCACAAAATAATTTTAAAAACACAATTTTGGGAGGCGGAGGAGGAGGGATTTGAGAGGGGGGTGGAAAGGCTTAAGGGAGTTAGAGGGCTGGGCTGGGGGAGCTCCAAGGTGAGAGAGCTGGAGAATAGGACAGAGACAGAGATCTGGGGACAGAGACAGAGATCTGGTGAGAGAGAGCCCGAGAGACAGAGAGAAACACAGAGAAAGAACTGGGATTCAGAGGGATCGTTACAGTCAGAAAGGGAGAGAGAGAATATTGCAAGAAGCAAGCTCAGAAGCACGTGGGAGGGTGGTAGGAACTGGGCTCTTGTCTGACCTGTGTCCAATAGAGCAGCGAACCTGCCAGTTCTACATCCCTCTTCTAATTTGTGACTTCCCATCTGAGAACATTCTGAGGTGTACTTTTTATGAATATATATACATACACACTTTCTAAAAAATTTTAAAACAACTTCTTTCCCCTAAAAAAAAGTTCTAGCAATTCAAACTCCCTTCGGTGGATACTTTTGCCAACACTTGCAACTATTTTTCAATTTTTTCCCTATTTAATGGGTGACAAAATGGCTGTTGTATTTTTTTTCTTTCTAATCTGGTCTTGCAGTCTCTCTCTGGCTATAAACTCTGATCCTGCCCTGATGTGGCTCCAGGTGAGGTTGTCATGGTGTTTACGGTGTGCCTTTCACCAGATACTTCTTTACCCTGGTGGGCAGCCTACTGCCTAAGTGTCCAACCTGTGACCAGGTGTCCCTCTCCCAGGAAACTTGCTTATACTGGCAGTTGCCCTTGTGGCTCTTGTCTGACCTGTGTCCAGTTTATTCCTACCAAGGTAGCCACTCTCTAGGAGACACGTGACCAGGAGGAAAGTTAGTCCAGGTATGTTGGTCAGGTGAGACACAGACGAGGCAGCCCAGCAGAACACATGAAATCCCAGAAACAGCTTATTACTTACAGATACCGGAGAGAAGAGGGCACCTCACAAGGCCAACGGGGAGGGGGTGCTGTCTGAGACATGCGTGCTCAGTCAGCAGGTGGGCAAGAGAGACAGGGTAGGACCCGTGGCCTCAAGCCTGTACTGGGGTCCCGGGCATGACTGAGGTGAATTTCCCAAAGAGAGTTCTAATTGCTGGGTTTGGAGCAGGCAGACCTGAGTTCCATGGGGTCACACTGTCACTATGGCACATGTGCAGAGTCCATTCACGGTGTGGTGTCAGTGGGGTGAGTCAAGTAGGTTGTATCCAGCTGTCCCATAGGGAGGTGGTCACCAGGCTGCGGTCATAGAAAGCAGATTATCTCGATTGACTACACAAGGAGCTGGGAGGAGGTAGAGCACTGTAAACTGAGTCAAGCGTGCCTGAGCCCTGCTTCTGTAAGAGAAGAATAAACTTATAGTCAGAATGGATGCTGAGGCAACAGAAAACTACAGGAATTCCCCACAATGGCATATTAATTTTATTTTAATCTGAATTGCCCTGACCTCCAGTGTGAAAAGGGTCTTTTTCCGTGTGATCATTGGCCATTTGCTTTTTCTGCTTTGTGATTGTCATATACTCTACTTTTCTCTTTGGTTGTTTACCTTTTCTTATTAATTTATAGGATGTCTCTGCACAATAGGAATATTAAACCTCCAGTCTTACAAAACCTTTATCCCAATCTATTATCTATATTCTGTGCTATTAACAAATGTCTCAATGAAAAAAAAGCCCACTATTTTGAATAAACATATTTCAGAATGCCCTTTCAAATAGGATATTTTATTTTAAATATAATATATAAGATATCTATGAATACATTTATATTTATATTTCACTAAATGTTTGTACTAGCTTGTTTCCAAAGAAAGTCTGGGTTGGCCCATTGTTAGCGCTGACCTTTGGTTTTCAAGTCCTTTCACAGAATTCAAGTACGTGAACTTTGATGCTAAAAGCCAAGATAAGACTGGCATCCTGTGTGTGTGTGTGTGTGTGTGTGTACTTGTTATTTAAAAATTTGTTAATTAGTTGATAACATTTTAAAAATTGGGGAATTTCTGATAAAAATTCAGATTTCTTCTCCTAAAACATCAGAAGAGCAGGCAGCACTAGGCTAGTGATCCTGTGTGGCCCTGATTGCTGACGTTGAGGGCAGCAGCTTGCCCTGGGGGGTGGGGGGTGGGGGAGGGCGGTGCAGGCTCTGTCATTCCCCAGGGTCCCCACCCTCCTCAACATCCACCACGCCTGCGCCAAGTGTTAGCCACCATCTGTGGATTCTTTCACCCTGTCTTACCTGCCCGTACACATTTGAGTACAGGAATCCAGTCTACAATGTGTAATCTTTACTTTGGTTGCTTGGAGATCTTTTTTGTTTATTTCCTGTGTCTCATTTGTGGCAAGAGTTTGAGGTTGCCAGACTGACACAACCAAAGCCTTAGACACAGAGCAGGGTGGAGTGAGATGAAGGGCAAGCAGCAAAGGGGAAGGAATAGAGTGGAATTTAACCTTTGGGAATAAATCAGCCCATTAGAAAGCCTCATGGGATGACTCATCAAAAAGCATTGCCTTGGTTCAGCAGCCAGTGGTTATGCCAAGGAGATGAACTACAGGGATCTGGGAGCAGGTTAGACGCAGACTCCAATCCTGCCCCTCCACTGACCAGCACTTCCCTGTGCCCTTGTTAACCCGGCCGGGGTAGAAGCAAAGCTCATGTGAGGTTAATAAGAACTGAGTCCTAGTAAGGGAAAAGGGATCTCACCAGGTGCGCAGAGGCCCCCAGATGGCCCAGCCCTTTGTTTTAATGTTTGAGCTAAGTTGCGTGGGGGTGAGGGGAAACTCCCCACCCCTCAAAATTTGCTGAAAGATCAACTCACAATTAAGGCTGATTAATAAGAGGAAGAGGTTTATTTACCATGCACACGGGGAGAATCACAGAGTGATTACCCAATATCCCAGTGGGATCAGAACATTTTTATACCCGCCTAAAGGCGAAAGATTTATACAATCTGAAGAGAAACCAGAATATGTATGCCAGCCTTTTAGAGGGGAGGGGGAGATGAGGAGCATATGTAATTCTGTTTAGGGACAATAAATGGTTGCTAGGGAGGATGAATGGATACTTGAGAGAATTAATGGATGGGGGGGGCAGATTGACTTGTAAATTAACCTGAGAGGCAGGTATTATGTTTAAAATGATTTGGACCAGGTCTGGTTGCATTCTTGATTTTCTTTTCTGCAATATCCTGAGATAACAGGGAGGATAAGGAAAGTCCATTGTTTTTTTGATGGGTCTGTCTGGTTATGCAGATAGAAGGAAAGCCCCATCCAAGGGCCTATTGATCTCTAAGCGCCTTTGATTCAAAATACTCTATACCAAGGAGTCATATTTTGGGGTGAAATCTCCTGAGCTCCATCAGCCGACTGTGTTGTTAGCTGCGGTGCTAGTGCTGGCTCCTTGTTTGTGACCAGAAAGGTTACTCTGGGGTAGGGAGCAGCCAGGAGTCACAGGGAATGTCGACTACGTTAAGCCAACTAGAGTGAACAGGAGCAGAAATAATGTCCTGGCTGGAGGTTAATAGCTTAGCCCACCCAATTATTTTCTGGAAGAAATGCCTGTTCAGTTGCCACAGATACCAGGCAAAACAAACCGACTGCTCAGGCCAGCCAATCGGAAAACATCACGTTCTAATCTCAGTCTGTTCATCTAAACCATCGTAAATAAGCCAAGACAAACCATATACATGATTTGGAGGAGAGGGGTTGTTTTATTTATGTATGTATTTATTTTGATAATGCTGTTTTGAACTATCAATCATGTTGCCATTCCCCCTTTGCAATCTGCTTGGATTAAATCACAATGAAAGATTTCTTCAGTTTGCTTGGCACTGGTGTCCACCAGAGCTCCGTACTGTAGGATCAGGGCAGGGAAAAACCAGACTGAACCTCCAGTGAAAGCCCTTTGCTTCCCCTCTGCCTTAGGCTTTCCCCTTCCTGTTCTCCACAAGTCCTGCCAAGGACATATTTTGCAGAATAGGGTGTGGTTCTTGTATGAATGAAGGGTTGTGAAGGAATCAGAATGGACTTCGCCACATTTCGTGTGTGTGTGTGTGTGTGTGTGTGTGTGCGTGTTTTCTGAGATAAAGGAGAAGTGGCTATGAGGAAGAAAAAGAGTGGACTTTAACATTTTCCTTCAGGAATAAATCAACCCATTTGAAAGCCTTAAGGTAAATGTTTTTCTTTTCCATTACTAAGAACAGAAATAAAAATATCGGTTCTTTCACAGGGTCAGAAGTGTTAGATATTTTTCAAAAGAGAAACAACAATAGCAATAATCATAGCTGATGCTTATGGAACATACACCAGGTGCCCGGAATCCTGCTAAAACCTGAACAAGAGATCTATATTTAATCTTCTTAACAACCATGTGAAATGGAAGCCACTGTAATTTACCCTTCCACAGAGGGAGAACATGGTACTAAGAGAGGTGAAGTAACTTTACCCTGGTCACCGTGACCAGCTGGAGTTAGCCAAATAGAATGGCTTCAGCGGCTGAACTAGGGAGCTATAGAATTAAGGCTCTGGTTTCTATCTAGCTGAATAATTTTAGAGAGAATATTTCCTGTCTCCTCATCTGTAAAACAAAGGGCTTTGTTAGGTGATCTCAAAGAGCCCTGCCAATTCTTTGACGGCTCTCCTAATCAATATCCAAATCAATGTCTGTCACACCCATGCCACTGTCGCCATCCATTGCCATTCATTCTTCAATGAACTACAGGAAGTTAAGGGGTGGCGTGGGATAGGGAGGGGGCAGGGAGATTGCCAAATTATGCACTGAATGTTTTCCTAACAGGAGCAGCTGTTCCCATTGCTACATGCCCAGGCAGGTAGGATAGCCGGGTGGCTTCAGGAGTGAGATGGAAGCAGGACCCACTCCTCGGGTGGCTGCCACATATTTTAGTTGGACCACTAACCTTTTCCCCAGAAGGGTCCTTACCACCCGCATCAGCACTCCAGCACTCCACATGCGCTCAGAGTGCTGCTGGCATGTGAGCTGCGAGAACCCCTCTGTAACGTGGCCAGACCTGCTCTTCCCGGTTCCTTGGAATTACACTGACTGAAGCTTCCAGGAATCTCGCGGCAGCCCAGAAGCTTTCCTTCTCTTTTCAGAGTAAGGAAGTGGGAGAGGGTGTTGGATGGGGAGAAGAATGAGAAGCTTTTGAGTTCCATGAAATGACCTCAAATCTGAAGATGTCAGGCTTTTAAACGTGACTCAGTGGCTAGTCACTCCACATATTATAGATGATACCATGCCAAGAGCTCAAGTCATCTGAAGCTTTCTCTGTGAAATGGGAACCAACTTTTGCTCTCTGGGAACAATGACTATCACATTTCTCCCTGACATGCAAACTAAGGTAATTTTACTTGATTATATGGTATCAACACTGACCCTTTAATGTGAAAAATCACTCCTAGATTCCTTCTGCCCTTATCTTGTACCCCCAAGGGTGTAATTCCTGGTTGCCTCTTCCCATAGTTCAGTACACACACACACGTGTTATGTTACATCATTAGAATCTAATCTAATCCAGTGAACCTCACCATCAGAGATTTTTTTGCCGCTGATTATATTCTACTTAGACGTGCTACAAATGCATTCTTCATTCTCTGTGTCTGTATGTCTCCAGGGGTAGAGGGAACACTGAAAGGAAAAGATATGGCAGAGAAATAGGAAGAGAAATAAACTCGAGGAGCAAACATCCTCAATGCTGTGGCTACCAAGCACTGCTAGCAGGTTGCGGGGCTAGCCAGAAAAAAAATAGAGCCACTTATTCTAGAAGGCATGGAGAAAACGTGAGAAGAGAAGGGAAATCAGATCGGATTAGGTGGAAGAGAGGGTGGGAGGAGCCAGAGAAACTAGGCTTCATTGAAAAGGACCGTCATTCCTTCCCAGGATGTAATTTGCCGAGATCCACCACTTGCATTTCGTATGTAAATGGAGCGGCTTGCCCCAGGGTGGGCTGGGCTGGGCTGGGCCGCTGGCAACAGCAGGGATTCAAGCACTAAGGAGCCTCAGACCCGAGCGCAGCAGAAAGGCTTCTCGTCTCCAGCCAGCCCCCAAAGCATGGACAGGACACTGAAGCGGATAGTTCGTGAGGATTAAAGGACGCGGGGGAGCAAGCCGGCACTCTGGAAAAGCTGTCAGAATTCAAGACTGGCAAGAGAGTCAGTTCAGCCTCTCAGGCTTGTAGTTTCAGGGACTGATCATTTCTCAATCCCTGAAGAGATTCCTTCCCCAGGGAAGTGAAAAAGAATGGACTTTTGGAGGTATTACTTTTTTGCTTTCACTGTGTTCAGTGTGGTTATTTGTGTGATATTTTACAGTAGCCAGTTGAGCCCGCCAAAAAGTTACGAGAAGCTGAACCGTTCTGGAGAAAGGTATTTTAGAACAGATGCCTGTAATTCTGCTTTAGAAGACGAGCCAAACTTTTTGTGGGAAAATACCTTACCGTTACCTTTGGGAAGTGTCCCCTGCAAGGACTACCTGACCCAGAATCACTATATCACAAGTCCCCTGTCAGAAGAGGAAGTCGCATTCCCTTTGGCCTATGTCATGGTCATCCACAAGGACTTCGACACTTTTGAAAGGCTCTTCAGGGCTGTCTATATGCCCCAAAATGTCTACTGCGTTCACGTGGATGAGAAAGCCCCAGCTGAGTTTAAGGAATCTGTGCGGCAGTTACTGAATTGTTTCCAGAATGCTTTTATTGCTTCAAAGGTAGAGTCTGTGGTCTACGCAGGAATTTCCAGGCTCCAAGCCGACCTGAACTGCCTGCAGGACCTTGTGGCCTCCGAGGTTCCCTGGAAGTACGCCGTCAACACCTGTGGGCAAGACTTCCCCCTGAAAACCAACAGGGAAATAGTTCAGCATCTGAAAGGATTTAAAGGGAAAAATATTACCCCAGGGGTGCTGCCCCCTGATCACGCAATTGGACGGACTAAATATGTCCACCGAGAGCACATAGGCAAAGATGGCTCTTTTGTGAGAAAAACGAAAATTTTGAAAACCTCACCTCCACATCAGCTGACCATCTACTTTGGCACTGCCTATGTGGCCCTTACCAGAGAGTTTGTCAACTTTGTTTTCCATGACAAAAGGGCCATTGATTTACTGCTGTGGTCAAAAGATACCTATAGTCCTGACGAGCATTTCTGGGTGACACTCAATAGGATTCCAGGTAGGCACTTCTGTCCTTTCCCATTTCTTCTCCTCCATAGATGGAGTTTGCTAACATTCTACTTCTCTCCGGAAGACTCCTTTGAAATTATTTTTTAAAAATCAAATACTTACAAAACTATTAGTTTAGTTGCTTTTAGCAACAGTTTAGCGCCGACTTTGTTCTCTTATAAATATGTGAGATATGATGATCTAAGTAAGAAATGCTGAGCTATTGTCACTCTGGCAAAACTACCGTTGATTGTGTATCACATAGTTGCTGACTTTTAGCTGTTTTTTCAATGAATACTTTTCATAGTCATTGATAAGCACAGGTGTAACATAAGACTGATTTTTTTAAATAAGCATTCTAGAATTTATGAATCAAAACAGGTGATGTTTCTTTTAGAGGAATGTTATACACTGTTTCATTGATGCAGGCATTGCTCAAAAGTCATGGGGCTATTATGGGGTAGCTGTTTTTATAATCTCGGAAGCCTATTTGGATGTTTACAAATTATCACTCCAGCTTGAATGTCAGTGGTCTAAGATCTGAACGAGTAGCCAAGTCTCAGCTCATCTTGGGTCAACAAATCTAGCCTGATATTTTAGCCTAGCCTATTTTAGCAGGTAACAATGAGTTGAAACATAGAGAGATTCTAGCTGGAATGGATCCAAAGAGAATTCTCAGTTTTTAAGTTTCAGATTTTTATTAGAAATTCCAGTTTGCAGCCTCTTGTTTTTCTATACTGTGAAGTCTCTTCAGTTGTTTATGATAATCTGGAAAGGGGTCCAAGGTACACCAGGCAGCTGAGGGCAGAAAAGAGCATCAAATTCCCTCTTCGATTTAGGACTGGGTTTCTTTTCCAAATTCTGTTTCCCACAGGTGGTGTGTGACCTGCAGCACCCCTTTCTGGTGATGTCTCAATAAACTTGTTTCCAGTATTGCGCCAGCATCCCTGTAGGTGTCAGTCCTGTGTGAGGGTGGCCCTATGCCTGCCCTTCTTGAAATAACTCCCGGCTCTTATGTGTAGTGTTATTATCACTGGCACATTTTTGAATGCTGTTGGAAGCTACCTTTGTGTCTGAAAGCAGACTCAAAGCAGTAAGACATACCTACTTCCCCAATAACTCAGCATTCTTAAGAGCTAAACTAGAGTGGTAGTCACAGAAGTCTACTTAGAAGCAGAAGGAGGATGGGTAAGGGGGCTGGGAACAGAGACACAGGCTCTTCCAGGAGAGATGCTAAATTGTCAGGTCACCAAGACTTGTAGGCGGGGGAAGTGAACCAACATTTCTCATAGTGTAGTGAGTGTTAACCCTTTATGTACAAATACCTATTTTAAACACACAAAAATTCTAGGCATGGCATTTACTATTGTTTGTGTTGGTATAGTTTGTGTGAGGTATGTTATAGTCTACGTTATTCCTTTTAATGTTAAGAAGTCACCATTGTTAGTCCCACATCCTGATGAAGAAAATGAGACTGAGACTGAAGTCATATGTTCGTGTTATTCACACAGCCTGTCCCAGGCAAAGCCAAAATCTGATCCTGGATTTGTGTGGCCTGAAGTTTGAGCTGTTTCTCTCGTACTAGGAAAAGAAGGGATGACCATTTCTTCTTTCCTGTATATCTGAAGCAAATTCCCTGCAGAATCCCAGAAGGGAGAAAGGATAAGCATGGTTGGAAAAAATGAGGCAGGCTGTGGAAGGAAGCTCCACCTGACCACTTGGAGCTGGAAATAAGGTTAGCAGGAATATGGAGAGGGAGCGAGAGTTGGAAGACAGCAAGTGTGTGAGGCTGGTCAGGGCCACTGTGTTCACCGGAGTCACCAGAAGATGTCCTTTCTCCAAGGGACCCCCATCACCCCTCATGGGCTTCTGTGCCCATTTCCTTGGTCTCATCTGGAACAGACTTTGGTCTGGTTCCTCCTTCTGAAATTTGAAGGGTCCTTCAGTTAATGTTCTCAGAGACTCTGACCCTAATCACTGTTATGGTAACAAAAGAAAATGAAGCCTCGCAGGACTTTGTCTTCACACAGGATAGAAAAGAAGTCTTCAGAAAATCATCTACTATTTTGATTTCTATGTTTTCAGCAATCACCAAATATTTATTTAGTCCTTTATGGTACCAACCGCCCTGCATGTTATGAAGGCACTACTGTAGGCAGACAGACATGACTTCATAGAATTTAAGTTTGGGGATTTGAATGGTTGAGTATTAAGTTTTAGTGACTGTTTTAGTAAGAGTATTTTGGGCTAATTTACCCCACTTCAACCATTTTTCCTGAATGTCCTTCCCTATTTTTAAAACTTTTTTTTTTTTTTTTTTTTAGACAGGGTCTCGCTCTGTCCCCTAGGCTAGAGTGCAGTGGTGTCATCATAGCTCACTGCTACCTCCAACTCCTGGGCTCAAGCCATCCTCCTGCCTCAGCCTCCTGAGTAGCTGGGACTACAGGCATGTGCCACCATGCCTGGCTAATTTTTTCTATTTTCAGTAGAGAGAGGGTCTGGCTCTTGCTCAGGCTGGTCTCAAACTCCTGAACTCAAGCAATCCTCCCACCCTGGCCTCCCAAAGTGCTGAGATTATAGGCGTGAGCCACCATGCCCAGCCAAAAACATTTTTTAGGTTAGCTTTTTTAAAAACACATGAAATATATTCACAAGTTTCAAAATGTTTAAAGTTTGTACTCCATCAGCTACCAATATCATTGCTTCCTTGTATATCCTTCCAGAGGTATCTTACTACATTTATAGACAATAAAACTGATTAAATATCATGTGGAAAACATTATATATGGATTTTAAGTTCACCACAAAAATACTCCAAAAAAGAAAAATGGTTCTTATTTTAGGAGCCATATTGTCTGTGAATGAGAAATACTGCAAAATATGTTATTTAAAAAGGTCATATGCAGACATTTAGGAAGGTATTTTTAATTTCAAAGCTTATCCTTTTTTATTTTGAAGCATTTTAAAATCTAGGTCCAAGGAATCTGGTGGGACAAAGTTAGCTAGGACCTTTGCTCCACAGTGTGCAACTGTGGTGAATGTGCAGAACTCACAGGTAGGCTGGTAGGACACCTGTTCCCTAGCTCCAAGCTTTACCATGGCTTCACATTATCCAAAGGGTCACATTTAAGTTCTTACTGAGGCTTTGCCTCCATGACCTGACCCCACCCATCTCTCTACTCTCATTTCTTTTTATTTGATGCCTCACTTCTGCAAATGTCACCTACTGTTTTTGATGGCTTTTTATGTCCGCTCATAAAGGATGCCATTGTTACCACCTCTATCCAACTCTTCTTCATCCTTTATGCCCCACCTTGGATGTCACTTCTTCCAGAAGCTGTCTCTGATGACTCCTCCACCCCGGCCCACCCTGATAGTTGGCATTCCAACTCTTGGTTCTCCTGCACCCAATGCCACTGTCGCCAGCATTGACTTGCAATTACCTGTTGAGTGCACAACTCCTGTACCCAACCTCCTCAGTATTTGAGCTCCTTAAGAGTAAGAAATGTGACATCCTTCTTTGTATCCCCATCACTATAGTTTATCACTGTGCATGCACCTGATTTGAGGATATGCAAAATGCTAGATGGTTACTGGTTGAGTCAGGGGAGGGGCAAGAATGTGCTGAATAACTATGAATAACTGTAACTTCTCATAATTATGAGAAGATGGAAGGAATATATAAAAGTGTCCTGTCCCTGGAGTGGGGGGGTAATTTTTGATAGTAAGGACTAGAGAAACAGTAGGTAAAATAATACTTGGAGATATAATTCCACAGTAGCCAGACCAACAAATGATATCAGTAAATAAGAGAGAGAGAGAAACCTGGTAGAATTAGGAAGCTCCAGAGTTCCAGATAAAATATTTATTGGATAGAGTCCTTCCTTAGAAAATCTGGTTTCCAGGTAGCCAGCCTGGGCCCATGCAGTCAGATTCTGATGCCAAGAGAAAGCAGCTGCAGGCAGCACGGGTAGACACTTCCAGTTAGTTTCTGCCTCACTTGCACCTGGTTTGAGTTTCCCCCACACCTGGCACCCACTCAGCCCTGCTGCTAGGACAATTCCTGGGCTACTCAGTTCATGCAGTGGGCTGCTTCTGACTTAATTTGATCGAGGGCTCCTTAGTTGCTGGCTTAGGAAAAAACAAGACCATAAGAATATGAAACATTAAGAAGAGATAATAGAAGGAAACTTAAAACATCTCCCCAGGTGTAGCTCTCAACAAAGATAAACAATGCATTCTCTATAGAAAGGTTACCAAGGCCTTTAATCTGGGTGTGGCTGGATCTGTCCCAGTGTTTTTCAAAGTATGCATTGTGTTCTTTCTATATCAGCCCAAATTTAGAATTCAGTTTCTAGAACCACAAAGGATGCATTCACCCACGCTGATTGTACAAATGGCTGAGAATTATAAATATTAATGGTCTGGTGGAATCATGTCTTAATGAATGAATGTCACCACAACATTCAGGTCTACAATAACATGATCTTTTTGTGGCTGGAGGATAATCCACACTGGCATTTGTTTTGTTAATGTGGAGAAAAATTCTGGTTGAAGGAGAAATTTCACAAAACAGATACTTCCATGGGTGCCTATCCATTTAACAGAGTTTTAAAATAATATTTTTGTATAGCCAGATTATATTAAATACACATAATAAATTTGAACATGATTTTCAAAATGTTGTATTAGTGATGTGGGCCTCTTTGCCTTGTTTTATTTACCTCTTTGGTAAAGGGCTCTAGGCTCTTCCCAGGTCAGTAATTTAGGTACGATCTTAGGGGAAGGTTTATAATCTACAATATATCCCAGCTCCTGGTAGAGAAACCTTGGACAGGTTATAGATATTTGCATAATTAAACTATGCTGACGCTATAGCCATTTGTAGAATCATTTGTGATGTTTCTAGCCATTGGCTGCACTATTATAGTATTTGAGATCATCTGTTCTCAAATATTTTTGCCTCCCCCACCCCTAAGAAGGAAGTGATTAGGAAACACTACTCTTAATTAGCTCTTAATTCCTAATCTCTAGAACAACATTCTACGAAACAAGAAAAAATGGATTAAAGTATATATGTATATTTCATTAAGTATAAATACAATTATGATTGGTAAACATCCAGGAAGCAGAATTTAACTACAATTTAATTCTGGCAGAGAAGATTAACACAGCTGATACTTTAGAACTGGCAAGACCATGTTTCCAATTTATTCAAACTCCTATCATTCCTTACCAATTGTATAAGACAATTTTTTTTCTAGAAGCAACAGTTGTCCTTCTTTTTTTTTTTTTTTTTTT
>VBSM01000413.1:270222-284618 GCA_008086735.1 Cheirogaleus medius | reverse complement strand
TGCTTAGCTGTCTTTTTTTTTTCTTTTCTTTTTTTTAAACAAAAGTATAGTATTGCATTTCAGTGGCTTTTTGAAACAATAAAATACTGTGTATCAAAGCCATATATAATTGATATATGCATATATCAAAGTACATAATACAATGATCAATATATACTCAATGTCTAAATTATCTATTTAACATAAATATCTCTACCCTACTTTTCTTTAGACAATATAAAAACGTCTCTTTCCATCCTCCTTTGAGTCCACACAATATTATGAAAAGGGCTTTGGAGCCAGACAAACATGGTTTAAGTCCTTCCTCCCAATATTTGCTAATGCTGTGATCCTGGCAATAGTTTATGCTGAGCCTCTGTTTATTCTCCTGTGACGATGGGGATAATAAATAGCACTTAATTTCCAGAGCAGTTGTGAGTGTTAAATAAGATAATGTATATAGTGCAGGGGTTCTCAATCTTGAGCCTGCCTCAGAATTCCCTGCAGGGCCTGTTAAAGCCCCACCCCAGAGTTTCTGATTCAGCAGGTCTGCAGCAGGCTCCAGAATTTGTATTTCTAACAATTTCTTGGGTGATACTGATGCTTCTCATGGAGGGGGTACTTTGAGAGCTGCTCACATAGACCATCTCTTCCAGAGACTGGCACATTTATAGGTTTGCAGCCCATGCTGGTTCTGTTCATTTCCATCTGGAGACTGTCTTTGACTGAGCAAAAAGGCAACCACCAGTGAAAATGAAAGTGAGTTTGAGTTTACATAAGGAGACTCTTTACGATGTTCGTTGCACGTGGCAGGCTTCGTGAAAGCGGACTGATGTTCGGGAAGTGCGCATATGGAGCCAATATCGTGGACTTTGGAGTGAGATAAACCTGATGATGAATTTTAGCTTTATCTCTGCTAGCTTTGTGACCTGTGTACCCGGAACCTCAAACTCCTCATTTTGTGCAGTCACTTAGTAAGGTTGTTTTGAGAATTAAATGAAAAAATCGGGTGTCACGTGACAGGTTAAGATTTATCCACTTATTAATAGGAGTATATTTTAAAGAAACCTAAATGTGGCCTAGTGTTCCTATACGAATGAGATCCTCAAGGTGTTGAATAAAATCAATTAAATCTCTTCTCACTACAAAAGTGAGTTTTACCAACCATGGTAAACTAGATACAGATATACGCAAAGAGGAATGGGGGAAATATGGGAAAATTTAAGCAATTTGATATGTTCAGATGGATACTTATGCTGGATAATTTTGATTCCTCTTAGTGTTACTGGTATAATTTTTAAGACTGCTAAAAAGCTTCACCTAGTCCTCACAATAACACAATGACATGTGTATTATCCATTAGAAGAGTATTTCCTTAAAAACATGAAGGATGCCAATAGTATCCTCAAAACTCTTATTTTCGAGATCCCATCACATGAAAGGAGTAGGAATTGGGTTTAATTGGTTCATTTATTTTTTTAAATCCTGTCATGTTCCAGAAAAGATTTAAGATGTCTGTTTAGAACATAATATAATTTCTTGGAAAAGGAAGTCAACATAGCCAAGGCTTAAAAGAAAGGAGAACTTTTCACAATTATTCTATACAGGTTTTTGTGGGCCCAACTACATCCTTCCCATTTTGAGTGTTCAGCTTCCTTAATATTAAAACAAATTTTGCCCATCATAGCTACTTACACAGGGCTAATTTTTAAACCCTAATATAAAAAATATATAAACACACAAAAACTCAAGGCGAGAAAACAAAATTTATGACACATCTTTGAGTTGACTCTATAATTCTCAGAAATGAGTAGCTTCCTTTTTTCAAAGGAAATGAGAAATTCTGATAGTCCAGATTAAGGCTTTCGAGGTATCCCATAATAACAGTTTGCTCAAAAGTGAAAATGTTTTCATCCAACTTAAACTTTTAGGATATAGTTCATGAACCAGACTGGGTTTTCCTCTTTGTTTTTAATCAACAAAGCTGAACCTATAAGCACAAGCTCCTTAGGCATTAGAGGTAAGCGTTAGCACTCTGCTTACAATTTCCATTCTCTTGGCCTTCCTCTTCCTGTAGGAGAAATGGGAAGGAGTATCTTACTAAGAGTAGTAAGCTGGTTAGTAAAATAGACTGTTCCATGTGTAGTGTTTAGAGGTACCTTTTTTTAAAATCTCTTCTCCATACTGAATATTCCACTTCCTCTATTTTTTAAAAAAAGACAATTGACAGACTTACTGGGAGTCCAAAGTATGTTTGAAGATGGAATTAACATGAAGATATTTTGCCTTCAGCCAAATCTTAGTATGTTTTCCATTGCTTCATTTTCTCGTGGAGCCTTCTTTGTTGGATTCGATCTTCCTGTTAATTTTTCACATATATAATTCAATTGGAGATGCTCAGTTATCAAGTTTTGCTGCTTCGCATGAGGTCTCTCTGATATTGCAGGGCAGAGTGGATGAGCAAATACGGACTTTGGAGCAGAAAAGATCTGTTTTGACTCCTAGCTGTGTTACTTAACAGCCTGTCAGACACTGAACAAATGACTTAACCAACCTGAGCCTCAGTTAATTTTGGTTCCAGGACATAAGAGAAAGTTTGGAAGGTGTTTGAGAATTTATTAGAAAATAAGAATTGTTTTAATTCAACTTTATCCCCATAAAATATATCTGGAATATATCTGGTGACTGAGTCTCACAGCAGTGACTATGACATGCTAATATTTCTCTTCAAAGATGTTTGTAAAAGGGCCAGAAGAACCTCTGGGGTGGCTCTAAGGATATGACTTTTGATAACCCCCAAAGACATTAAGGATTGGAACAGTAGCTCGTGAACTTGGACTTTTTAAACACTTCACACTGCACAGCTAAGAACAGCAAATGGCCAGTAAAGATTATGAGCCACGTGTGAATGTGTTTTCTTTTTTTGTAAGTGCTTCCAACTCCCAACCATTGTACTCTGTAAGAGGGGCTAGTAACCTAGATGCCCACACTGTAAAATTATTTTCTAAGTTCTAGCCTCTGTTCTTAACTAGATGTTTGACCTTGGACATGTTACTTAACCTTTCTGGGCCTTGGTTTTCTCCTCTGTAAAATGAAGAAATTGGGCTAGGTGATTGCAAATGAGATTCCTGTATTATTTTGCTTTAACTCTGGAGCATATAGGGGGAAACACAAAGGTATTAGAGGTAGACAGACTTAGGTTTCATTTACCTGCTGTCAGATCTTTCTTTAAAATTCTTTTTTCTTTTCTTTTTCTTTTAAAGAGAGATAGGGTCTCACTCTGTTGCTCAAGCAGTGGCATGATCATAGCTCACTGCAACCTCAGACTCTGAAGCTCAAAGCAGTTCTCCTGCCTCAGCCTTCCAAGTAGCTAGGACTACAGCCACATGCTACCCTACCTGGCTAATTTTTTTATTTTTTGTACAGATGGGGCCTCACTGTGTTGCCCAGAGTGATTTCGAACTCCTGGCCTCAAGCTATCCTCCCACCTTAGCCTCCCAAAGTCCTGGGATTACAGGCATGAGCCACCATATCTGGCCTGCTATCAGATCTTGAGTAAATTATCTATCTTACATGGGCTTCAGTTTATTAATCTGCAAAATGGGGACAATACTGATTTCATACGATCATTGCGAGAATAACAGACACTGGATTGGGAGATAACTCCCAGCTCAGCTATTGTTAATTCTGTGATCACCTCTGCCCCTCCCCTTTTCCCTCTTTATGATATATTAATATCATGACTTTCCCATTTGTATTACACTGCAACCAGTAGCATTAATGGAACAGTGGCCTCTGGGCAGTGGATTTCTCTCCTTGTCATGGTCATGGTGCCCATATCTGGATGCAGCCACCACTACTGCCACGTCTTAGAGCTCAGGCTGGCCACCATGGGCAGTGTGTGGAGGGATTTTTATGCTCTAAAGTTCTGCCCAAATGAGGAAATTGAGCACTGAGCACTTATACAATGTCCCCACCTCTCTGGTTTTTTTTTTTTTTTTTTTTTGAGACAGAGTCTCACTTTGTTGCCTGGGCTAGAGTGCCGTGGCATCTGCCTAGCTCACAGCAACCTCAAAGTCCTGAGCTCAAGTGATCCTCCTGCCTCAGCCTCCCGAGTAGCTGGGACTACAGGCATGCGCCACCATGCCCGGCTAATTTTTTCTATATATTTTTAGTTGGCCAATTAATTTCTTTCTATAGTAGAGACGGGGTCTCACTATTGCTCAGGCTGGTTTCGAACTCCTGACCTTGAGCTATCCACCCACCTAGGCCTCCCAGAGTGCTAGGATTACAGGTGTGAGCCACCACACCCGGCCTGGTTGTTTTTAATACAGCATATTATCCCCTCATTTCCGGAAAATATTTTCTCAGTGTGCCCATAAATGCTGAGCGAGTGTAGTGTAAGTGTGGGGGAGGGAGGGGACTCTCTGGAGCCAGACCGCTTGGCTTCAAATACAGCTTTGCAGATTCCTCATGTATATGATTTGAGGCAAAGTATGTCATGTCTCTGAATCTCAGTTTCTGTATTTGTACACCAGAGATAATAATAATTATGTGTATTAATACATATCAAGTGCATAGAATGGTACATGGTGCCTAGTTAGTATCAATGACTGTTAGTTCTTTTTATTCTACCCAATTGCCCTCATTAAGGTACAACAGGGGCTGGAAAAATGCAATCTCCCAAAATGCAGAGGTTTCAGAAAGTACTACAAAGGATCTAGAAGATTTTCTCAAACTCAGACAAAATCCACTTGAATTTCCCCCTTCCCTCAGCTTCCCACACTGCTAGGGCTCACCCTGCATGGGGAAGGGAGAGGGTGGAGTGCCTGAGGATCCTGCATTGGTTAGTGAGATCTGCTGCACCATGTGTGGTGTTTGTAGGGGCGTCAGTTCAGGTACTTCAACACCAGGAAACACAGATGGCCAGCAACAATCCTACGTCAGTGTGCATATCTTTTTTATTTTTTATTTTTTTTTGAGACAGAGTCTCACACTATTGCCTGGGCTAGAGTGCCGTGGTGTCAGCCTAGCTCACAGCAACCTCAGACTTCTGGGCTCAAGTAATCCTCCTGCCTCAGCCTCCCAAGTAGCTGGGACTACAGGCATGCGCCACCATGCCCCGCTAATTTTTTCTATATATTTTTAGTTGTCCAGCAAATTTCTTTCTATTTTTTAGTAGAGATGGGGTCTTGCTCTTGCTCAGGCTGGTCTCAAACTTCTGAGCTCAAACCATCCACCCGCCTCGGCCTCCCAGAGTACTAGGATTACAGGCTTGAGCCACCGCTCCCGGCCCCGTGTGTATATCTTAACTCTTGAAAAGAGAATACCTGCAATTCCCAAATAACCTGAATCTCCTCTCTCTTCACCCCACTGAAAAAATGCAGCATTGTTTCTGCCAGAATGTGGGGTCCCTGAACCAAGTTGAAACAGGGTATTTCAGTGAGGGGTATCTTGCCCATTTCCCTGTCAGCTTCTATCCACTGTGACCCAGCAGGGGCAGGGCAGGGGGGAGTGTGTCACATGAATCAGAAATGGCCTGTGTACCTCAGAGTCTGCCCGTGGTCCACATGGAATTCAGAACTGTTGTAGGATGAAGAGGGTGGATTCACCTCCCTCAAAAGGTGCGGGGCTCACATCATGGCTTCATCTGCATATGATCTTGGAAAAATCCTTCCAACTCTCCAAACTTAGTTTCCTCAGCCAAAGAATGAAAAGCACTAATTTCGGGTGGGGGCCGAGTGGTGGTGAGAAATGAAGTATTAAGGCTGTAACTCTAACAACTTATTACCCTATAACTCTGGAGCCAATAGCACCACTCCTAGAACACAGAAGAAGGTGTGGGGATGGTTTCTTTTTCAAGTGGAAGATATGGAAGGAGTAGAGACTGAGACTGGCTACCTCAGGAATAACAAAATGATCTTGTGAAGTGGAGTAGGTGATTTTGTGCTGGAGTTGGAAAGGACATTCTCATCATTTAAGATTTAGAGACACCAAGCCCAGAGAGATGAAATGATTTGTTTGCGTTACATGATTTAGCAGCTGGACTAGGTCTTAAAGATGAGACTTCTAAGTCTTAATACAGTAGTCTTTATAATATGCTTAGTGCTTTTCACAATTTCTCTCTGAAATGTCCTAGATATCAGAGCAAAAGGACAGTAAGAATATTTTGGTATGTATGCTGTCTCATACTGAAAGATGGGTTTTAACAACAGGATTCTATAAAAGTGTTCAGAATTCATTAAAAAAGATAGTGAGTATTAATATTTCTCAAATGAAAAAATCTATAGGTATATTACAAAATATAATTTAAAAAATTTATCCATTTACCATGAAGGAGATCCATTGTATTTTGTTGAATTTGCAGCAGCTTCCTTTTTTATTTTTAAATTTATATACAGTAAAACTCATTGTTTTTGGTGTCTAGTTCCATGTGTTCTGACAACTGCATAGAGTCATGCATCCACCACTCCATTCGAGAACAATTCCATCAGCCCCCAGTATTCCTGCAAGCTGCTCCTTGTACAATCCCTTCCCCTAGTCCAAACTCTTGGCAAATCCTGGCCTGTTCACCATCCCTGTGCTTGGAACTAGAGTGGAACTAGAATGTCATAAAAATGGAATCCTGGAGTATGTAGCCATTGGGGTCTGGAAAAGCAGCTTCTTATTCTGATTTTTTTTTTCAAATGAATTCCTTGTGTGTGTTACAAGGTGACTATCATGGTTTCTTACAGGTCCTCTCAGCTTAAATAATCTCTGTTAAGTATTGGTTCTTTTTGGCCAACTTTTCTTTTTCCATGTTATTTATTTTTTTAAGAAATAATAAAATCAGTTGGGCCTCTTAACATTTTTTTTTTTAAAGTAGGGTCATTTTTAGTAGTATTTTTCATTTGGGATAATAAACTAAAAGTAACTATAGCATTTAAGTATGCAATTATTAAACTTGAACTTGGCTTACTTTTAATACCTTTAATTTTTCAGTATCAGTGATTTCAAAGAAATAGTAGAAACACCAAGAACTTAACTGGAAGAATAAGAATAATCAAAACCGTGTCCCACTTTTATTCCAAAAACGCTTGTGACAGACTCACAAAACTTCCCATCACAGGTCTTTTCCGACAATCAGATCACGCACAAGCGTTGTAAGGAGCACATCACAACACCTCAATATGGTTTCTTACCAGAACTCATACAGAAGAGGCTCTGTCTAGATTTGTAGATGGCTCAAGGGTTTATTTTTTCCTATAAATTGAATATATTAGTTGTTGGTCTTGATCTAAAGATGTCCATTCAGTTTCTAAAATATTGAAATAACTATTATTCAAATGAAAACACCAGCACTCAAGTGCTTAAAAGTAAAGCCCTTAATACCTGAAAACTGGACACTGGAAACTGGTACTACCGTTCCTGAAGTGGCCCTGGGCAGAGGAGAAGGGTGCAAGGGCAAGGAACTGAAGAGGCCTTTTCTTTGAAGTCTCATGTTTTATTTTACAAAGCTATATACATGTTGCATTCTTGTCTATGACTTTTTAAGACTTTTTATTGAAATATAATACTGCCTACAGAAAACTGCCCATATCAGAATTGAACAGATCACTGAATTTTCACACCGTCCTTATCTAGAAACCCAGTTCCTAGTAATATCCTCAGAACCCGTGTGGGTTCCTTTCCCCAGTAACACTTCCGAGAATAACCACTGTCCTAACCCCATATGTTAGATTTGTCTGTTTTTGTGTCGCTGTGTAACTTCTACTTGAAGCCTAGAGCTTTTCACCCAAATGTCCAGGTTAAATTGATGTTCCAGGAAGCAATGCCAGGCTGAGCTTCCCTGTATTTGTGCATACTACACAAAGCAGGGCGATGGGGAGGCCCAGCAGCTAATCCCAGGCACATTGAAAGGCTCTTTCTCCCACGTTTCTTCTCTTTTTAAAGTTTATTTAGGTGTTTTTCACATTTGCAGAATAAGACTGTGAACAGAACTGCCCTGCTGTTCTGTATAAGACATTGCTATAGAGAGGGACTTAGTTCCCAGAATTAGTAACCTATGTATATCCAGTTCGGGCAGCAGCAAATGGAATTTACCACTGACCTTCAAAAACTTTTGACCTGTCTTGGATTGTAAATAGGGGTTAAAATTAGACAACAGTCCCAAGTGAGCATGATTTTTTATCTGACTGTTCTTACATGGAATTAGAGGGAAGGTTTTACAACTTTCTTGATTAACATCCAACTGGGTGTAGCCTAGTGCCTTGTTTTGAAGGTGAAGAATGCACTGTGTGCGGGGCAAGATGAAAATGTGTCTAGTGGAGTCATTAAGGACTTTTCCCTAGGCAACAAAGGAAACAGCACAGGGCGTACTGTGTTCTATTGATTTCAATAAGGGAGGACCTTGCCTTGAGAAGAAAGTCAAAACTGTGCTTTTATTTGAAAGTCACATAAAAACTAGGAAATGGCACTTGAAATGCAAAATACCTAATTCAAACTGTGAACAAACACATCTAAATAAGGAGAGGGCAGAGAAAACTTACTCCTTGATGTCCAAGTGCTGCAAATAACAGCAGAATCTCCCAAGTTTCTGGAATCCAATAAAAACTTGAGTCCCAAGGAAGCAGGTTTTGAATTCACAAACGCATCAAAGTGATAAACAAGTGTGTACGTGATGCCCGAACTCATTTAATTTAAGGAAACCTAACACATATCTCAATGGTAAAGGTCACCTGTGAAAGGTCATTGCAATCTAGCTAGTTATAACTATAAGTTATGTTGTTGTCATAAAGTATCAGGGAAGTATTTGTGCCAAAAGGTGCTTTAGGGAGTAATGTTTTCTTTCTCTCTCTCTCTTTTTGTTTTTGCTGTTGAAAGCAAATGTTAATGTTATTCATAGTTCCCCTAGAAACAAGAGGCACCGCACACCCAAGCAGCCACGGCCACGGGGAAGCAACCGCCAATGCCAGTCCGGATGCAGAAAGCCGGGAGCGGAAGGCATAAGCCACAGTCTTTTTTTTTTTTTTTTAATTTAATATTTTCTTAAAGTTAATGGTTGTGACCTGTAGGTTTTAGATTTTGTAGCATGGTATTTTTTTTTTTTACTTTGATCTTTGTTTTCTGTACTTTTATGCATCATTTGAATTCATTCTAATAACCAGTGTCCTATTTTTCACAAATCATAGAATAATAGTTTTAAGAGGAAAAAAGTAAAGAGTCACAAGGTAAATGTGCCAAGTTGCTAACAGTAGATAATTTGGGGGAGGTGGAAAATAAATAGGAAAATAAACAATTGGCTGCTGCTTTGAACTTTTCTGTGCTTTTTAAATCTCCAAAACTTAAAACTAAAATGACTTTATTTGTTGAAAAATAAAGTCTTTTCTTACGGAGGCACAATACTTGGTGTTTTAGAAGTGTGGTATAGATAATACTATAAAGTATTTTCCCTGTGAAGAGATGTGCAATAAAAGACTTCTCTGAAGGACACGTGTTCTCAACTCTGGCTACACATTGTGATCATGTTGGGCATTTAAGAAAATACCAATGTCCGGCCCCACCCTGATGGAGCCCAGTCACTGGGACTTTTTCGAAGTTCCACAAATGATTCTTAAGGGCAGCCTGAGTAACTTGACAGAGATGAAAGCTGCAGTTAGAGATAAAAGCTGAAGCGTGGAATTTATGGACTTGTTGACTGAGCCCTCATTTATTCCTTACCATTTGCACCTGATATCTACTTAAAAAAAATCAATTAAGCTTTTGTTGGGAGCAAAAGAACTTCCTAAACTTAGTGGCTTGAAAAAAGTTTTTCATGATTCTGTGATTCTTCTGATCAAGGCCAGCTCCGCCAGGCCTGAGGGTCTTAGATGGCGTCTCCCTCACGACCTGCCTGCTCCCCGCCAGGCCTCTCGTCCTCTGGTAGGCTGGCTGGGGCTGCTTCGCTTGGTAGCCTCAAGGTGAGGGAAAGCCCCAGTCAACAAATGTTTTCTAAGTTTCTGTCTGTGTCGTGTTCGCTACTGTCCCATTGGCCAAAGCAAGTCACACAGCCAAGGCCAGATTCAAGAGGTGGGGAAACATTTTCTACTTCTTAATGGAAAAGCTGCTCAGTCATACTGAACAAGGGTCTGTGCGTAGCGATGGGACACATTCATGGCCCCATTTTTTGCAGTCTGCCACAACAAATCAAAATATATCCTTGTTTAGTGGAAACATCTGATAAAGCAAGATCTTTATTGGGATCGTTTTTAAAAATAGTTTTTTTTGTAGTTAATTTTGGGAATGTACCTTTAAATTCTATTACAAAAGAAATTAAGTGGTAGTTAAGAAATTTTAAAAATAGGGCTGGGCACAGTGGCTCACGCCTGTAATCCTAGCACTCTGGGAGGCTGAGGAGGGAGGATTGCTTGAGTTTCAGAGTTTGAGACCAGCCTGGACAAGAGCGAGACCCCATCTCTACTAAAAACAGAAAAAATTAATGTGGTATGGTGGTGCAGGCCTGTAGTCCCAGCTACTCAGGAAGCTAAGGCAGGAGGATCTGAGGTTGCTGTGAGCTAGGCTGATGCCACAGCACTCTAACCCAGGCAACAGAGTGAGACTCTGTCTCAAAAAAAAAAAAAAGAAAAGAAAAGAAAAGAAATTTTAAAAATAGCTACCTACCTCCCAATGGTCAGGAAAGTAACATTTTGAAAATACAGAAAACTACAAAGACTAAAATAAAAATTATCAATAAATTCAATACTCAGGGATAATATTTTTTTATATGTTTCTCCCAGGCTACATTTTTACATGAAAGCATATTTTTACATGTCTTTACTGATTTTCAAAACCAGCTCTCCTCATTTAATGGTGTATCATGGCTTTCCCATGTCATGAAGAATTTTTCACTATAATCTTTAATAGCTCTGTAGCATGCCATCATTTGAATGCATTCTACTTTATTTAACAAAGCTGTGACTTATGGGCATTTAGGAAGCCTTATTGGTAATAAATTATTTTATTCATAAAATTGATAATTAATGATGACTGGATACCTTTACAGCACTATGTACCAAGCAGAGTGTTTTAAGTACATCCTGTACTTCACAACAACTTCATGAGGTGTAGGTACTGTTTTTATCTTGAATTGCAGATAAGGAAACTAAGAAATAGAAATTAGATAACCTGTCAATGGTCTCACAGTTAGTAAGTGACAGAGCTTGCACTTGAATTCTGGTAAGATTCAAGTATAGTTTCAGAATCACTCCTAACTACTTACATTACTTCTCAAAATAATAATTTACAAATAACTTCCTTAGCACAAATTTCAGTAGATTCAAATGCTGAGTCAAAGAGTGTGCACATTTTAAGGGTTTTGATACAGAGTATCATATTGCTCTTATAAAAACTGTACCAATTTTATACTTCTGCTTGCAAGTTTGAAAGCTCCATTTCACTCCACCTTCTCCACTGTGGAGCATTATCATTTTCTACATCTTTACCAACTTGATAAATACAAAAAGAGGGGCTATCTTAGGGTTTTAACTTCAGTGATTTTAGTTCCTAACAAAATTTTTTTTATACTAATAGACATTTTCATAAGCCAAGGTGCAAGGTGCTGTGTGAAAATGGAAGACCAATTCAGGAATTCCCAGATGGGTGGCAGAACAGTTGGGTGTGTGGATAGTGATGTAAGGTGAGGTGGGCAGTGTTGAAAGATACGGCCTGGAACCCAGGGTTGCAAACTACACACCTACAGGGCCAGACAGACAATGTAGGTGAGTCAGAATGGTGGCGCCAGGGTGGCAAGAGAGCTTCTGGCTGCCTGAAGCCCCAGCGAATTGTTGTTAAAGGACACTGAAAGTCCAGGCTTTCATGGGAAATCATTTTTTCAGTATTGACCTAATTCCACCCCACTGCAGGAGTCAAACCAAACAGGCCTACCAATCAGCTGCTATTTGTATCTGGGGGTACCTTAGTCCATTTTCTGCTGCTATAATAGAATACCTCAGACTGGGTATTTTATAAAGTAAAGAAATTTATTTGGCTCCTGATTCTGGATGGTGAGAAGTCCAAAAGTGTGGTGCCGGCATCTGTTTAGGGCCTTCCTGCTGCGTTATCCCATGGAGGAAGGCAGAAAGGCAAGCGGGCAAGAGAGCACAAGAGAAGAGAAGGTTGAACTTGCTTTTATAATAAATCCACTCTCTTGATAACAAACTCATTCCCACAATAAGGAACCTACTCTCAAAATAACTACATTAATTTATTCATGAGGGCAGAGCCCTCATGAACTTGATCACTTCTTAAAGGTCTCACCTTTCAACACTGTTGGATTGGGGGTTAAGTTTCCAATATATGAACATTAGGGGACATATTCAAGCCATAGTGGGGAGCAAGACTGTAAAAACTCTTGTGTGCTATGGTCAGCATTTTGGTAGTTTTCTGGCCAGAATGTGATTACAGCATCGAAGCAGATCCAGCCAGGGTTACAGTTCTGATGAACTGGCTGGGGCAGTGTGCTTAATTAGTGACAGTCTGGTTTCGAACTCCTGACCTTGAGTGATACACCTGCCTCGGCCTCCCAGAGAGCTAGGATTACAGGTGTGAGCCACCACGCCCGGCCAATTAGTGACAGTCTGAAGCAAAAGAAAGAAATGATGGTTCAGAGTCAAGCTTTTGAGGGAGGAGATAAGCATGGAACTGGGTCCAGTGGGTTGACCCAGGGGGAGCAAAAGCAGAAATGTAAAATGAGAAATGGGGTAAGTAGTCAGCATTCTGTAATAGTAAGGGGTGGCATGGGTGCCCGCAGGAGAGGTCTAGGAAGATGACAAGTCTCAGTTTGCTTCTGTTTGTTTGAGAGTGAGTGATTGGGGGGCAGCATCTGAAGCTGGCTTGACAAATCAGACACAGGGTCAACCATTCAAAGTAATTTGCACCCCCCAAATAGGAAAGCAACAGGATCAATGCTGATTAGAGAAAGAACCATCTGGTGGTATTGCCATTGAAGTGGGCCGACTTCAGGCAAAGAGACCGGTTTGCAAGGAGTTAAAATAATCTTGGTGAGAGAAGTTGAACACCTGAGCAACAGCTGTGACGACAAAGGAAAGCAAAGGGCATGTGTTTGAGCAACGCTGTAGCCAGCCAGATAAGACTTGAAGAACTGCGGGTAGATTGGAAATTCACTGGGGGCCCCCATACTGCACAAAATTTCAGCAGTCATAGCTGGAAGGGATTAACTAGTGGATTCGGGTTAATCACAAGGGTGAAGGATTTTGAAAAATGTCATCGTTTAGTGAAGGAAAGAAGGAAACATTATCAGGCTATAAGTCTTGGAGTAGAGAATCTTAAGGCCTTCACCACCTCAGGAAAATTTGCCACAATTAAAGGAGAGTTTGACGAGAGCTAAAGATGATAAACAGCAGAGAGCCGATGAAATGAGCCAAGGTCAGCATTGAGGTAAGGATCATAACAAAATCTGAACTGCTCTGAGCCAAGGATTGCCCATGTTTCTCAACATTCCACCGGTCTTTCGTATTCTGCACCAGAAGACTGTCCAAGAAAGACTCTGGAGTGAAGGTGTTTGGGCTGCTACTAAAAGTATTGATAAATATAAATCCTCTGGATACACTAGCCTGAAATCTCTAAGAATATCCATGTATGGCTTTAGCCCCAAACTATGTAGGAGGCATTCAAGAACCCATTTAAATAAGTGAATAAATTATCTTGAAACAAAATCAACAAGTTATTTAGCATGTCCATACTCCTGCGCAATTCACTTAAATTTTCTAGGCTCTAGCTTACACAGCTTGGTGTAGGGAGGGGGAGCATATTAGGAAATTTCTAAAATCCCTTGATTCTGAAATGCCGGGTTTCTCTTCCTTTCTTGCTTCCATCTTTTCCTTTTACAACTAAGGAGTCATCAATTTGTTGGCAGTTATCAGAGATGAATGCACAGATGTCATATAAAGGATGCTATGCCATTGTCTCAGGGACTGCAAAACTCTAGAAAACATCCACATGAAACAAAATAGGGTCGCTTTTAGTAAATTTCATGTGTTAAAAATCCTGAGTGATTAATGAACCAGTAGTAGGCAAAAACAAATATATATCTTTTTATTTCTAAAAAGTACCCAAATTAATAATAAGAAAAAGAGGCTACAAGTTGCTTAACACTGCATTTCCCTACTATTGGGTAATTTTCAATTTTTTGTTGTTTAAAATAATAATCATCAATGAATATTTTGTATAGTTTTTCTCTTGTTGTATTATTAGAACATTAACAAGCACAATTACTAAATCAATGAAACAAATAGGACTCAGATATATAATATTAAAGTTTTATAAATAAAAAATACCTGGTCATTTCTTCCACTCATATTTCACATGCAAATATTTGTTCATGGTTTATTAACAGTATACTATTTCATAGTCTGGTTTTTTTTTTTTTGTTTGTTTGTTTT
>VBSM01000413.1:242796-270122 GCA_008086735.1 Cheirogaleus medius | reverse complement strand
CCTCCCAGAGTGCTAGGATTACAGGCGTGAGCCACCGCGCCCAGCCTTGTCCCCATGATTTTAATAGAGAGATATTTCCAATCATCTATTGAGTAAGCATGTATGCCAGGCATTGCAAAGAACAAAATATATCTTATTTAACACTAACAAAACTCTGTGAGGTTTTAAAGATTTTAGTACTCTGTGTCTTAGAGATTAAGTAGTTGTTCAAAGTCACACAACTAGTAATAGCAAAGACAGGGATTTGAAATTCCATCAATCTGACTTAAAAGCCTGTGCTGTTAGTCATTATGTATAAAATATATCATAATAAATATCTTCATATAAAGATTTCAGCATTGTAAAAATTATTTCCTTAGATTATTTTGAAGATATTGGTTTAAAGAATCAAAAGGGATGGCAGGTATTGTGGCCTCTCCTACATGTTTCCAAATTGATTTTCCACCATCACACCAATTTACAGCACCACCATTATATGGTAAGAAATTCCCTTCAATATATTCTCATCAGCATTGACTACTGGACATTTAAAAACAAAATTCATTATTTAATAAGTAAAAAAGAATATCAACTTAACCTAACTGTGTAAGAACAAGGAGAAAGTCAAGTCAATGTAAATAAAGCTTGCATTTCAAAGAATCATATTCATTTATTTGACAAACACAGTTATTCGACTAATAAAGGATGAGCCCCAAGAAAAACATTCCTGGTTACTCTGTAAACTTTATCTCAAATGTTTTGTTTATATGTATGCCTATGAAGAACAAATGAGAGAATTGGATTCTATAGTTTAAAATGTTTTCTCTGATAATATTGGCATCTTCCTTTTGCCCCATCCTAGATACAATGAAAAATAGGTCCTTCCTGGGATACTTGTAAATTGAGGATAGACTCATACCCATATACCCCAGAACTACCCTCCTAAAATCCTAACAATAATAGCAATCATAACAGCAGCAATAATAATATGAGGATTGAGTCTAGTATTTTTCAAACAGTAGTTATATCCCATTAGAGGATACAGAAATCACCTTAGTAGTTTTTGACCAGAATTTTTAAGAGGAAACTAGATTTAAAAAACAAAATAAAATAAACAAGGGCCTGATGTGGTGGCTCACACCTGTAATCCCAGTTCTTTGGGAGGCTGGATGGGAGGATCGCTTGAGCCCAGGAGTTCAAGACCAGCCTGGGCAATATAACAAGACCCCGTCTCTACAAAAAAAATTTAAAAATAACCAGGTGTGGTGTGCACACCTGTAGTCCCAACTACTGGAGAAACTGAGGCAGGATTATCACTTGAGCCCAGAGGTTTGAGGTTGCTGTGAGCTATGAATGCACCACTGCACTCCAGCCTGGGCAACAGAGTGAGACTCTATCTCATTCATTCATTCAGTAATCAATCAATCAATCAATCAATCATTACATTGCATGTAATAAGCCTCAGTATTGTTCTGTGAAACTTTTGATTTACATATGTAGGTACGAGAAGGATGATGTAAAATGTTTTTTTCTGTGGGTTGCAGTCTAAATGGCTGAAAACCAGTGATCTAATTTACCTACTTCATTTGAGAGGTGAGGCTCAGAGACATTAAATGATGCTCAGGGATACCCAGCAAGTTAATGGCAAAGCTTGAATGAGAACAGGAGTTCCCTAATCCCTGTGCTGGTGTTGGGTCCATCAGGGAATTTGTCCTGAGGTCAATCACTGGAAGAAAACCAGGGAACAGAGTTAGGCTTAGTAGAGGCTTTTAGGGAGGAAAAGGAGCAAACTGTTCATTGGCACAAGGGATGGGATTGGTAGATTTGGGGTCTCCATGTATCTTTTAACCCAAGCCAAATTAAATTACTTATTGAATAGTGGGCACACTACACATTTGGGGTATTCAATCTTAAACTTGCCATTATCTCCTCAAAATAATAACCAAGTGATGCCCATGATATATTCAAATTGAACAGTCACCAGAAGTCTTGCTGAGTGTTTTCGCTCCTCCCTACGCCAGTTGAAGTAGGCAGGGTAGATTGGAGAGTGAATGATTGATGGCTACCTGGGTTGGTGCTTGCTAAGAAGGTAGAAGAAATCCTTTTTGATGCTGGGAAGTAGAACATTGTTATGCCTTAAGTTACTATGGCCTATTGGGAAATCAGGGCAGCAACCAGGCACACGCAAGGTAAACAATCTTCACCATCAGCGCTAAAGACCACGTTGGTGGGGCAGCCCTTGCATTGGGAATGGGCGCTTCTTCCTTCCTTTAACATTGACAATCTCCCGGCACTCGAATGCTGTGGAGTCAAAGGCACCAACCATGAGGACTGGCCCTCCGATCAGCATGGCTTTTCCCTGTAACAGGTGGGCTGATGTCTTCCGGGAGGTGACTTGAGAAGTCTATTAAAATGCATATTTGCCCAGCATTGGGGACAAGTTAGTTAAATTCACCCAAGGGTGTAAAGGTACCAGACTCCCGTTTGTAAGAGCAGATTTTGAGAACAGGAGAGTTAGTAAGATACTAACTTAGAAACTTGATGAAGGCTAAAGGAAGGATTTCAAGGAGAAGAAGAAAAAGGGAAGGTGCCGTTACTGCCCAGGACAGTCTGTGTCCTCTTCACGGTGTTGCTTATAGCTCAGAGCTTCACATCCTTGATCACACACAGGAATCCTCTGGGGATCTTACGAAGATGCTAATTCTGGTGCAAGAGACCTGGGGTGGGCCCCTGCCTTTCTAACAAAGCCCCAGGCAATGCTGCCCTAACAAGTCTAAGAAGCTTACTTGAGTAGCAAGGGTCTGTGCCCACTCCTGCCAGACAGTTCTGTGCCTCAGGATTCTTTGCAAAAAAAAAAAGACAAAGTAGAATTCATTGTGATCTGTGTTTGCCTTTCTACCCCCTTCTGCTTTTAAAAATGTAATATTTTAATGCACGAACATAATATTTAAACATAGACATGCTTGAGACCTGCCATCAAGCAGAAAGCACCAAAGTTTAGGTTCAGAATTTCATTAGCAGGAGGTTAGTCGATGTATGTTTATTTTAAAGATAGCAGGTCATTAATTATGAATGTCACAATCATATCTCTGGAATAATGGAATGTGTTTCTGAGTGAGAGTCAGTTTGGGATGATCAATTTTAATGAGAATGAAAGAGGAAGAAAATGTCCTTTTAAAAATGTAGTCATTTAAAGGTTAAGGGACTTTTTATCATGAAAATGTTCTATGCACGTTTCTGATATAGTTATTTATTATAAATAGATTCATAAAAATCACACACATCAGCTAATCTTGTTGACAAATAAACCAGATTCTCTCTTTGCTTTCCAGACTCCATTCCCCACCCCCTAACTTAACCAAGGCAAGTTTTACTCTAAATTTTTTTTTTTAATGTGTGTTAAGAACAAAACAAGGAAGCTTCTTTTTGGATAGGCAAGCACTAAAATAATTTTAAAATATTAAAAAGCAAATTAAAGCAATGGAAAGTAATATTGCTTAATAAACACTGATTTTCTTGAATAATTGAAAGTCTAAGTAGAAAAAACACACAAAAAAGACGCTTGCCTTATAGAGAGCCTTTAGGGTTTAAAATCCATGCTATTTATAGGAAAGGCGGTGGCAAAATTTAATTTTAGTTGGGAGACCTGGGTACAATTTAGATCATCATATAATCATGTGTCATCTGGGCAAAAGAACAGCTTTTTTCCTTCTGAAAATGCACATTTTTATTAATGTTTTAAAATGCCTAATTCAACTAAATTTATTTAAAAGTATTGGTCTTGTCCAATTGTTTTCTTATTAAAAATATCCATTGTGTTAAGTAATTTTTTTCACATTAATTACATGTATTAGCTTTCTACTTGCTACCATAACAAATTACCACAAACTGAGCCACTTAAACAACATACTGTCTTACAATTCTGTAGGACAGAAGTCTGACCAGGCTGAAGTCAAGGCAGTGGCTGGGTCGTATTCCTTTCAGTAGGCTCTGGGGACAATCTCTTTCCTTGCCTTTTCTGGCTTCTCGAGGCCACCCACATTCCTGGCAGAGTGGCGCCTTCTCACAACACTCTGACCACCTCTTCTGCCTCCCTCTGCTGCTGTTAAGGACCCCTCCTGACTACACAGGACCCACCCAGATAGTACAGGATAATCTCGCTATTTTAAAGTCGACTGATCAGCAACCTTAATTCCCGTTTGCCATGTAACATAACATACTCTCAGGTTCCAGGGATTAGATGTGGACATCTTTGCATATGTGTGTTTGGGGGCCAGGGAGCAGGGGGCATTATTCTGCCTACCACAGTATGTCTTACCAATATTTAAAAGCAATCTTCTAAGAGAGGACTATTGCAATTTGGGTGCTGAAAGCATTTGTGTAGTGTCATTACACCAAAGTTATGTTCAGGTTGCATTACTCATTGGTGGAAAATGCTGCAGCCCTTAGGAAGCAAAGCATTTCTTTTTCAGTTGCATTTACATTGATTCCCATATACGCCTTTTCCAGTAATGATTTTTATGTTATAATCTTGGAGGATAACAAACCTATATGATTAAATGGGCCCTTCAATTTCTGTGGCCTACCCCAAATTTTTTGAGATGGAGAGAGTTACTTGGATAGCTTAGCACAGTGTTTCTCCTATGCGGTGATTTTGTTCACCCACAGGACATTTGGTTGTCACAATTGGAGGAAGGGTGCTACTGGCATCTAGTAGGCAGAGGCCAGGGATGCTGGTAAACGTCCTACAAAACACAGGACAGCCTCCACAATAAGGAATTATCCAGCCCAAAGTGTCTATAGTGATGAGGTGCAGGAATCCTGGCTTAGTGAGATGCCAACCTAAAGCACCCCATCCCCAAACCTTTTTTTTTTTTTTTTGAGGCTAACTCTTTACATTTCAAAGAATTAAGTATTACACTAACATCTAATTAGTGATAAGATATTAGTATGTGGATTAGAATTGTATTAGTATACTTATTTGTATATTGATTGAATTAGATATTATACTAATTAGATAATGAACCAGTAACTAAAATTTGTTCAAAAGGTCAGCTGGAAGAAACAGAAGACGGGTGGATCGGGGTGCACCAATCCATGTGAAACGTGAGAGGCAATGTGCTGAAAGAAAAGAAGCAGGACTTGGAGGCTTAATTGATGAAATTGATCCCATTCTCTTATGGTTCTCATCTCTGCCTTCTTTATCAACATTGCAGGTGTTCCTGGCTCTATGCCAAACGCATCCTGGACGGGTAACCTCAGAGCTATAAAGTGGATTGACATGGAAGACAAACACGGAGGCTGCCACGGTGAGGCTCTTGTTTCATGCTGTTAAGCCACTGCTTGTTGGTGTTGGCATGAAGGTAGCTATGGAATCCAAGGGTTCTCATGGAGAGAGAACTGCCACTATATTTAGACCAATCTGCTAGTTACTAGTGAAGCCAGAGTCTTCAAGAGACAGTCCTTCAAAAATACATTTAAACATCTCACCAGTGTTCTCCAGCTTATAATTACCTAGAGAGGTAAAGAGGTGGGTTCCAATTATAATGGCACTTTCTCCTTAGTAGTTCCAATTATAATGGCACTTTCTCCTTAGTAGTTTCCACTTTCTTATTGTTCATTCTTCTTGCTGTAGAGGGAAAATGATCAGTAATAGAAGCGATGTCATGTCCTCATCGCAGAGCAAGCTGGACCCCATCCCTCAGGTCAGCCTCTGCTCCCTCCCCAGCCAGGCCTCCGGTGGCTTGGAGAGCTGTCGGGAGCTGTCGGCGTCTGCTGCAGCTCTGGCATGATGTCAGGTGACACTAACGAGAAGGGTTTTCCTCCAGATGGACAAGGACTAGAAACCCTAAGCTGTTTTCATTTCTGTAGAACCTTAGGAAGACGGATTTTTATCAGTCCTGCACACATTCCATTCAGAATATTGCCTGGCATGTGGTGGGCATGTGCATTCATTTGCTAGGGCTGCCATAGCAAAGGAGCACAGACTGGGTGGCTAAAATAATAGACATTTGTTTTCTCAAAGTTCTGAAGGCTAGAAATGCAAGGTGTCAGTAGTTTTGGTTTCTCCCGAGGCCTCTGTCTTTGGCTTGTGGACGGCTGTCTTCTCCCTGTGTCTTCACAGGGTCTTCCCTCTGTGTGTATCTGTGTCCTTATCTCCTCTTATAAGGATCCAGTGATAGTGGATGAGGGCCCACTCATGGGACCCCGTTTTAAATTAATTGCCTCTTTAAAGACTCTGTCTTCACTCTGAGGTACTGCTAGGTGTTAAGATTCAATATATAAATTTACAGGGGCACACGATTCAACTTATAACATGCAATAAATATTTATTCAGTGAGCGAGTGAGTGAATGAATGAGAATGTGGAGGTGTGGCCTTTTCTCTCTATGGTCACAAGTCTTTGCCTTCACTCTTCCACTTAATCTACAGCTTTACTTGTAAGTCTGCCTTACCTACACCTAACATTTCAGGTGAAAACCTCCACGTTGCTGCATCTCTACAACTGTCCGTCACATCCAACCTCTTTCTCACATGAATCTTGATAGTCTGTCGCCTTCTGCTGTGGACAGCGGTATACCCAAGTCACCGTACAGAAATTTCAGCCTACCCTTACGCATATTCATATCTTTACCTTAATCAGCTCATATTTTCCCCAGAGGGCAGTGCGTGCCACCTGCCTACATTCTCACCACAGCCTGTCCTCCCAGAGGAAGGAGGAAGATGGAGAGGAGGTCACTTTACTCTTCAAGCTCCCGAGTCTCTAGGAAACTGACCACCACGTAGTCAGGTTCCCAGTATCTGGGTTATGTCATCTTCTCTGCATCCTTCCATCAGCCACTCTCCCACCCCAGGACCACCGCAGTCACCCTCTGATCTGCTTCACCACCACCTCTGCAGCAGTAACACTTGAGGACTTCAACAGCCACACCGGTGACCCACGTGGCGTCATTACCTTGGAGCGCTAGCTGTCCCCTACAGAAGCTCCCATCTCACAAGGAGAGACTGCCCTTCAGTCTCCTTGTCATTACCTGTATCCAGGCCCTATCCCAGCAGAGAAGGTGTATGCTAGTTTTTTGTAGGAACCTTATTGATCCCATAATAGACAGTGGCTGAGAGAACTGGCCCTAGCCTGGAAGCTGTCTGAGGGTATAAAGTTTGGGTAGCCCAAGCCCCTTGCAGACAAACATCTCATTTTTCTTCTTTTAGTACATGTTATGCCAATGAACATCTGAAAGCATTATGTGGTCCAGAGCATAAAAACTGTCTAGTGCCCCAAACCACTATATAGGGAAAAGAAAAAGGCATAAGCAAGGAGGCAGAATACTGCATGCCAAGGCAGTAAGTCAGCCATACGGTCTGGTCGTTTTCCCTTGTCTGTGGGTAATTAGGACTTGTTCTAATGCCACATCTATGCCACATCCATACCCCTTTTATCAGCCTGCTTAGCACCTGGAGTGGTCTTACACTTGGAGCACACATCTCTGATTACAATCTCTTTGTCATCTCTACTAGTGTTCTTCACCAACTTACATCCTGTTTATTTTACTATCTTCCTCCCGGGAACAGAACAGAAGCTCTAAGAGGGCTAGGATTTTTGTCCAGGATTTTTATCATATCCCCACACCTAAAACATGTTGTTGTTGTTTAACAATTGATTGTTTGAATTGGAATTTCCAGAGATTCAACATTTCCAGCTTCTTCCTTCCACTAGTTTCCTCCCAAGGACTCCTCGTCTGGCCTGTGTGCAGTGATCAGCCCTTCCATGCTGTCCTCGTCAACTCATTTTGGTTCCCTTAACCACTCTGACCCTACAAGGCTGATTTCCTGAGCTTAGTCATCACCACTGTCTACTTTTTGCCATCTGTGCTCCCCTAGGCAGAAGCTTACTGGAGAAGGTTACAGAACTCTCTTAAGACTCATCCAGCACCGGGTCCTGCCATCTACCATCAGCTTCATCCTGGCTGTCTCTTTATCCTTAATTTACCTCACTATTTTCCTGGTGCCCTTCCTAGGGTACACCTTTTCAGCTTTCCTGCTCAGCTTTAAGCTCTCAAGCTTATGCTAAAACAGCCTTTCCACTCCCAAAAGGCAAATCATTTCAACTTTAGAAAGAACTTTCAAGATATTTGATCAAAATTCCATTATCTAGTCCCTTTTCATATCATCTTAGAGTAGTGTGGACATATTCTTTCATCATTCTCTCCTGTTTCAAGAGGAAAAGTCACCCATCCTCCCAACCAAAGCCACCGTCTGTGGCCTCGGCTACACGTGGGCTTCCCTAAATATGCCCCTGGTTTCTCATCCTCAGCACCTCCCTCTCTGCTTCCTCTTCCCTCTCTCTGCAAGTACGTACTTGTTGCCTCTATCTATCCTGAAGACCACCAAGTTGTCTCTGAACCTCTGCTTGCTCCAGGCTGAAACATTCTGTCCTTGTTCACTTCCACTTTCCTAAGCATGTAGATGATGCCTGTGTTTTCAGTTCTCTCCACCTGGTCATTGTTTGTTTGTTTTTTGCCAGTCAAATTTAGCACTGGGGAGTTGAATACCAACTTTAGTGACACTAATGTTCACCTGGTCATTCTTTAACTTCTTAACAACTCTGGCTTCTTTCCCCCGTGATTTTCACCCTCTATTGTGCTTCTTCCCAGCCTGTGGAATTAATCGCCAGGTCCTGTCTGTCCTTCTGTGTACTCATGTCTCAATATCCTTCCTTTCCCACTCATGATGCCCACTAACTTTGAACAAGCTCTCTAGCTTACGTTCAGTTATTACCGCAGTCTCTTGGTTTCTAGTGTACCCTACAACACATTGCAAAATTAATCTTGCTAAAATCAATTTCATATTTGATTCTTCTGTCGAAAAATCATCAAGGACTCCACACTTATGAAATAAAAAGCCCAACTCTTTAGTCTAAGTCCATCAGCTGGTGGTGGCTCTACTGTGCGCCATAGTTCTATTGATGCTTCCTGATTCTGCCCATCTACTACCCACTCATCTTTCTCCACCCTTTTCTTCAACAACTATTAATTGAATACCTAATATTTGCCAGGCATTGCTCCAGAGGCAGTGGATGCAGAAGTGAACGCAATGTTCTGAAATCTCAGCTATTGTGGAGGTTATAATCAAGTCTGGGCAACAAGACAATAAACAATTGTCTGAAAAGACAGACAAGAAACAAAATATTATTTTCCCTCTTGGCACTGATATATACTGTTGATAATAAGTGCCAAAAGCAAAATGAATCAGGAAAGTGCAAAAGGTGGGCAGGGAAAGCCTCATCAGGAAGGTGGCCTTGACGCAGAGATCTGAGTTGTGCAGGCTTGGGATGTCTCGGGATGTCCCGGGGAGGAAGAGCAAACGCAGGTCCTCAGGGAGAGCACACCTGGTGTGCTTGGAGTTCGTGAGGAGGCCAGTGTGGCCAAGGGTTAGAGTGGCAGGACGTGAGTCCAGAAGGCAAGAGGGGCCAGCCTCTGAGGAGTCTTCCGTGCCATTGTTAAGGTGTTGAGCAGAGGAGATGTGTGCTGCTTACATTTTAAAACAACCTCTCTGGCTGCTGCACTGAGGATATACTACCAGGGCGACGGTGTAGGGAGGGGAGACCAGTTATTGTTGCAGTTCAGGCAGGAAGATGGAGGTGGCTTGGACCAAGGTGGTAGTAGTGAGGGTGGATGAGAAGTGGTCAAATCCCATTAATATTTGAAGGTTGAACGGACAGAATTGATGATAGATTGGATGTGGGGTGTGAGAGAAAGGGGAGAAGTACCTGGGGCACTGAAGAATAGAATTACCGTGGACTGTGATGGGGAACGCTTTTGACAGGAGGTTTGTAGGGAGAGGATTAGGACACGTTCAGTGCTGACATGGTCTATCAGTGAGGTGTATTGCGTATCTCAGCAGAGGTATAGAGTAGGCACTTGGATAGACCAGACCAGAGCTCAGGGAAGAGGCTTAACCAATGCAACCCAGAAAGACCTCACCCATCTGTACCCTTGCAGAACTTCTCATCCGTGCCTCTCATTTGACAACGCAGTAGTTCCCCTTACCCACAGGGGGATACATTACAAGACCCCCAGTTGAAGCCCGAAACCAAAGATAGTACTGAACCCTAAATATACTGTTTCTTCCAATATATACCTATTATAAAGTTTAATTTATAAATTAGGCACAGTAAGACATTAATAACTAATAATAAAATAGAATGATTATAACAATATACTGTAATAAAAGTCATGTGAATGTGGCTCTCCGTCCCCTGCACGTATCTTAGTTCTTTGGGACTGCAGATAACCATAGGTAACTAAAACCTTAGAAAGCAAAACCTTGGATAAGGGAAGACAACTGTATATGAACTGCCTTGTAACACCTGTCATAGTATTGTATTATTTAACTCATTTTTTTTCAAGTATATATTTGTACCTCTTGTCCTCTTGGATAGAGTTTCAGTTCTTTCTGGACTGGGACTACACAGTCATATTTCTTTTGAATCCACTAACACTTGGCACAGTTTTTGCTACATGGTAATTAGGGAGTAACTCTGCCATTCTGCAAGGTCACCACCCTTGACTTTTGAAAGCGAGTATATTTTGACTGTGTTTCTTGTTCTCTCCTCTGCAGGCCACTATGTACATGGTATTTGTATATATGGAAATGGAGACTTAAGGTGGCTGATAAATTCACCAAGCCTGTTTGCTAACAAGTTTGAGCTTAATACATATCCCCTCACCGTGGAATGCCTAGAACTGAGGCTTCGAGAAAGAACCCTCAATCAGAGCGAAACTGCGATACAACCCAGCTGGTATTTTTGATCTATGACAACTCATGACCGAAGAGACATTGCAGTTGGGAAGAAGAGCTTTTCTTTGTGAGACTTTTGCCTTGGTTGTGTTAATGGTTTTAGGACCGCGGTCATGGCTTCAGGACCTGGTGACATGATTATAGTTAAAATATCCACTGGACACTGAAATACGCTAACAGGATGGCTAGGAGTGATCCTGGCACTTTGGCCAGTCTTGCTGTTTCCTCACACTCACCTCTATATTAGCTTGTTGTTATGATCAATGTTAAATTTAAATGTCATTAGATCTCTTCACCAGATACTCATTATATATAAATAAAAAGGAGAATTGTAGATAATACTATTTAGCAAAATAAGAATTAGGTTTCTTTGAAGAAGGAATCTTTTATAAGACAGTAACAGTCACCACTCTGCTCAACTAAACATAAATATAGAAACAGCTTTGGGTAACTCACCAATTTCCTTTAAAACATAAGCTACCAGAATGAGAACAGATCTTGCTCCTGAGTTTCAACACTAGAATTTTCAGTTTTCCCATATCCAAACTTCTGTATATAGTATAAAGTCAGTAACAAGAGACAGGACGTGCTTTAAGACGGAAGTCACTGCTGTTTCAGTAAAAGGACCTCAGGGGAACAGAACATTTCTCTATTATATGCCAGAATGTACTCTGCCCTCTTCCATGTTTTCCATTGAGAACACTGAAAAGTCCTTGTAAGAATGAAGCTATGTCTATACGAGAGGTGCTACTGCATAGATCTAATCTCAAGACTGGAACGCCTCAGAATGAATCACTTTCCTCTTCTGTGACCAGCCCTTCTCCTCAATATTATCTTACTTGCAAAATACAGACCAAATTCTACCCTGTGAGGCTTTTAACTACACCATAGTATTCTCTTAGTAGCTCTGCAATGCCTGATGCTGTTAGGAGTGCCTGGATTTTTTTTTTTTTTTTTTTTTGAGGCAGACTCTCACTCTGTTGCCTGGGCTAGAGTGCTGTGGTGTCAGCCTAGCTCACAGCAACCTCAAACTCCAGAGCTCAAGTATTCTCCTGCTTCAGCTTCCTGAGTAGCCGGAACTATAGGCATGCGCCACCATGCCGAGATAATTTTTTTCTATTTTTAATCACCCAGCTAACTTTTTCCTATTTTTAGTAGAGATGGGGTCTTGCTCTTGCTCAGGTTGGTCTCGAACTCCTGACCTCAAGCGATCCTTCCACCTTGGCCTCCCAGAGTGCTAGGATTACAGGCATGAGCCACCGTGCCTGGCCAAGTGCCTGGATTTTTAAGAGCTTTCAGTTGTGGGTGAGCATCTCTGTTATTTGTCCCTCATTTATTCACCAGTTAATTCATTCAGCCTGCAATCAATTAATATTTCTTGAGTGTCTACTATGCACCAGGCATACTGAGACGAGAAAGAAAAATAAGATGGCACTTTTTTCACTCTAAAAATCTTGGGAATAATTAGACTTGCTTCTCTGGAGAATCTTATAGAATGTTTGTACTTTAACACATTGATATGCAGGGCTGTATATTGTAATATCAGGCCAAGGAGTTCAGTAATTACAAATTGAGGGTTAAATCAGAGATTATTCAACAGAGGGGGAAGGAGGAGACAGAAGCTAAAGCCTGTTGTGTTCTAGGCCTTCTTCTAGTTCTTTTATAAATTTTGTTTCATGAAAACCTCACAGCAGTCATGTGAGCTTCTCATGATTACTCCCATTTTGCAGATGAAGTAACTGAGGCTAAGTATTAGGAAACAAATTCTCTGTCTGAGAATTCTTACTGGTCTTCTCAGTTCATTTCCTTAGGTGGAATATTGAGAGAAGGTGAAATAAAGCCATATTTAATATACCAGAGAAAGTTGATTTTAAGATTGGTCTTAGTGTTAATATTGAGAAAAAGTCCTGTCACCTCAGAAAAATGTGAAGTCTACTTTAGTATTCCTCTAATCCATCAAGTTCTAAATATTTATTTATTCTAATGAAAAACAATTACTACAACTGATACATCTAATTAACACAATTTTATTTTTTTATAATTGTACCTGTTGAATGTTAATCATATTTAAAGGGAATGACTTTGAAGTAAAATCTTTTTTCCTGCTACTGAAAAAAAATGGAATTGGTGATAAAGGGTTGAGGGGTTGGGAACACACCCAGGGGCAATGGGGAAGTCTGAAAATCGTCTCTTTTCAACTTATTATTTAAATGACAGAACCTGAGAAGAAGAAATGTTTTACACTGGATCTTTCTTATGTAGAATGAGAGACCTTTCTGGAATAGATGATGTTTACATGTCTGTTGCTGGTCATCTCTTCTATGCCTTAAATACTTTAATATTGGAAGAACATAGTGTTTGGGCTCATGGATTTCTGATAGCCCATGGGAATGCCCTGAAACTACTGTATCTGTCTTTGTGTTTGATGATGTTCCATGTTTTGTTTTCATGGAAATAAATTAATATATTGTTTTCCATCTTTGGGAATATTGTATATTTTTATTTGATGGTTAAAATCCACTAAAGAATATGTTTAAAAGACAGTTCTAGCATTAAAAAATATACTCATTCACACATACATGCATACCTGTCTAAAAAAATTCATCCACTGAAAAATCATTACACCTCCCCTTTGTGGGGTATTAGGGAAAGTAATTAGGAATGATACAGAAAAGAGCGAAATGCAAGATGGGATTTATTTAAATTGGGCATAACTATTTTACAATTTGAGGCAGGAATAAGTTATCTTATTTACCTGCCTTATTCATTTTTTTAAAATCAAGATACAATTTAGAAAAAAATTCATGTTAATATTAAATAATTACTTATCAAGTACTAAAGTTTTTGAACATTTCAGTTATAAGTTTGCTAAATAAATACTATAGATACATGGAATATGATAAATAAGGAAAATAACACATTTAAAGGACAGCTTATGTACCATATTTTTAACCACTTCAGTACCAGCATCGACTTTAGCCGACAGCCGTGATATGAAGGCGCACAGCCCAGCGTTGACTTTAGTCGACAGCCAAAAGTTTTTACTTTTATCTCTGCAGTTGCAGTGTGTACATTCAGCTAATAAGTTACTACAAATCTGTGACCTTTTAACAAGTCCTTAGTAGGAGTTATTATAGTTATTTTCCTAAAGCTGCCTGTAAGGTAAAACAAGCTTTCAGTGCTTTAAAGCTTTCCTCATCACACAAGAGCAAAACGGATGCGTCGTCAATGCACAGCACACACTACCATGCGGACTTTTAGTGCCGGCTGTGGGCAAGGTTTCCCGGCCGGTGAGCGCCGCACCGAAGTGGTTAAAATGAAAAAGATTTTAAAACTAAAATGAAAAACATTTCAAACTATAAAAATAATAAAAATACATGTTCATAAAAATGGAAATACAGAACACAGAATAAAAAGTTATCTACATTCTCTAGAGGCAATCACTTATTTGGTTCATCTTCTTAAATGCGTTTTCAATGTGGTGACATACACACTTAGACATGCACAGTCCCATAGCACTGCCATCCAGTGGAGTTTCTGCGTTGATGAAAATGTTCCACATTCTGTGCTGTCCAGTATGATAACCACTCATATAAACTGCTGCCTACTTGAAATGCGGCCAGTATGATGAAAAATGTTATTTTAAATTTTCTTTAGCTTTAATTTAAATAGCCACATGTCACCAGTGGCTACTATATTGGACAGCACAATTTTATAGGTAGATACTAGTTATGTGTATGTACTTGTATACACAGTGGAAACACCACAAACACACATAACATACTGGCATATTTCTTTTTGAAATGAGTTGATTATATAGGTAAATAATAGAAATTATTTCTTTTTGCAATTTGCTATTTTGACCTTTATTTTTTAATTTTTTTTATTTCAGCATATTATGGGGGTACAAATATTTAGGTTACATATATTGCCACTACCCCACCCTAGTCAGAGCTTCAAGCACATCGATGCCCCAGACAGTGCGCACCACACCCATTATGTGTATATATACCCATCCCCTTGTCCCCCCCATCTGCCCGACACCCAGTGAATGTTATTACTATATGTGCACTTAAGTGTTGATCAGTTAATACCAATTTGATGGTGAGTACATGTGATGCTTGTTTTTCCATCTAATCTTTGACAAAGTAGACAAAAACATACACTGGGGAAAAGAATCCTTATTCAATAAATGGTGTGGGGAAAACTGGAATAGCCACATGTAGAAGACTGAAACAGGATTCACACCTTTCACCTCTCACAAAAAATAATGCATGGTGGATAACAGACTTAAACCTAAGGCATGAAACTATAAGAATTCTAGAAGAAAATGTTGGAAAAACTCTTATAGACATTGGCCTAGGCAAACAATTTATGAAGAAGACTCCAAGGGCAATCACAGCAACAACAAAAATAAATAAATAGGTCCTGATCAAATTAAAAAGCTTCTGCATAGCCAAGGAAACTATCATGAGAGCAAACAGACAACCTACAGAATGTTTTAGACTTTTAAATAAACCTTTTATTTGAGAATAACTTTAGAAAAATTGCACAGATAGTACAGAGAGTTCCCATATACCCCACACTAGTTTCTATTATTAACATACTACATTAGTATGGTACATTTATTAGAATTAATGAGCCAATTTTGATACATTATTGTTAAACTTCATACTTTAAATTCCCTTACATTTTACCTAATGTCTTTTTCTGTTCCAGGATCATCCCATCTAGGATATTCTATTAGATTTAGTTATCATGTCTCCATAGGCTCCTCTTAGCTATGAATGTTTCTTAGACTTTGCTTTTTATTTATTTATTTATTTATTTATTTATTTATTTATTTATTTATTTACTGAGACAGGATCTCACTCTGTTGCCCAGGCTAGAGTGCAGTGGCATCATCATAGCTCACTCCAACTCGTGGGCTCAAACAATCCTCTCGCCTCAGCCTCCCAAAGTGTTGGGATTACAGATGTGAGCCATGACACCTGGCCTGCTATTGATAATTTAAAGCAGGGGTCCTCAAACTATGGCCCTCGGGCCACATGCGGCCCACCGATGACATTTATCCAGCCTGCCGGGTGTTTTTGCCCGTTTTGTTTTTTTACTTCAAAATAAGATATGTGCAGCGTGCATAGGAATTTGTTCGTAGTTTTTTTTTAAACTATAGTCCGGCCCTCCAACGGTCTGAGGGACAGTGAACTGGCCCCCTGTTTAAAAAGTTCGAGGACCCCTGATTTAAAGGAAAGCAATCAATTTTGATCCTGTTTGTAGTCATTTTACTGAGCCTTTTCATCATTTCTTATAGTTTCTCAATGTATTGTACCTCACATTTTCTGGTATTCATCTATAAATAACAATTTCATCCCTTCTTTCTCATGATTTTACTAAGTAGATTTAATGGGTCATGAAGAGCTGGAAGGAAAAGCACTGATTCCTGCCATGTCTACACATTTAAACTCTGGCACTTAACACCTTTGGTGATGCCCTTCCACATGCCTCTGAGCAGGTGAGGCGAGGTAACACCATGATTATTAGCATTCACACAGTGGCTTTTACAGAGAACCCAGCAGAAGGCATTCCAATTAGACTTTCCAACAGCCAGGTGGTTTAGCAGCGATGACCCAGTGGACGACGAATGGTTTAAAGAATAACCACGGTAACAGCACAAGATTCTTTTGAGAGCAACAGTGACTTTAACTACAGTACAGGCTGGTAGAGAAATATTTGAAAATGTAGGAAACTTACTAAAGCATTGGTGTTGTAATGATACTATGCATGGAAATTTCCCTATCTGGATATGTAATTGAGAAATTTTTCTAAGGAATGGTAGGACACTGGGGAAATGTCATTTGAAAAACTTCCACAAACAGAAAATGGGAATAAAGACATAGTGGTGTGTTGTCAGAGGATTTTTGAGCAGAAAGATTCCCTTCATTCTTTTTTATTTCTAACAAACTGCTATGTTCAGGTTCTATGTATATAACTACGTATTAAGACTGACAGGTCCTCATAAGCAACACATGACATTAGTTAAGCTCTTGACAAAGGGGTCAGTTTTTACTGGGCATTATTTTATACTTTTAAAGCTTTGTTTAGACTATTTGACTCACATATGTATAAAGCCATGCATTTTTTTTTTTTACTTGCAAATATATAGGCACCTCCTAGCTGCCAGACACTGCGCTGTGGAAGATTATCAGAGACAAAAGTCTTGCCCTCCTAGAACTCATCACAAATTTATCTTTGTAAATTTTAAAGGACACTTTGTATCTTGTTCTCTAGCAAAAGAATGTGAAGGATTCTGAATTATCTATCCTTAGTATTTGTTATACATTCTATACCTGAAGCAAGTTAAACATGATCTCTCCTAATTAGTCACCTATTAATTAAAAAAAAAGACTGGCAAGTATAGGAAAATTACAAAATATACCAACAAACAAGATAATTTTAGATAGTCATTAAGTGCTGTGAAGAAAATAAAACAGGGTGTGGTGATACAGGTCAGAAGACGTAGGGGTGAGAGCTCCTTTAGCTTAGGCTGTCAGGGAAGGCCTCTCTGCGGAGGAGACATTTTGAGACTACAGTTTTGCCATCTGTGAATGATCACAAAGGCTGCAGCTGGACATTAGGACTTGCCTTTACCAATGTATTCCTTGGCTTTAGTAAAAATTCAGCCAGTCAAAGTCCCTTGGAGAAAAAGCCAGTTCCGGAACTTGGGCAGGGAAAGCATAGGATGAGCCTGGAACATATTGTTGCACTAGAGGAGAACATATCAACATACACAGAAGTTGCCATGAAAGACCTCCTACTGGCTAAATCTGGGACACACTGAGCATTGAAATAAATGACGGCAGTAATAGATTGCAACCCAATAACTAAGAATTTATGAATACATATATGCATATGTGTGTATATATGTATATGTGTGTGTATATAAGTCATATGTGTATGTGAATGCATATACATATATAAAAATGCATATATACACACACATATTGTTAAACAGAATTTATAGGAGGCCACTGACTTGGACTGACCTCTTGCACTGGGGCTCCAACAATCACACCAAAATGGAGTCACTCATGCTAAGGTGTCACGTCATCAAACCAAAACTAAGTTGTTTATCTGACCTCCCAAGAAATCAAGAGATAGAGAGAAAGCCAAACTCCCAAACAGGCCAGTTTGAGCCAGCATGATAAGCCCACTGCTTTAACACTTACAAGAAAAGTAACCTGATGTTAACTAATCTGCTTTTTGTATTAAGCCATTTCCTTGTTCCCACTCAAGGTACATTATAAAAACCAATTGTCCTGCCATACCCAGGGTAGTACCTCTCTATTGTTAGATGAAATGCATGAATCACAAATAAAAGCCATTAGAACATTTAACTAAATTTGTTGAAATTTTGTCTTTTGACAATATGTACGTATGTTAATGGAGAAGAGGCGAAAGCTCTTATAGCAAAAAGGCCAACTAATAAATATAGAAGGAATGATGAAGTTAGGAAATCATCAATAGTGGCTAAAACTAGTGGGTGAAAATTTGATAAGGAAGAGGATATTTTCATAGTTTCAAAATCTCTCTCCACAGATTATGTATTAATTATAAACCTACAACAGTAACTTTACAGAGAAACCTGGGGACACAACCTTAACCAAGTGACCAAAGTTACATCACTAACTTTGGGACAAAACGAGTCATGTTTCTCCTGACAGGAAGCACTGAGAAGGATATAACATCACTTTAGTGGTATTCCTACCAAAAATGCATAACCTGAATTTGTAATCATGTGAAAATATCAAACAAAACAAAACTGATCAACATTCTACAAAATAAATTTTATTCTTTAAATATGTCAAAATTAAGAAATTCTGGGGAATTAGTCTAGATGAGAAGAGATTAAAGAGAAATGAAAATCAAGTGCAATATGTGATGTGGATTAATTAGATCCTAAACTGGGGATATAAAGAAGAGCTACAAAGGATATTACCTGGACAATAGAAAAAAATTATACATAGACTATGGATTAAGATAATACTACTGTGTTGGCCAGGCGCAGTGGCTCATGCCTATAATCCTAGCACTCTGGGAGGCCAAGGTGGGAGGATCACTTGAGCTCAGGAATTCAAGACCAGCCTGAGCAAGAGCGAGACTCTGTCTCTACTAAAATTAGAAAAAATTAGCTGGGCGTGGTGTTGCACCTGTAGTCCCAGCTACTTGGGAGGCTGAGGCAGGAGGATCCCCTTGAGCCCAGGAGTCTGAGGTTGCAGTGAGCTATGATCACGCCACTGCCCTCTACCCAGAGTGACAGAACGAGATTCTGTCTCAAAAAGAAAAAGAAAAAAAAAGATAGTACTATTGTGCCAATGTTAAATTTTCGATTACATAAGAAACTGTCTTTGTTTTTAGAAAGTACTGAAGTGTTTAGGGGTAAGGTAGCATGATGTCTCCAACATACTCTCAAATAGTTCAAAAATGTAAACAACAGAGAGAGAGAGAGAGAGAATGGCAAAGCAAATGAGGCATAATACAAACAACTGGTAGGTCTGGGTAAATGGTATCAGGAAGTTACTTGTGTTACTATTTCAATTTTTCTATAAGTTTGAAAATATATAAAAATGAAAAGTTATCAAAAACCAAACATTTATATGCAAAACCTCAGCTGGTTAAGCTGCTTCTTCATCTTGTGGTATGACCCAAATAATCATTCCCGAAGGAATTCTGGTCTTTGTAGCACAAGCAGGAGAAAGTAGAACTTGGTTTCTATTAATTTATAACCCCTGGACAGGGTAGTGCCAAAACCCAAGTTCCCAAGTTCCGGGCATAATATTCTCTGCCCTTCGAGTGCAGCAGAAACCCTATTTATCCTTCATAATCAGTAATTATCCTAGCCAAAACCATGATCTTTCTCTTTGCCTGCTTTCTCACCAGCATAAAGCATCCAAAATAGCTGGGTATTATTCTCAAGAACCAATGCAATGGAATCTTTTTCATATCTCCCATTATCACACAAGACTCTTAACAGCAATCAACAGAAACTGATTCTGGCTGACTTAAACAGAAACTGAATTTATTAAAAGGTATTAGAGTAGGCCAGGTGCAGTGGTTCATGCCTGTAATCTCAGCGCTTTGGGAGGCCACTGTGGGAGGATCACATGAGCCCAGGGAGTTGAGACCAGCCTGGGCAACATATCGAGACCTCATCTATACAAAAAAGTTTTTAAATTAGCCAGGCATGGTGGTGTGTGCCTATAGTCCCAGCTACTCAGAAGGCTGGGGCAGGAGAATTGCTGAACCAGGAGTTCTAGGCTGCAGTGAGCTCTGATTGCACCATTGCACTCCAGCCTGGGTAACAGAGCGAGAACCTGTCTCTAAAAAAAAAAGGTATTAGAGTAGACTTTTGCTTTTGGTAATAACAGACTAGTTGGTTCAGACCAATCATCCTACTTAGAACTAGAAAATCTATATATAATATAAAAATGTCCTTCCTGGCAGCATCACAAAGCTAGCAAGATATTGAGGAATTACTAAGCCAAGATAACAAAGAAAATGGAAATACAGAGATTTCTATTCTTAAAAGTAGCTAAGAGGCTGATCAGTGCTTTTGACAACCTTACAGGGCTAGGTTAGGAATCAGAAAACCTTTTCTTAAGGCCGGATAGTAAATGATGTTTTACTATTTACAGATATTTTAGGGTTGTAGCTGTATAATTTCTGGTTCTCTGTCATAATTACTCCTCTACCAGTATAACACAAAAGCAGTCACAGAAAATACATAAAGACGTGAGTGTGGTTATGTTCCAGTAAAACATTATATGTGTGAACAGGCAGCCAGCCTGCAAGCCACACTTTGCTGAATACCAGGTTAGGAGGCAAAAGTCAGAGTTCATAGCAGCTGGGTGTGGAGGCCTTATGTCACCCCAGTTACTAATAATGAGAGTCATTTCATGAAAGATTTTATTCATCAGGAAGATATAACTATTATCATTTGCATGTGCTTAATGTAACTTCAAAATATATGAAGCAAAAATTGACACAATGTAGGAAGATAGCCACGTTTCCAATCATAGTGGAAGATTTTAACATATCTCTTGTAAGCAGAAAAAATACCAGTAAGACTATGGAAGACTTAAAAGACACAATTTGACTTACTGTCCATAAAAAGAACATTGTAACCAATAACCTTTGTTACAATCACATCTGAAACATTTGCAATAATTGATCACACACTAAGCCATAAAGCAGGTATGGACAAATTTCAGAGAACTGGAGATATACAGAGTATATATTCTGGCTGAAAAGCACTCAAGCAATAAAGTTTTTAAGAATAACTAGATGATCCTTATATTTTTTGGAAATTAAACAATACATTTCTAAATTACCCTCAGGTCAAAGAAAACTTCACAATAGAAATTATAAAATCTTGGGAATATTTTGATAAATAAAATGTGTGTGGATAAAGCAGTGCTGAGAGGAAAATTTGTAGCATTAAGTGCATGTGTTAGAAAAGATAGACAGATGAAAATTAATGGACTACGCATCCATCTCAAAAAGTTAGAACATGATCAAAATAAACCCAAAGAAAGTAAAAGAACAGAAATGTAGAAGATAATAGAAATTAATGAAAAGAAAACAAGCACACAGTGAAGACTACTTACAAAGCCAAGGGTCAGTTTGTTACTCAGAGATCTCATACTTTATAAGTTTCTTCAGCAATAGAGTGGAAAATCCCTCATGTCCTCCCTTCCTCTCTCTCACTGACACTCACATTGAGCCTTGAATACAAATAATTCAATTAATATTATTTAAATGAGTGACTTTAGTCTATGAACCAAAAAACAAACTGTCAAGCAAAGAGACAAACTTCAAATGGGATATTTGTGTGTTGTGTGTCTGTGGGCACAGGAGTGTGTGAAAAGCTGTCTAAGCCACTGTAACAGAATATAATACTGAGATCAAAGAGGAGTTAAGTTCCACGTAATTGGGGTCAGACATCTCCACCAGGGATTACTAAGTGATAGCAAAACCAGCCGCATTAAATCAACCATGATTCTCTAACTCAGGGGTCAGCCAACTTTTTCTGTAAGGGCCAGGGAGTAAATACTTAGCGTTGTGGGTCACATGGTTTCTGTTGCAATTATTCAACTCTGCCACTAGAGCCACAGACAATGTGTGAACACAGCTGTGTTCCAATAAAACTTTATCTACAGCCCATGGCTGTAGTATGTTGATCCCTGCTCTAAACATTCCTTCTGCCCCAGTAGAAGTCTAAGTCTGAAGAGGGCAAAAGAGCATTGTCATAAATATGAATCAGCAGCCTAATGGGAATGCTATGGCTGCCCACCAAGTGAGGGGCAAGAGAATACTTGGAAAAAATGAAAGAGTGTGCACAGAGGGAAGATCGGCCTCCGATACTCTGGCTAGATCTTTCCCCAAGGAGTGAATTTATGGCACTGTGCTTCATCTAGATGAGCAAGGAAAAGACCTGGAAAAAGTTGGAAGGCAGAGAGAGGTGGCACAATGGAGAAATAAAAGCAGTAACTGTTCGGTGTGACGAAGATATGTGAGAGTCCCCTGGCTCCAGGGGACACAATGGAAGGAAACTGGACATGATCAGTTCTGCCCTAATTTTACCAAAGAGGGTTTGCAGCCTGGCAAGAAGACTACCCAATCAGTTCATGCCAGGTCCAGACTCCCAGGTCAGAGAAGTTGGACAGGCTGTCCCAAGCACACATGCCATGCCCCAAGAGCGTTGGTGACCTGCCATGCAGTAGGTATCCACAGCCAGTCAAGGTGGAAAACAGAACCATAGGAGGGGCCAAATCAGCAGCCAGATTATTAAAATCTTCAGCTGTTCCTGAGAAGAGGGAAGGCAGGATCGTTTCAGAGGAAGTCCACATGTCCTCCCATCCTCTGACGCCACACACTCACAGCTGAGGGAGGGTGAGTGGCAGGCAGTGAATGGCCCCTGCCTCCCACCACACTGCACCTGCCCTCCATCCAGGAAGCTGTCAGTGGCTAGAGAAAGGAAGCTTTACACTGGAATGACATTGGAGTTTTAGAGGGGATGGATTTTTAATTACAGAAGAAGATGACTTGGAAGTTACGGAATCTGCTATAGAGAAGAAGATTTAAAACAATACATTTGGGAACCATGATTACCTGGGAGAAAGGTTTAGTGTTTATATCTCCTGGGTTGAGACTGTTTGGAAACCAAATACTCATCTATATTAACAGCTCACCCATCTACTTAGCATTTTTGGCTACACTTGCCAGAGTCAAGAAATCAGACCCTATCAAACACACCATGCGCACACACACCGCCCTTGGAGAAAAACATGCCTCTTCTTTATATTCTCATGTGAAGTACTCAGTCTTCACTCAGGGCTGAATTAGCTCAATGATAAAAGTGATTAGACTTAAAAAAAAAAAAAATACCTTGGCCAGGCGCGGTGGCTCATGCCTGTAATCCTAGCACTCTGGGAAACCAAAATGGGAGGATCGCTTGAGGACAGGAGTTTCAGACCAGCCTGAGCAAGAGCGAGACCCTGTCTCTACTAAAAGTAGAAAAAATTAGCCGGGCATGGTGGTGCATGCCTGTAGTCCCAGCGACTTGGGAGGCTGAGGCAGGAGGATTGCTTGCGCCCAGGAGTTTGAGGTTGCTGTGAGCTAGGCTGACGCATGGCACTCTAGCCTGGGTGACAGAGTGAGACTCTGTCTCAAAAAACAAAAAACAAAAACCTTATGATTTCTCATCCCACGAGAGGTAACCTGAAAGCATTGCCTATGGGATCAGAAAGACCCTGGTTTGATTTCTGCTTTTGTCATTCAGTAATTGTGTGACCTGGACATGAAACTTATTCTCTTATAGCTCTGTCTCCTCATTGTAAAACAGAAGATAATACATCGTCACAGAGAGGTCGTGGGGATTAAACTTTGTAATGTTTACGTTTGGTACAAAGCACTTGGTACGGTGTGTTGCTCCTAGAAATGACTCAAAAAATTTGTTGTTGTTGTCACTGTTGTTGTCACTGTCATCAACATTATCACACAAGGAGCAGGAGGCAGGCAGAAAAAGGAGATAAAAGTGGCTACAATTGAAAAGGATAATTCTGTAACATTTTCTGAATGTAAAAAAATTTTAAAAGGGTAAGTAAGGTGTACTAGAGCGGTGGTCTCCAACCTTTTTGGCACCAGGGACTGTTTTCATGGAAGACAATTTTTCCACAGACTGGGAGTGGGGGGGGGCATGGTCTTAGGACGATTCAAGCACATTACATTTATTGTGCACTTTATTTCTATTATTATTACAGTGTAATATATAATGAAATAATTATACAACTCACCATAGGTTAGGGACCCCTGTACTAGAGGACACAATTTCTAATAATTGTGATAATATAACATTCCTTCGTGATTTGGAAGATCATCAAGAAGCACTTATCTCTAGTACAGCTTACTAAAGAAGGAAGAGAGGCCAGGTGCAGTGGCTCACACCTGTAATCCTAGCACTTTGGGAGGCCAAAGCAGGATGATCGCTTGAGCCCAGGAGTTTGAGGTTGCAGTGAGCTATGATCACTCCAGTGCACTCTAGCCCATGTGACAGAGCCAGACCCTGTCTCAAAAAAAAAAAAAAAAAGAAGGAAGAGAAAACATACTACTTTTTGAAAAAACTAATAACAGTTTTAAAAGAAATTGTCCATAAAGAAATGCACTCCAATTATCAAGAAATTTCACATAAGGATATATAAATCTACCTGTGAAATTACATGAATAATCAAAATTATTAATATATATAAGCAATATGTTAAAACTTAGTCCTTAATCTTCCACAATTCACAGCAGCTTAAATGGAGATTCTGTCTCCTCTGAAATCCACAGCAGGGTGTGGGGAGATTTTGCCATCCAGAATTTCCAGGGACCCTTCAAAACTAAATGAATGAGGAGAATGAGTCATTCCATTCAATTATTCATTATCAGAACCTGCGGAGTGCCCACGTGTGCCAGGCCCTATGCTGAGCACTTGAGATAAAAATCCTTGAGACTAGCCCTGTCCAATGAAGTATTCTACCTAGAGAGGAAAGAAATCTGGAAGGATCCTCCCACTTAAAGGGTTGGCAATGATAACCTAGATGGGAAATGACTAGACTATACCCAGCTAGGCATACTCAGAAGTTAGCCAAAGCAGGAGGGGAGGAGACAGAGAGGTACGTAACTGGACACAATTATGACAAATGTGCTGATTCAACAATAGAAACAGTTAGAGCCAGATATGAGAGAAAGGAGGGGGAATCACGAGAAGTGGCTTTGGTAAACCAGCCTGTATGAGGATGTGTTGACCAAAAGAGATCAGAACACACCTGGAACAAGAAGTTAGAAGTATCACAAAATCATGCTCAACCAGGGAATGGCCTGGAGTCAAGACACAGCAGAGAAGTAGGCAAATTGGATCTGCAAAAGTGAGTGCAACTGATAGAGTGGCCAAATCTAGAGACTTCTAGAGAAGTGATATGTTTTTAACTCTTAGAGAAGGATTCTATCCCTCCACAACCCACTCCAAGGTGTCAAAAACAAAATGAAGTTTTGGAAATGTTATCTTTTATTCATTACTGTTCAAATTATAATCATAGTCACAGTATTGTACAACGTGCACGTATATCAACCAAAAGGTGGTCAGAGAGAGGATGTAGATGATGAAGATCAATTTCTTTCCCTACCACAAGCCTGTGATGCAGCACTAGAGGGGAAGAGGGTGCAAATGTCTTCAAGTGCCTTATCTACAAGCTTTAGACTAGATCCTTGCCCCTACTATGTGATGGAGAGCCACTACATCACAGCTCCTCTGTCCACTGAAGAAGCGGCATTCCCTTTGGCATATGTAATGACCATCAGTCAAGATTTTTATATGTTTGAACGGCTCTTCCGAGCTATTTACATGCCTCAAAACGTCTACTGTATTCATGTAGATAAGGCAGCCACATCTGAGTTTAAAATTGCTGTGCAGGAATTACTGAACTGCTTCACAAATACTTTTATGTCCTCACAGTCTAAACACATCGTTCATGGGAGTATATCCAGGCTCCAAGCGGACCTGGCCTGCATGAGAGACCTTATAGCGCTGGATGTTCCATGGAGATACGTCATTAACACGGGTGGTCACGATTTCCCCCTAAAAACCAACAGGGAGATAGTTCAGTATTTGAAAATGTTGGATGGGAAAAACATTACCCCTCATTTAGAGTTTGTTCTGAAATCTACTGAAAGGATCAAATACACTTACAGAGAGTACAGAAACAGAACACACGCTTTTATTCTACAGAGGCGTAGAAAGAAGAGCCCACCTCCAAATCAACTCAAAATCCACTTTGGTTCAAAGTATGTTGCCCTTACAAGGAAATTTGTTCATTTTGCCCTTTTTAATGAAATAGCCATTGAGTTACTCCAGTGGTCCCAAGATACCTACAGTCCAGATGAACATTTCTGGATTACACTTAACAATATTCCAGGTGAGTGTGGTTTCCTTTCTTGTTTCTTTTTTGCTTGTTAATTTTCATTTTTAAATCAAGGTGATATATATTATTATGATTTTAAAACCAAATATTATTAAATGATTTCTTATAATGAAGAATTATGGCCTTATGCGATGCTTCGTCCCACATACATTTCCAATTAACAAAGGCAACGATCACATTTTAGCTGTTTCTCTTGTGGATGGCTTCCATGAAAATATTAGGCTTTCCCACAGAGTTTGCAATAATTTGCAGTCCCACCAGCAGTGAATTTTCTTAGACATGGCTAAATTAAATGTTTACTAGTTACCATGTTATAGTTGGGTTCTAAAAATAAAAATAAAAAAATAAATGTTTACTTTTGAATGAATGTACTTCCTTAGAGGCAATAGTAAACATTTGAATAATAACATGAATAAGTTGTATCTTTTCCAGCTCCTCTTTATTAATATTAATAGTATATTAAATTATATTTGAATATTTGAATATTTAAATGTTAAATTCAATTTTGTGGTAGTAATCTCATTTATAGGAAAATTTACAATCCAACATTTCACACACTAGAGCCATGATGATCACGAGGCTGTGGAGCCATGTTCCAGTTGTTAACTATGAGTCCATGAGACTCCCGTAGAATTCATGTTCATGTTCATGTTCATAGAGAAATTAGAGTTACTCAGGATCAGCTGGATATGTACAAAAGAGTCTCATGAGAAGCACAAGACTGTTGTTAGATCAAACGGACTTGAGATAATGATTTGGATCCATATTCCATAATGAAAACACATAATCCAAAACTTTTTGAGTACTGACATGATGTTCAAAGGAAATGCTCATTGAAGCATTTTGGATCTCCAATACTCAAATGGTAAGTATAATGCAAATATTCCAAAATCTGAAAAAATCTGAAATCTGAAACACATATGGTCCCAAGTGTTTTGAATAAGGGATACTCAATCTGTAATAACATCAGCCACAACATCAATAATTAACATTTATTGAATTCTTGGTAAGTGCCAGGCACTGTGCTAATTGC